>JARFXV010000458.1:2500-252691 GCA_031761425.1 Cosmopolites sordidus | reverse complement strand
ACTAGTTCATAGTCAGCTACTTTATCTAATTGTGAAGATACAAGTAGTTTTAGTAAATTTTTATACATCAAAAATCAGTCTTCAAATAAATTGGATGACAATTTTTTAATTCACTTTTCAAAAAAATAAAAAATGCCTTGAATGGTAGTCGCCTCATAATACCGTACAGCTGTTTTGTCATAAAACATTTCTTTTCTGATTGGAAAACTAAAAACAGAAACTTTAATTCTTCCCATCAGTCTAATATAGTCGAAATTGCTTCATAGCGAGCGAGTCAGCGTGTTCCACTTAGATCTTGAAGTTTTTTTGGATTTTTTTTCATAAATAACGATATTTGTCTAAACGTTTTGGACTGTATGAAAACTAAATGTGGACTTCACTGACTTAAAATTCTAATTAGGCAGACCTTTTTTTTTTAATTTAGCTTGAACCCAGCTGTTGACGGCTTAAAGCCAGAAACCGGCCCTGGAAGACGCTTGTTGGCACTTTGGATGGCGGATGGGGGAACGACAAAGCACTATAACGCACACAACCAAATGTGGGGTTCGAGATGGACAGACGGATAGCTCCGGGCTGAACCTGCTTGTCCCGGACAAACCATCCCGTCTCAGTAGCTTCTTAGATTTCTTCATCGTGAGAAATCCAA
Organism: Cosmopolites sordidus; assembly: GCA_031761425.1. Classification (NCBI taxonomy): domain Eukaryota; kingdom Metazoa; phylum Arthropoda; class Insecta; order Coleoptera; family Curculionidae; genus Cosmopolites; species Cosmopolites sordidus. Next base: position 252,045 of record JARFXV010000458.1, on the reverse strand, counting down.
CGAATCAATGCACTGTCCAGGTTGTCCACGAGCTTACGTCGGATCATTACCCGGTCATCCTAACCATAGGTAACCATAGGTACCATACCTTCCCACCGCGAAAGGTATCTAACATCAGTAGGAGCAAATTCCAAGAGCATTTGCAAAACAGCGGGAGCGCGGATATACATAAAATTAGAAATACAAATCGACATGATTTAAAACTATCAGATGTTTGTAAGAAAAAAACCCAATGTTACATGCTTAGAATTTTTATTTTTTTAAAAAACTGTAGTAGATAATTAAAAATAAGATTAATTATATTAGTCTATACTAATTAGCTTCTGCAAAGTTAGTTAACGCTATGACAAACCGCCAAAATAAATAAAAACACGCCGCCATCTACCTAATATTAAAGACATTGCGCAATAAATTGTTACGTGCTTGGTCGCTTCAGGTATCACCAGTCGTAAATGAAGTTATTAATATTATTAAATTACTACTTAGTAAACAGATATTTAATTAGATGTTGGTTTTGTAATTCATCAATGTCTTATAAACAAATTTTAAATATTTTTCGTGCCTCAAAAGTTACTCCTCAAAATATTTGGACCCTACTGTACATGGTTCCCAAGTTGGGAACCCTATCTCGCGTTTGTTTTAACCAGCATGAAAAGAAACCCACGCCTACCCACTGTGCTGTCTTCTATGGACATGAATAAAAAATAGTGAAAATATTGAAAGAAAACTGCGCATAGTAGTATTGTCGTACTTCGACTTGATACCAGAGGGTATCACTAGGTAACTGAAAGTGGATAACGAGAATAAAATAGAAATGAGATTGACATATGCAAAAACAAGAATGATGAGATCTTGTAACAGTTTTTTCAAACGTTACAGTATACCGTTAATATTATTTTTCGAAGTGAAAATATTGTAATGTATTGTATGGTATGCAATGTAATGTAATTCAGTATGCATTTTTAATACCATAAATACTGACTGATAACCCTGGTAAACTAAAATGAATTATCACATGCACAAAACATGATGTAGCTTATATAAAATTTAACCTAGAAACAGAAAATGACCTCAATTTTTTCCAATTATTTATTCTTTTTGCACTTTGTAATGTTTTTTTTTGATTCAGCAAGTAAACTAGGGCTCCATTTACGTTGACATCGTTTTTCCATTACATAAATGTCTTTGTGGATGTAATGTTTACCTCGCTTTGGAGGAGATTATGTTCTTTAAATTTGGATGTTAGAAGTTCTGACTGTGACTTGAATAGTCTTAAATCACCAACTAAATAACTAAGTTCAGGATTTGATAGGATGTAAAATAAGATGCGATTCTTTTAAATATTCTGGGACATCAAATAAAGGGTTGTTTTTGATTTTCTGACAGAAAAGCGATTATTGTCAATGAGATATTCCATGTGATCACTTGAACAATCAGCGGGTTCAGGTTAATCTTTCTACAGAGTCCAAGATTCTCATGGTTTTGGAGCTGGTAGTTAATTACTATGTGCGATGGGTGATAAAGCTGATATTGCATGATTTGACTTTGGTCAAATACCAATTACATCAGTGAGGCAAGCATAACAATATGTGACGTGGTCTTTCGGTTCTCTCCAAATTATTGACACTGCAGGCTTTTTTTAACGTTATTGCACGTTTCAACTAACCTGATAGCAATCTAAAAAAGTTTCCTAAATATATAAGGAGTCAATGCCTTACTTTGATCCTCAGTTTTAATCCGAAATAAAGTTTGAAAGCCTTTCGCTCAATGGCGGCTTTGGTACTATTTACGCATTGTCTGGGAATATCACAAGCACACGTACATAGAGCTAATGAAATTTAACATTCATGACATAGAAACTACTATACTTTTTTAAGCCTGTAGCATATTAATGGAAACATACTTTCAATATTTAATAAACAGGAGTAAACAAATCCTAACGAGTTATGTTCATCGCTATTCACTGCAGATACACGCCTTCAGATGATGAAAATACGATATATTGCAAAATATAAATTTGAGTGTTACAGAAAATTTATCGGTTATTGGAAAATTGTGTTTACAGATTTGTTTTCAGAATATCAAATTACACAAAAATTGACACATACTGTGTCACAAATACTCTGTTTATCAGTGTAATTCTTGTTACTCTTCTTAATATATTAAAGGGGAAATCCGTTTAGATGAGTCAGTATACTGGCAAGAGAAAAAATAAACACATTAAATATTTAGGGAGTTATCGCACATAGAGTCGAGTGCGCCGGAACCCCCATATGGCTAGCCAGGTACAGCAACCCACATATTGGTCTCTGAGATGCGCAAACGAAAGAGTGAGGTGGTCACTGTCTAACAAAGACAGATAACCAAGAGTTCCGCGAATGTACAGTACTTAACCGATGTTAACATGACGAATGTACTGCTTCGATTGAGCTCTAAGGCGTTAGGCCGTTAAGCTACTGCGCATCGAAACCGTAGAAGGCGAGCTGTAAATATCGGCAGGTAAAAACCGGGCTATTCAATTACAATATAATCTTATTTATTACCGGGGTGTTTTGGAAATTTAGCTGGTCATTCTTGGTTATTATGTTACTATTTTTAAGGATATTATTATTTCCAATATTTTTAGTAGGTCTAATATAATAATTTATAATAATATAACAATTTAACATTGTTTATATCTATAAAATGATTGTTTTTAATGCGATGTGTAAATATAGCAGTACTTTTTATATTATTTAAAATATCTTATTTATGTTCTTATATAATATCACTCGAAAAAATTCTACAAAAAGACATTATCAAGGTAATCAATTTACTAATAAATCCTGAAAAAGTTTCGGACCTAGTACAAATGATAATGCAAGTGTATTTGTGTGTATAGTGCAAGTATAATAATTGGCACCTATGCCAAAGATTTCGCTGAAATCACCGATGAGGCGCGAGTAATGAGACAGAACCAGAGGAGTCTTTCTGAGTCAAAACCAGCTTGTACAGCCCGAAAACAGCAGCAGGTTGGAGAAAACCAGCTTTTCGAAAAGGTTGAAGGTCTATTATAAGCACCTATTCTGCAACTCAAAAAGTTATTGATCCATTTGGCTGAAATTTTGGGAGGCTTTTCTCCATATCATTTTCGGAAGAATATACCTAAAGTTTTAAAAATTTCGTGTAAATAAACTACTTTTCGAAAAAATAGTACAAAATTTGAACATTTTTTGTTTTAAAGCTTACTTCATTTTTAATTTAATACTTTTTATAGTTTTATAGGTTTATCATTCCCATGCATATATCAGAAACAGAAAGCAATTTGGTTTTTTTGTTTTAGATGAATAGAAAAAAAGTGACAAATGCAGCACGCCAGAAAAGAAATGCGCTATTTTGTAAAAAAAATGAAAAAAAAAATGTTTTATGCTCTTCAAAGATCACATAAAATAATATTATAGCTTTAAATTGATACAATTATTTTATCACCTGTAAAAATACTTCTGAAAAATGATTCATTTTGAAGCGTTTAAAGGGATTTCTCCCTTAAGTTGTTTAGAAACTAGGGCAAGTTTCTAATTAATTAATTTATTATTGCTGATTTAAGTTATATTTTAAATAATAATTTTAATAATTAATTATTGCTGTTTAATTGTTCTATAATTTATTACTGAATAATAATTTATTGCTGTTTAATTGTTCTATGAAGTCATCACTCATCGCATGTTATAATGCAATTGAATCACTTTTTCTCTGAATAAATACAATCCTAAATAAACTGGATAACGGCGATAACAATGCTTTTATGACAACTCAAATGGCATTAACTTGTCCAGCATATGAAGGATGATAATTTACTTTCTATGGTACCAATCTGTTCTTCTGCAAGGATCCCCGTTTGTAACCCGAATGTGATGAAAACGTTATTTAAAAATTATTATATATATTATTCAAAATAGAAAATAAATCCATTTTATATATTAATATTGAATTTTATCAAATTCAATATAATTTAATAGTGGCACTGCGATATCCAATAAAACGCTTTAGTACTAATATATAAGAGAAGCTTTTATTTAGTATATTTTATATAAATTGAATATAACAATTCAATTTAAAGCTACTTGGTAAGCTTAAATTTTCTTTAGAAGTTCCATTGGTTAGTTGCTTGACCGGAAGAGTCCCTCTCCATAACCAAACAACTCATATTTTCGCCGACTTCTCGTCGGATGGCTTATACATGGAGATTATATATATATATATATATATATATATATATATATATATATATATATATATATATATATATATATATATATATATATATATATATATATATATATATATATATATATTTATATATATATATATATATATATATATATATATATATATATATATATATATATATATATATATATATATATATATATATATATATATATGTATATATATATACAGTGTTTACATTTTAAAAGTAGCCACCCTCACAATTATAGGGAGTCCCTCTCCACAATCAAACAACCCATATTTTCGCCGACCTCTCCTCGGATGGTTTATACATGGAGTATTTTGACTTCTTTGGAATGCGTCCAATGAGACAACAATAGTCAGGATTATATATATATATATATATATATATATATATATATATATATATATATATATATATATATATATATATATATATATATATATATATATATACAGTATATACATTTTAAAAGTAGCCACCCTCACAATTATAGGGAGTCCCTCTCCACAATCAAACAACCCATATTTTCGCCGACCTCTCCTCGGATGGATTATACATGGAGAATTTTGACTTCTTTGGAATGCGTCCAATGAGACAACAATAGTCAGGATTTATATATATATATATATATATATATATATATATATATATATATATATATATATATATATATATATATATATATATATATATATATACAGTATATACATTTTAAAAGTAGCCACCCTCACAATTTTTTAGCAATGAAAATTAGCCCCGGGACAAAAAACACGTCAGTTTAGATATCGAGGGCAAATTCAAAATCAATGCCCGTTATAATTTAAATGGCAACCCCTACCTTGTAACACATCATTTTGAAGGTCTTGACAATCCTAATTAAACGGCTTTGTGAAGATAGTTTTGCAATTCCATTAAATACTTTTAAAAATATATTTTCCTTCTATTACGGGAACGGATCAACCGATTTCAGTTCTGTAAACGCAGTTCATTTAGTAATTTTAAGACCTTTAAAATGATATGTTACAAGATAGGCGTTACCATCAACATTTTTAGGTAGAGGTGACTGGAGGTGAAGACTGAAGGTGAATCATAAAATATAACGAACATTGATTTTGAACTTCTCCTCGATTTCTAAATTGACGTGTTTTTTTGTCTCGAGTTAATTTCCATTGCTAAAAGAAATAATGAGGTTGGCCACTTTTGAAATGAAAGCTCTTTATGTACATATATATATATATATATATATATATATATATATATATATATATATATATATATATATATATATATATATATATATATATATACATACATTGTTTCGGACTATAGTGCTCACTTAATTACTCACTCCGGTCCGGTATGGAACGGTGTGAGAGTTATTAAGTGAGGTATGGAAATCTTTATCTGTTTCGTTAAGTTGATTATTTTCATATTTTCTTTTAGTTTGTCTAATTACCTTCGATGTTCTTTTCTTACCTCCAAAAAGATGTTAGATATATATATTGTTTCGGACTATAGTGCTCACTTAATAACTCTCACTCCAGTCCGGTATGGAGTACCAGCCACGTGGAATGCATCAAGGAACATTTATAATGTTACAGAGATTTTGATGGGAACAGTTTAGTTTTTATTTATTATACTATACAGTCCACATTTTTCAGTAATAAACGTCTAACTGCTTTAAATTACTCATCATCTAAATGCTTTACCAATCTCAGAACATACCGATACTGTTTATAAATTTTATTAAGTCCCACTGTATAAATATACAGTGGTCTTGCTTATACCACAAGCAAGACTCACTTTTCGCGAATTAAAAAACTTAAAATTTGCCAGGAATATTTCCCATACGCCAAGGAGGAGTGGATAAAAATCACCTCCTATAGGGCGTTGCGGGAAAAGCTCCAATTTCCCCAGCGAAGCGGGCGGGTAACAGCTCGTTTAAGTATTTTGTTCACGTATCTTACACATTTGAATAAATATAACTAAAACATTTCATTATATTAGCAATATACTATAACGGTTTTTAAATGATCATATTCAGATATAATCAAAAGGTTAATAAATGGATTAAAAGTTTTTCAGATTTAAGGCATTATTTAGAGAGTAATATTTTAAAAATTATGTTAATGTATTTTTATATTAATGAATAGTTTTAAAATATAACATTTATATATATATATATATATATATATATATATATATATATATATATATATATATATATATATATATATATATATATATATATATATATATATATATATATATATATATATATATATATATATATATTATTATTATATAAATTATTATTATTATTCACGAATGGGCCCTGGTGGACCACGCGAACTACAATTAGAGGCGTTTGTTGTTGTTAGCCTTCCTTTGCGCCCATACTAATGTCATTCTTTCGCTATGACCTTTTTTCCTTTCGTCAGACCAAGTTGTTCCAGTCTTCCTACATTTTGTTCTCTGGCCAACCTTCCAAAGGTTAACCTTGTGGCTGAAACAGCCTCTCTCCTGAATTTCCCTTTGTGTAATATTTGCTGATCTTAGGTTCTCTTTAATTGCAGCAATCCATTTAATTATTTCTACTTTAGCTCTACTCCTGTTTTCATAAAATTCGACTGTTTGTCTAGTTAGCTTACTCGGATTCATCCGTTTTATGTGTCCGTAAAAGTTAAGTCTTCTTTTTCTCATATCGCTATATATATATCTGTGTATTGTTTCATTTCTCGGTTTTCTCGAAGTCGGTATGTTGTGCTATTTATTTGTTTGGGGCCTAGGGTTTTTCTTGTGATTTTTCTTTCCTTCTTTTCAATATCCTAGAAGTCTCTCTTTCTATTCAAAATGAGCATTTCAGCCCCATATAGACATTCTGGCTTAGTAACTGTGTTGCAATGTCTCACTTTGTATTTTTAGATATGCACTTTTTGTTGTAAATATTTTGTGTAAGTCTCAATGCCGTTTTCATTTTTTGACATCTACCCTTATTGGCCGCTTTTTCCAACCCATTTTCCATGATTATTTCACCCAAATACTTGAACTGAGAGACTCGTCTGATGTTACCATATTTTGTTTTTAGAAATGGAGTTCTTAGTCTGTTGCAGGTCATGTATTGTTTCTTTTCAAAGGAGTCCCAACGAAAATTGGGAGTCTTACATTTGCTGCTATTTCTTTTAGGATTTCAATCTGTTTCTGTGCCGTTAATACATCTTGAGCCAAAATTGCTAGATCATCAGCAAACACCAGACAATGTATTTTGATGTTAGTTCTCCCCAGTTTAATGAGCTGGTCAATATTCAGGAAATACTTTTTCTCACGCCACTCCTGTATTACTTTTTCTAGAACACAGTTAAATAAGAGTGACGAGAGTCCATCCTCTTGTCTCACTCCCAGTTTTAATTTCGAAGGCCTCTGAGATGTCACCCATGAATGTAACTTTTGATCTTGTGTTAGTTAATGTTGCTTTAATAATTTGCAGCATTTTCAGATCTAGTCCTTGTTCTTTCAAGATTCGGAATAAAGATTCGCGGTCACTAGAATCATATGCTTTTTTGAAATCCACAAATGTACAGACGAAATTTTTATTGTAGAGTTTTTGATGTCTTAGGATCAACATTAGATTCAAGATCTGTTCAGGGCAGGATCTGCCCGGTCGAAAACCTGCTTGATATTTACCAATTTTAGGTTCTAACTGTCCCCGTGCTCTGTCTAGTAGACATTGAGATAGAATCTTGTAACAAACTGGGAGAAGAGATATGCCTCTGTAGTTGTTTACATCCGTTCTATCTCCTTTCTTGTGTAGTGGATGGATTAGGGCATCTTTCCAATCTTCCGGAATCCGTTTGGTTCACCAAACTTCTTGTAGAATTTTGATTATTTCCTTGATTGTACTTGGATCAGCGGATTTCAAATGTTCAGCAGTGATTCCGTCTTTACCAGAAGCTTTGTTGTGTTTAAGCCGCTTGATTTGCCTAATTATTTCATCTTCTAGCTAATTGTCCGTTTTCCTTTTGGAAGCAAAGATTTTGGGGTTAGAGCCTGTTAATTTAGTTTTAAATGTTTTGTAAAAGTTTCGGGTATTATTTTTTTGGAAATCGTTATCTGTTTCATTAAGTTGATTATTTTCATATTTTCTTTTAGTTTGTCTAATTACCTTACATGTTCTTTTCTTACCTCCAAAAAGATGTTAGATATATGTTATATATATATATATATATATATATATATATATATATATATATATATATAATATTGTTTATAAGAAATTTTAGTATTACCTTTTTAATACATTTAGATTAAAATATTGTTACTCGTTTGGTTTTAAAAATGTACCTTTAAAGAATATAATATATTTTACTACGTTAAATAATACCAAGGTATAATTAATGCTCAGAGAACATGATATCTCAGGCGACAAAGAAAGAAAGAAAGAAAGAAGAAGGGGAAACCCACCATAACCCTCTCCACCACCTATCCCTTAAGGGGATAGATGGTGCCCCTCTTTTTTAGTTACAAGTACCCAACGAGGTATATCTTCCTTCTTATTTGTTTCATTCAATGTTTATTTATTGCCAATCATATAAAAAAATATAATATGTATAATGTATAATAATATAAAGGGTACCTACTTAACTATTAATTAATTAATAGCCTTTCACATCTTGCTTTGCCAACTGAGCTAAACTCTACCGTGAAGCGGTGAGAGGCTGCCCCACAAAATGGACCGTAGTCCAGGAGGTACCTACAACCCTCCTGAAATGTTCCTAATTACTTGCCACCAATGATGAGTGCTCATCCTTGGAGCTATACGCAATGCCATAGCCTATTATTTAACATTGGTACTTTGAACGTTGACAGACGTCAAAGCACAACTTATCTATTACCAAGCCAGTACAAAAACTAAAATTATTGACCTGAACAAAAACAGTTCTTCACAAAATCGAACAAAATAATTACTCTAAAACAGCTGGGGTGTTCCCAGCCCATCCGGCACAAAGCTCTCCAACAAGTGCAATCTATCATCCCTCAACAGTTTGTGAAATAGTAATTCTGGGCTAACAGGCCAATCAGACCCCACAAATTTTCCGATGACGGTTCTGTTCTCATCAAACTTGACGCAGTTGAAAATTCTATGAAGTGGATTATCTTCTTTGTTGCAGTCTGCACATCTTGAGTCTTCCGTTTTGCCTATTCTTTGGTAATGTTTTTTGAATTGTCCATGACCCGTTAATACTTGAATTGTTTTACGACTGACCGTAAAATCAAATTGCTTGCAAAGTATAGATGCTGGGAATAAACGAGAATGTCGTTCTACCGGTGGTTCCAGACTCCCACTCGGATTGCCATCTTTAGTTTGTTCTATTTCTTAGAATGCTTCTGATATTCTTCCTGTTCATCCTTGGCTCTTCTGGAATGAACTTGCCGAATCTGTTGACCATCAGTCCTCTTCTATGAGCTTTAGCATCGAGATATTCGAAAATGATGTCCTCTATGGGCGGGATAGTGGCCAACACGGAAGCAGCAGCTGTGGAGGTTGTTGTGTATGCACCCACAATTGTGCGCGAAATGGCCCCCCTCAGAGACTCCAGTCTATTAATGTTCCTGGCCATGGTTAGCCTGTCCGAGAAAACTTCCGATCTATAAGTTAGGACCGGGATAACTGCACCGTAAAAGATCTTTCTTAGAGACTCAGCAGGCATCGAGTAAACTCTACTCAAGGATCTCTTTAGGGCCTGGATCAACGTTTTCCTTTTCTCACAAGCGAGTTTAATATGTGATGTGAATGACAACTTGTCATCCACCGTAATGCCTAGATATTTGGTCTGCTTGGATCTTTTGATATAATCCCCACCGATTTTCACCGTGGGATTCCTTGTTAACTTCCTACCGAACACCAGGTACGTGGACTTATCGGATGCAATTTCAAGTTTGTTAGAAGCTGCCCAGTTATGGACAACCTCCAAGGCCTGATTCATGCTAACCTCCAAGGCTGGTCTACTGTTGCCCACGACAATGATAGCCAGATCGTCCGCATATGCGATCATTTCAAAATCAAAGTATCGAGTCTGACATGTCTAACTGCAAAATAGGAAACCATCATCCCGAACAAGTACTTCGGAGGATTCTTGCTTTTTAAAGCGTGCAGCACGGCCGGCCACCAAACATTATTAAAAGCGTCCTTGATATTTAAAAAAATACCGGCTGTGTATCTATACGTGCTGTCTCTTACTTTGTTGGTGAATTTTTGAAGAGCTTGATTAGTGCTTTTGCCCCTGATGAAACCGTATTGATTGGCATGATGAAAAGCCTGATCATCCGTGAAATGATAAAGATGTTCCCGGATAAAGAATTCAAAAATTTTACCTAATATCGGCAATAACGTTATCGGTCTTATGGACTTTTCTGCATTTTTTCCTGGTTTCGGAATCATCACGAGCAGGCCCCCCTTCCATCTTCTGGGGAAATACGAGAGGAGGAGGCAGTCACTGTAGATCCTGCAGAGCAGATCCGCAATGGCCACCGCCAATGTTTTAAGCACTATGCCCGGAATGCCGTCCGGTCCCGGCGCTTTCTTGATATTTATATTCGACAAGTTTCCTTCAACCTCTTCTCTGGTAATATGTAAAATCCTTCCGTGATGTTCTTCAAAATCCTCCGCAGTCATTCTCCTGAGCGAATGCTCAGGAGTATCTTCCATTATATTATCCTCCAGTACGAACTCGTTAATGATGATCTCCGCTGTCTCATCAAAATCTGTAGTTCTATCCTCTTCTTTTAGCCCTGTTCTAATAGACTCTACGATTTTCCCAGTACCCTTTATTCGGCCAGAAGCCAACTTATATGGAATACTCCACGGATCCTCTCTTAATTGTTCTGACACAAACGTGTTCCACGATTCATTTTTAGCCCTTTTAATTAATTGGCGTAATCTCCTCGCCATATCCAAGTATCTATTCTTTTTTCCTATGCGTTCTTCCGCATTCGTTTCTCTCTGATAATCTCTCCTGAGTCTATAACATTCTCTTTTGACTGAATTAATATTTTCATTCCACCATATAGGCTTGGAATGGAAGACTCTTCTCTTAGTAACCGTCTCTTCAGTGATATCTCTAAGTAACTTTTCTAATTCCAAAACCCTTTTATCAATGTGTGAAATCGTCGGTTCCCAGAGCATTCGGTCTATTCTAGCCAAGCCCGCGATGGCCATGTCAAATGCTTTGTTCACGTCAATTCTATTCATGCACGTTTTGAATATTATTTGATCTAGATCGTAATTTAATTCCCAACAGAAGGTGATTAATCTGTGATCATTCAATGTATCCTCCAAGATGTTCCAATTCTTCAGTCTATCGAGGGTTCTGTGATTACCAATTGTAATATCTATGTTGCTGTCGCCCAACGTGCTGCTGTATGTCGTCAAAGTTTTGCTGATGTTATGCACGTGTAGATTTTCAGTAGTTAAAAATTCAGCAAGGGTCTCTCCTCTGTTCGTGTCTCGTGAATACCATGCGGGGTGATGTGTGTTGGAATCTATACCTAGTAGTAAAGGGTTGAGACTAAATTGATTGCAGATCACTCTGATTTTACTCAGTTGCGATTCTACAACGAAATCTCCTGCAGGCGACCAATAGGCACTACAGACTACTAACTTACTCCCGCGTAGAGAGATGTTTGCAACAGCATTAAATTCATCGGTGTGTTGAGAAATCTTTAACCCATGAAATGACGGGTTAACTATAACAATGCAAGCCTTGAATTGAACGTTCTGATCAGCAATCAGACCAAGCCTACCCAGACCAGGAACAGTGCGGAGACCATTTCTCACCCAAGTGTATGGTTCTTGAAGTAATAATATATCCAAATTCCTTTCAATAGCAGTCGTCAAGCAGTCCAACGTCGCAGCATAGTTGTGGTGTAAGTTTTGCTGGCCGATCTTCACATGATTCTTCTTATTCATCGTTATTCCCAAAATCAATATTCGCAACAAAGGCCTCCATTCTTCTCTTGAAAATCGTGCATTTCGTGTCTCTCGCACGATGTCTAACATCCGTCATCTTGGCCTGTACACAGAGTATACATTTATGTTCTTCAGTTTTATTTTTATTAGGGCAACTACGTGTGTCGTGCTTCTGAGCACAGTGACCGCAGGCCGTTTCGGCGGTGCACCTAGTGAAGATGTGACCCAAACCTTGGCACTTGTAACAAACCGTCAGCTGCACCCGATCTTCGATCTTGCACGAATGCCATCCTAGATATATCAGACTTTCTGGAGTAGCTCCTTCCTTGCTTCCACACTAACTTCAATGACCCAATGGACATAATGTTTGTCCTTGGGACCAAATTTAAAGATTGGATTAATTTCCAGTTCTTCAGCCGACCATGCCGTGAAATTCTGCTCAATGATCTCTTCCTTTAAGCTTTCCTTCTGTATGTTCAAAGGAACGTTAAATAAAGTTAGTCTCGGTTTGTATTTACCAACTGAAGTGACATGAATATCTAGCTTTTTGATAACAGCCGAGTTAGCAATTTTGCTAACGTCATTATTGGAGCAAGTTTCTATAATCACCTTATTATTTTTCGTGGCGTATATTTTCGTTGGTTTAAGGCCCAAAGTGCTGGGTGATATCTTCTGCATCACTATTTTTTTCAGTTCTTCGCCAGACATGTCCTTCCCGTCCACCGACTTAGAGAACTGAATCTTAGATGACTTAGGTACGGCAAGCGGCTTCTTTATGCCACTAACCTTGACAGCGTTGCTAGCGGTGATGTTTGCATATGATGGCGTCTCCATCCTGCAAGAGATGGTATAATCGATCTTCTTATTTTGTTCAGAGATTTTTTCATTCTGTGCAAGGATTATACTCTTAATTTCGTCCAGACTGTCCGCACTCCTGTCACGGGTCGATATGATGATTTTGCTGACCTGTTGTTTGACTTCTTCTATTTTCGATCTGACGTGTTTCAAGTGCAGTTTCATTTTCTTTTTCTTATTTTTGTCCTCCACTTGATCTAAGCCAGCATCAACCTTACCGATGTGCTCGCAAATAAGGTCCCACAAGTCACTAAGCTCATTGTTCATATTATCTATGGAGTCTCTAACTCTTTTCCCAGGCATACTATCCTCTTCTTCGCTAGAATCCACTCCAGAAGCCGGATCTCTTTGCCTCTTTTGCCTCACATATTGAAATTCCATACTGTCTCGCTGAAACGCTCAGCGCCAGAAGGGCTGGCCCAGCCGGAGCCTCGGCAGAGCCTTCCCAGCCCGCCCTTTTGGAAAGGGTTCCCCAACCCTTTTCCTTACACCTCTTAGCCGTAGGCCGAAGCTTATGGCGTGTCACAGGTCAATAACACGACTAATTGCCGGCCCGTCGTTTCCACCAGGAGCCCACGAGGAGGGGGGTGTCGTCTTTAACTAATAAGTAAATCACAAATGAATTCACTTTAACGTCTCCCAGCAATAATCGCACCTCGGATAAACCTCATCGGTTACGATAATGCCACTGCGCAAAGCTCCTCAGGCGACAAAAGAAAACATTACTCGGTACTTAGACATTTATTCTGATCATGTAGACAGTTTCGTGAAAGCCAAAAAACATGAGAGAGATTCGGTTGCAATATTAAATTAACTAGGTTAGTAATATACAGGCAATTTAGTAATGACGTTTCGTAGATAATAAAGGGTAATGAACTTAAACTAATGTGACTAGTAGAATGAGAACTTTTCTTTGGTCAGTCAATCCATGAAACTCCCCGACGAGTATCGCACAGGCCACGTTAGGCGAAACGTTGCGCTGTCTACCCCTTAAGGTTTCAGATATTCCGTGGGTCTGCTCCTGCGGGTCACGAGGACTTCGAAGATACCCAAAGACTTGGGTATCTTCGACGAAACTTCGAAGAGACTTCGAAGAAACCAAAGATTCACCGGGATTAACCACGTGGACAGGAAAAATATGAAAAGATGGAAACAATCCCCCTACAAAAAAAAACTACAGAGATATTATTATTATTATTATTATTATTATTCTGCTCATCGTTACTGTAGAATTTCAGCTCATGCTGGCCGATATTCCAATGTCAAGATGAAAAAGCAATTCAGCTCCTCTCACCCTAGCATAATATTTTAGGAACAATGTGACACGTTTGCAAGAGCACATGGCAATCGATCTCGAGATGCCGAGGCTCTCGAGGCTCTTTGAAAATCTCTTACTTATCATGCCTTTGGTGGATATAACGAAGGGCACTAGATCTACCTTACTCAGTTTCCACTGGTTCTTCAAGTCGTATGCCAGATTTTCATACTTTGTGGATTTTTCTATCTCAGTTTTTCTAATGTTGTGAGATAGGGGTACTGCGATGTTAATTATAAAAGCCCTCTTGTCCTTTTTATTGATTAGAACATTATCCGGCTTGTAATAATCAACCGTTCCATCAGTAGTGATTAGTCTGTCCCAGTAAAGAATGGTATCGGATGATTCAAGTACAGGAGAAGGTGAGTACTTATAATATGGAGGAGGTGCGCTTTCTAATAGCGAGTATTTTTTTATAATTTGTTGATGTATAATTTTTGCCAGCTGATTATGCCGTCCTAAATAAGCATTAGAAGCAAGGGCCGACCAACCGCTAATAAGGTGCTCAATTGTTTCCCCCAAAGTACCGCATTTCCTGCACTTATCGACTACGTCCAAATGCAGTATGTGCTTTTCATAGTTTTTTTGTTCTTGTTGCCCTATCTTGAATAGATATCCCGAAACCTTCTGTTTCTGGGTACAAGAGTGCATCGGTCAACCACTTCAGAGACAATTGTTCGTCAATGGTGTCATCTTCGAGTGACTTAGGAAATCTTCCGTGCAATGTTTGTCCTTTCCATTCTCTAACGCAATCCGTGAGTGTTGTTCTGCTATCAATACGATTTTGTTTTTTAGGTTCAGTGGGAAGAAACCGCGGTCCTCATTTGCAACCAATTTCATTAACGTACTGTTTGAATCAGTTAAGTGTTTTCTCATTCTATTTTCTTGATTGAGACAGAGATTTTTTACGTGTACAAGGCCTCTACCCCCCAACTTTCTTGGCATGTATAGTCTTTTCGTAGATGAGTTTGGATGTAAGTATCGGAACTTTGTTAACCTATCAAGTTCATCAAGGTCAGTTTCTGACCATTTAACAATGCCAAAAGAATATGTCAGAGTTGGCACTGCCCAACCGTTGATCGCTCTAATGAGGTTTCCACTGTTCAGTTTGGTGTTTAAAAGTTTTTTAAGTCTCTTTTGGTATAGAGTGGAAAAGTCCTTCTTTAACCGGTTATGATCAAGTTTATGCTTTTGGGGTATTCCAAAATATTTGTAGGATTCTTCTGCTGCTAGTTGTTGTATGTTACAAAGTGTTAAATGTTGACTCTAAACCTTTCCTTTCTGTATACTAATGGCAGAACATTTGTCCAGTCCGAATGGCATTCTGATATCCCTACTGAATGTTTCAAAGGTTTTTATCAATTAGTTTAATTTTTCTCTAGTTTCTCCATATAATTTAAGGTCATCCATATATAGTAGATGAGAGAGCTTTCTTGGATTCCTCATGTTAAGTTTATATCCAATATTGCTGTTGTTGAGTAGTGTGGACAAAGGGTTCAATGCTAGACAGAACCAAATTGGAGAAAGGGAATCTCCCTGAAAAATTCCCCTCTCGATATTTTCAGCAGCAATGCATTGTTGGCCGACAAATTATTAATTATTAATATAATTATTATTAATATTGTAAGCAACATTTTAATGAAGTTAAATTATTCTTACCCCTATATGGTTTAAAAAACAATTATTCGTCAGACGACAAATAATTGCACGGCCACGAGGGTTCCTTAACTAAAATGGTCCAAAAATATACCTCGATAGGTTTCGGGGGCATCTCGCAGTGTGTTAGTAGTAAAATCCAGCAAAACTGATAAATAAACTCGGCACTATTCCCAGAATATGCAGAACTCCAAAACTCTATTCAGCGGAACTTTTGCATTGGGTCAGAACCTATTGGTGCACACTCAACTGTCTCGAAGGTGGCCAAAAAGGGAATCTGAAGGGAAGAGGCCAAAAATGGTTCCTTCGAAAAATCAAGCCCTTCGGTAAGTAATTCAGTAGCTCTCCGTTAGAGTACTGCCAATGAACCAAGGTGCCAGTATCGGACTGAGGTGAACAAAAAGTAACAAATAAAAATTGATGCGTTAATTCCAGGACTGAAATAAACTAAAGGAACATTGTACTGATCCTCTGTTCAAGCCTATTCAAATATGAGCAATAGATTGATCAAGAAAAGAAGATTTTTTTTTAAATCAACACTCACAAATTCTCGATACCGTCGGAACAAAGTACGGCCCTGTATCCTAACTCAATACGCAGTACTGGATACACAGAATGACCACGGACATGCGTTAATTACCTCAACGATTCGACAACTACTATATTAATACTATCCTGGAGGTTAAGTTGGCGCGAAGGCCCTGACTTGTATTCAATTGTTTTTGTTGTATATGTCGCGACTGTGTCGCTTATCCAGAGGGGCTTAGTTGCCATCTTGTAGACAGGTAACGACTTGACGCAAAATGTACTCCATTTTTATTTCGGTACCTTCGCCAAAATGCCAAAATATCGAAAGTTGAAACTTAAAATAATAAATATAACCGTAACAATATATTTTTAAAAATATTAAAAGAAAATAAAATTATATTAGTCTATTATATAATAAAATTTGAAATTATATATGTATATTATATTATAGTATAGTATAGTATAGTATATGTATATTATATTATAGTATAGTATATGTATATTATAAATAAGTAATTATTATATGTTAGGTAGCGGAAAGTCTGATATATTAGAACGGCAACTAAACAGAACCACTCTTATATCTCAAAAAGAATTTTTCCAATTTCTATATTGGCAACACCAAGCGATATGCATCTAACTTCATTGCATATTGGCCATACTCTTTTCGTTGTGGCATTGAACGTTTGTATTTTCTTTTGAAAAATCAATTTTTGATATTTTTAATAGAAATTCCATTGGTCCGTGCTAAGAATGTAGTTAAGGTAAAGGTAAGCATACAGTGTTTGTAATTTGTAGTTTAGAAGATTTTGTACGATTTTTGGATCGAGGCTGTAGAAGATGATGCAGACGCGGAAAATGAATTGTAATCTTTGTCTTGTCTTCCTCCAGCATCTGAAGATCATTGTCCTTTAATTTCCAATGATAATACTGTTATTGAATTTTCGTTTCCTGAGTTTCTTACGCCTAACCGTAATGAACGTGAATACGATTAAAAAAAAAACAGTTGATATATAATCTCTTAATATTGAACTTTTTTCATCTATCCGAAGGATAGTTATCTATCCTTCGGTTGTTTAACCAATTTTTGGATTCTTTTTTAATTTAATTACATGTTTTGCCCTTTTTTAGTCGAAGAACAATTGGAACCTTTTAAGTCTCATATTCCTGACCAAAATTTCGATTGCGGAGTACATTTTTTTTAAATGAATTTTCTATCCTCGTTGATAATAATAAAGATCCTGAACGCTGTGATATAACTATTCAATTGTCTGTTATTATTGAAGTAATAGAACCTGTAGTTACTAACGTTAGCACAGAAAATGTTTCTAATTTCAACACTATTACGATGGATGGAAAATCACTGTACTGATGGGTGAAAAATCACAAGTAATGGACGAAATTGTTATGGAGTTTAGCTTAGGCTTATACAGGGCTAGTCTAATAAATATTGGGACTGATTTATTCTTGCCAAGGGAAACGGGTGGACGGTGGTTTTTATAAGTGATATCGGAGGTAGCTGATGTCAGGTAACCTAGGAAACCCTGCGAAACTTTGAAGTGCGTAGAACGTGCAATAAGCGAAAGAGTGCTTCATCGAGCAGCGATGTGTCATCAAATTTTACGTGAAATGGAACAAATCCGTTACGGAGACTTTTCACATGATCCGTGAGGTTACAAGGACAGCGCCATGTCCAGAACACATGTTTTTGGGTGGCATAAAAGATTCAAAGGAAGTCGGAAAAACTTTGAAGACGAACAACGCGCTGGACGAACGGCCCGAACCGATGAAAATGTGGCCATAATGCGGGAATTTCTGAACGTGGATCATCGCTTAAATGTTCATTTGATGGCACAGGAACGGAATTTACATCGTTTCGAGACGACTGAGGTAGTCAAAAAGCTGCGACGGAGTGCCTGAATAACCTTGCAGTTGCGCACTTCCAGGGGGTGTATGAATACTGGAAAAACATATTTCTTCCATAAATGCTTATTAGTACCTTAGACTTATTATGACCTCAGTCTTATTATAACCTCAGTCTTATTTTCAGCGATTCTCATTGAACAAACCCTATATATAACGAATGCAAGGGTACTAAATATGAAGGAGCCTATAAGAATTAAATAATGCAATTGTGAAAGTCTATGGTAGGTGTGTTGAAAGAAGGAATAACTGCTATGACAGATTTTGTCACATCTAGTATGTATATTACGTATAATATTTTGCAACAGTGGAAGTGATAATCTGCTGGGAACAGGTTTTGTGGTTGAAATGATTGCACTGACCCGTGATTTAGTGAAGACAATAACCATTTGTGCAAACCAAAAAGGAAAAGGGTAATAAAAGGACGAATTGGTAAAAACCTAAGTAATTTAAGAGATTGTGTATGAAAACGATCGGAAATGCAATACAAGTGGCAATAGAGCTCTTTCGGGAATAGGAGAAGAGCAGAAACAGAAATCAATGGTACGATATAGAATGTAAAAATGTAGTAGAATAATGAATAAAGCAATACCAAAATTACTTAAAATCTGACAACAAAATAAACAAGAGTATGTTAAAGTGCGAAACAATTTCAGTATGCAGAAACAGTATGCGCAGAAAAAAAAGGGAATACTTGGAATAGAAGATAAAATAGTTAAGAGATAATCACATAACTAAAGATATCATGAACTTATATATAACTAATGATATGATACCAACAAAAACCACTGTACTGTAGAAAAGAAAATGAATGACCAGCCGGCGAGCTTAAGGGAGTAGCTAATAGATGGTACTAGTATTCCAAGAACACGATTGCTAACCATATCGTAAACCATTCACAATGGAGAAATGGATAGACAAATACATACCTGGGCAAAGAAATGATGAAAGATAAAGGAAGATGAAGTATAGGAAATATTAAAACCAATGAATGAAACTTAATCGATCAACGAAGGGTATTTTTCTTTTTTCTTCGCCTGATAGAACCACCCAGAGAATACATAAATCTCTCTGTTTGGAACAATAGAAAATGCGAAGACAAAGTGTAAAAGTAATGAAAGCTGAAAAGTTTAGTGGCAAAAGTGTAGTGACAATGGTAAGGCCGTGGCTGTAAGTAGCTATTTAGACATCCGAGGCACACAAAGTATGATGCACACAAAGTATGATCGAGAGACATCCGAGGCACACAGAGTATCCGACACAGACATCCGAGGCACACAAAGTATGATATGGCAAATAAGATATTTTTTTATTTATTTTGAAGAATACACTCCCTTTGTTTACTTGTCCTGAAGAGGGAGAGCGATGCGTAGCGCTTGACCCACTCCGTCGGCGGTTAAGCAACGGACAAACCAAGGAAGAGAGATTTACATTTCATTGTGACAACACTCACGGAAATCTTTCAGAAAATCTACCAGAAATCTACAATCAATCTACCAGAAATGCCGTGTGATTTATTTAGAAAATAATTTCGGGTGGATGTAAGGCACGAACGGGAACAAATACACATATCTCCAAAAGTTTGGAATAAATAAAAATGGATATCTACGCCTATGATACTGTAAAAAGTTTAATAAATATTTATTATAGACCGTTTTTAATTAAAAATAACAAAAGCATTGTTTTGCTGATAACACAGGTTTTTCGATTTTTACCCATTCTGTTGATACTGGTATTTACACATTATTTCAGTTTTTTTTCAATTTTCAATTAATCCGTTTAAAAATGCCTAGAAACATGATTAATGCCTGAATGATTGTGGCGGGTTCATATAAATGTTTCTTTTTTTGTGTTTTTCATCAAGATTTAAAACTCAAAAAATATCAAAAATATCTTTTTTTATGTAAGTAAAGAATCACTGGGTAAAAAATAAAACGAAGACAAATTTCTCAGTGATTTTTCTTCTGTAATAAATTTGCCTAAGGAACAAAATTTTAAGAAATATAACAATTTTCTAAAATAAATATGAACTATTGAACGTTAACGTTTCGAGAGGTCTCCCGTTTTCAAAATGAATCTAAAAACTAAATTATAGGAATTTCTAGATATAATGAAAATATAGGAAGTAAATATATTTTGTTTATGTCAATGATACTTACATTGACAATAATAGTTTTTAATGACAGTGACACATTATCAAAAAAATATACATATATAGGTAAGGTTTACTGTGTGATTATTGTGTATTGAAATACTTAAACGTTTTTAATTGTATTTTTTAGAATCGGGAACTATATTGAATTTAAATCTACCGAAGGCACAGCAATACAGTTATTTTTATTTAAATTAATTATAGCGGTTTCTTTTAATCTTCCGTATTTTGTTACCGATTCTTTTAATACCGTTTTGGAATTATTCCAATTGATTTTATGTCCCAATTTCCACGCGTCTTGACAATTTCTAGATCTACTAAAATCGCCGTTTCTAAGAAGGTTTTTATGTTCTTTATATATTTTTTTATATTGTTTTAAATTTAGTTTGTTAGGTAAATTTATTACAGAAAAAGAATCACGGAGAAATTTGTCTTCGTTTTGTTTTTTGTTTTTTACCTAGTGATTCTTTATTTACATAAGAACAGATATTTTTGATATGCTTTTGAGTTTTAGATCGTGGAGAAAAAAAAAGAGCAAATATATAAAAATGAGACATCATTCATTTTAACAGATCAAGTGTAATTGCTTTGTTACAACAGGGCTATAATCAAAGTGATATCGCGGAAATTGTAGGTGTTTCCCAAAGTACTGTAACAAAAATTCATAAAAAATTCGAAGAGACAAATGACCTAAACGATGGCTCGAAGAAATGGTCTGGAATCTACAAGTGATAAATCATGAGAGCTTATTAGGCTTGAAGAGAGAAATGTTTTGCGACAAACGATAATAGATAAACTGAAAGCGGTAAATTTGCATGCACGTGTTCTCAAATTAACCCTTTAATAAAAAATGTAAAATTGCAATAGACTCGAGAAATGGTAGACATAGACTTAACTGGAATAACGTGATATTCTCCGATGACACGAGAATTGGCTTGGTTTCTGATTCACGAAGAACATTAGTTTCAAGAGCTCCAGGTCGACCAGCCCGACTAGAAAGAGCTCAACTACGTATTCTATTTGAAGGTGAAAATGTGGTGTTTTGGGGTGGTATCCTAGAGAGAAGAGTCACAAGTGCTGTGTACATCGAGGCAGTTTTAAATTATGTTGTGCATCTGTTCCGAGGCGCTGTGCGACGAATTTGTTTTTATGGATAACCACCCACCTCTTCATCGAATAGCAGCAGTAAAGTAAAAAATTTTCTTGAAGGGAAGGAAGAACCAAGTTAGGATGGCCAGCAAAATCCCCTGACATGAACGTTATTAAAGATGCTTGGGACATGCTGAAAACACGCATCAAGAAACGAAACAATCCTTCTCTTACCCTGCGAAAACTAAAAGATGTTGCTCGTGAAAAATGGGAGAGAATTCCGCAGCCTAAATGGATCATTTAACCGACAACATGCCAAATTGCCTAAAGCCACGTATACAGCCCATGGAAGAACTGCTGCTTATTAGTTTTATTAAAAGTTCTTCTTTTTATTTGTCAAGGCAATTGGTGCATTTGAAGGCAATTGGTACATTGTTATTTTTTGACTCCAAAATAATAAATCAATTCTACACACATTGGTAATTTGTTGTCGAGTTTAATTTAGTACTAGTAAAAGTTGTAATAAAATAATGATTACGTAAACGTGTAAAAGAAAACCTTAATACAAATAAAAACGTGAAATGTTTGAATATTCCAAACTTTTGAACTTATGTGTGAGTTTAGAATGCGTAAGTTTAGAATGTCAGTTAATCTCACAGTGTATGTGACTTACTTTCTATTCTCTTTTCAACAAAGATTTTTGACTTTCTACTGCATCGGATATATTTTATTTGAAGATTACTTTGAAATTTTTCTAGCAATTTAATTGTTCTAACTCTACGTCGTCCATTTTATAAAATTAACTTTTACTCTTCGTTTTTCATGATAGTGGTTTGGTATCACAAAACAAAACATTTTTTATGTACGCAATATGACAGATTACTTATTGTACATGACAGATATTCAAAAAATTGTATTTGTTTTTCATATCTAAAATACATTTTTTATGAAACTAAATTCTTTGTAAGAAAAAATTGTTATACATGACAACATAATCTACCTAACCCATGTTTATTTGTTGCTAGGCCGACATATGATTCCAAACATAAACAATAAACAAAGTAATAGCAGCCATCTTGCATGACACGACGCATAAACAATACTAATTATGGTAATACTGTTTTTTATATATCAGAAAGAATTATTAAAGTAATATATTTTATTAAAAAAATACTTTTATAGTATATAGGGAAAATTAAATACCGAACTTATATTGTAAGCATAATTTCATTTTTAACAAAAAATTTTTATAACAATTCATGATATTAGAATTAATATACTATCAAAAAATTAAGTTTAAGTTAAGTTTAATACAATACTTTTGAAGGATTTAGTAATTATCTGTGAGTAAATACATACATACATACTATTTATCTTTCTTGCTACTGATTGTAAAATGGAATAATTTCACCAAAAAGGGAAATATAAATCTTAAAAATTTACTCGAGAATCCACTGGAAAGAAAATGCCCATCATTGCAACCATTGTTCGGTTTTTTGTTTGTTTTTCCATCAAGAAGCCAAAATATAAAATGCACACTTTGCCATGATTAATGCTACCCAGTCGGCAATTCTAGGTCGTTATTTCCCATTTTAAGTAATTTCATTTTAAAATCCAGCTTTTCTAGATATTCTATTTTACATAAATTCAAATGATATTACGAAAAGCGCATTTAGAAACGTTTATATTTTCCGACCTCTCGTAATTATTCCTTCACAAGTTGCAATTTGAATCATTAATAATTTTCCATCGAGTTTAAAATATAAAATGCCTAGTTTTCCAAATTGCTTGGTAAACGGGATTACCGTTAAAAACGATAATGAAAAATGTAGTTTTTAATGGATTTCTGTCAACAATGGAAATATGATCTCAAATATATCAAACATTATCAATGATATATATATATATATATATATATATATATATATATATATATATATATATATATATATATATATATATATATATATATATATATATATATATATATATATATATATATATATATATATATATATATATATATATATATATATATATATATATATATATTATATATATATATATATATATATATATATATATATATATATATATATATATATATATATATATAAATTATATCCGAACTAGACCAGGCAATGACCCCAACATCTTGCTGAGGATGGTGTAATTGCTGGCGTACGTACCGGATACCATTAAGCAACCATGGCCAATAAAAACCAATCAACGACCCCTACATCTTGCTGACGATGGTATTCATACTGGCTTTTTTTATTATATATAAAAAACCATATTCTACTTCAAGACGAGATACATTTGAAGTAAAAATGGCTATTGCAGATGCTGACTTAATAAACACCTTTCTAATACTCTGCCAAAGTTCTCAGTAGGAAAGAATCTTTCTACGTTTATAAATCGCGTAGAAACTTTACTGCACTTTCTGAACCTAGAACTCTATCAGATACTCAACAATTTATATTAGTCGTTAATACAATTTCGAAGATCGAGGGAGAACCTCGGGACCACTTAAACTACGAAAACAAGTTTACTTGGGACGAAGTAAAACCCAGCCTATTAAGAAAATACGGCGACAGTCGATCAGAGTCTATCTTGATAACTCAGTTAACTAGTACAGTTCAAAAGAAAACAGAGACTCACCAGGAATATTATCAAAGAATTAATACAGCACTAAATGATTTATTGCAACACGCAATTTACACTCTGATGCCGCGACAAAGGCATTTAAAAACCCCTATTTTCAGAATCTAGCAATACAGATATTTAGCACAGGGATAAATAACCCATATGGCGAACATTTGCCACATTTTACATTAAATTCTCTTGAAGATGCATACCAGAAATGCATCGCACACGATAATTACAGACAACAGGTCGCTTATATGAATTATTTGAAACGACCTTTAGGACAAAAGTTTCAACAAAGCTTTAAACCAAAACCGTTGGGAGATATAAACAACCCTATAAGTCACAAGCCTTTTTCACAAGGACCGATTAATGTTTTTAAACAACCTAAAACTCAGCAATATTTTCAAAGACATTCAACACCGTCGGCCCAACCAACGTCCGAAGTATCGACAATAAAAAATTCAGGCAACCAAAGAATGTCTACTACGTATCACCATTACAACATAGAAACTGAAAACTGAAAAAACATACCTTGACTATGTATGCCCTGACCATCTAGAACAGGATTTTCCACTAGAAGCCTCCGAAGACGAACCACCTGCCTGGAATTAAATAACTACAAATTTCCACGAGCCATCAGATTTCCCTTCTTCTATCTACCTAATACAAAACTTAAAGTATTAATTGATAGCGGAGGCTCCGACACCATACTAACCCCAAAAGCCGCATAATGTTTCGATAAAAAACACGAATTTAGAGAGAAATTTATTACGAAATCCATGAAAAAGGAACAGACATTTGACAGAAATACCAAATGCAAAATTTTCTCGGAAATAGGAATACCAAAGTTATTACCGCTCGTATAGCTGAATGGCATGATACATTCGAAATATTCTTTCGAACTGCCGACCTTCTAAAATTCGGTCCCATTTTAAATTATAAGGATCGGACGTTTACCATCGACAAATACAACATATGCATACCATTTAAGGTTTACCATCAAACCAAATGCCTTACAAAACTTCCAGTGACAATACCAAATGGGGACGTATTAGTACCGGCAATCGAGACGGACGATCACCAGACACCAGCTGAAATCTATACTGCAAAAAATGAATTTATAGAAACTAAAGAACTTCCGCCAGGATATGAAGACTACCCCACACCCATCCGCGTAAAACCCTTGAAAAAACTTGAAATCAATACTCACCTGACATATAAGAACACCGAAGATCCCGTTTTAGATCAAATTAGGCTAGAACATTTAAATCATGAAGAAAAAGAAAAAATCATGAAACTATGCAAACAATACAAAGATATTTTCTATTCCGAAAACAGTGATTTAACTTTTATATCTTCGATAAAACACGAGATAAAAACACAAGATGACCAACCAGTCTATACCAGATCATTCCCACATCCACAGACAATGCAAGCCGAAATATCTTCTCAAATTAATAAACTATTAGAAAAAAAAATCATACGACCATCTGAATCCCCATACTCAGCCCTGTACCCAATAATCTAGATGCATTAGGGTTGAGAAAATACCGAAGGGTAATAGACTACCGAAAACTAAATGAGAAAACAGTTGAAGACAAGTATCCTCTACGAAAAATAGATGAAATATTAGATAATCTTGGACGATCAATCTATTTCACTACCCTCGATCTAGCACAAGGTTTTCACCAAATCGAAATAGATCTGAAATCAACAATAAAGACGGCCTTCACAGTTCCACATGGTCACTTCGAATATACACGAATGCCATTCGGCTTAAAAAATGCACCGGTCACAATCCAACGAATGATTGATTGCGTATTAAAGGAATATCTTTATAAATGTTGTTTTGTCTATATGAACGACATCATTATTTTTTCGCGATCGCTACAAGACCACTTAGTACACCTGAGTAAAATCTTTCGAAAACTTCAAAAAGTCAACTTAAAAGTCCAACTTGACAATAGCGAATTTCTGACAAAAGAAGTCGTATTCCTTGGCCATATCGTTACAACAGAAGGCATAAAACCGAACCCAACAAAAATAGAAGCAGTCCAATGATTAGCCCTGCCGCGGACATTAAAGGAAATAAAAAGTTTTCTTGGACTCATTGGCTTTTACAGAAGGTTCATCCCTAACTTTGCGTGAATAACGCACCCTTTCTCGAAGTGTACCAGAACAGGCACAAAGATAGATATTGACGACGACGAATATAAAGAATGCATTCAGAAATGTAAAGACCTTCTTACAAATGCTCCGATTCTCCGATATCCGGACTTCGAAAAAAAGTTTACAGTAACGACTGACGCCTTGAACATTGCTATAGGTTCTGTGCTCTCTCAACAAGGAAACCTCATCGCTTATTATTCTCGTACTCTAAACACAGCTGAACGAAACTATTCCACGATAGAACGTGAGATGTTTTCAATAATAGAATATTGGAAGCAATTTGATGTTGCGAAATCCCGCTTTACCCCAAAATTCGTTGACTAATTTAGAACGATTATCCTTAAGGGATATATACGAATTAAAAGATTTATTGCGAAATCGCTACACTAAGGAAACACTAATCTCAAGTGACCAACATCCTTACGAATTAATTGAACATACAAAATCGATTATTTGTGTTACAGACGGTGAGATGCTCATAATACTAAAAATTCCTATTTTATATCCCGTTACCCTCGAATTATCCCACATCTACTCCGTTCAAAATATAGATGGGATCCTTATAATACCACCAACAGAATATTATGGCAAAGAAAAATGGTTTAAATCTTGCTACAAGAGTGAAAACAAATGCATTTGCTCAAAGCCCGTGGTCCATAACTGCCGCCTACCAATCGTAAAGATGTGCCAGGCCGCTCAACTGGACAAACCCATTGTCTATCAAACTGACAAGTCCTTAATCATTAGCCTGACTACCCCGGTGCAAGTGTACAAAGAAACTGTTTACAAAAGCTGCTTAATATTCTCAAATGAAACGCTACATATTCTGGGAAAAACATACGCACCTGTAATGAAGACTTAATAAACAATTCCATCCATTATATTTATAATATATATATATATATATATATATATATATATATATATATATATATATATATATACATATATATATATATATATATATATATATATACATATATATATATATATATATATATATATATATATATATATATATATATATATATATATATATATATATATAAACATTCCTCCACAAGAAGTTATTCCATTGACGAAAATTAACGTATCTCCAAACCGGAAGGACTTACAAGAAACACCACCTAATAGACCCAATTGAACTTTTTCAACTCGAACTTCTAACGCAAACCAACCTCTCCATCTCTAGTACAACCTTAATTATTCTTTTGATTTTTACTTTATTTTACATCCTTCTTAGAAAAAGGAAGAGGATAGGCAGCTACTATTTGGACCAAAAATTAAACTACCACTAGACACCCTCGAGAACGTTCTTGAGGGCAAGAAGACACTGAAGGAGGAAGGAAATATATCCGAAATAGACCAGGCAATGATCCCTATATCTTGCTGACGATGGTGTTCATGCTGGCATACGTATCGGATACCATTAAGCAACAATGGCTGATAAGAACCAATTTTTTAATTATCGATCATTATTGTAGTAACACTGGTCAAAGCTTCATTGTATATTCTTTCTGCATAAATAAATAATTAAAAAAAATAAAAATAACTATTAATAAATAAAACTTTTTTTAAAAAAGTCATTTTTGGCGAATACAAACATATGATCCAAAATCTGCCAACCCGCTTTGGACCAGCGTGGCAGATTACGGTCTGTACCTTCAACATGGTATTTGAATATGACAGTACAACCTCAAACACGGCCCTCGTTCCCCAGAGGCCAAAGGGTAACTACCTAACACAGCGGGAAGACCTGCCCCAAGGCAGCGGATATTAAGAATCACCGGGTTAGATCAGGCTGCCATTGGACCTGCTACGTTTAATATACGGACTATGAAAACTAAGGTTCGATTGCAAGAACTCTTAATCGAACTTGACAACATACATTGGAATATTATTGGGCTTTGTGAAAAGGGTGAAGAGTTAACTAAACTGGAGCCAACTGGACACGTACTCTACACCTGAGGTACGGAGAAGGGACGATGTGGAGGAATTGGATTCCTCATCAGTCGATAGCTGATAGCTGAAGAATGAAAGTTTTATGAAGGAACAAACAAAAAGGTTTGCTTAATGAGCGTTTCTGCCCTGACAGAGTTGTAACATTTAAAAGTATATCTGACGAACTTGCCCAATGCGTTTTTCAGCTGAATAAAAAGTTTAGGCTTCAAATTGACCAAGCTTATGCACCAACTATAAGCTAGAGGGATGAGGAAATTTTATGATGATGTGGCCCAGCCTTTATACAAGGAGAAATGTAGGTAAAAAATCCTGATGGGCGATTTTAATGCCAGAATTGGGACAACACGAACTGGTGAAAATACACTTCCCCACATAGACTGGTGAGCAACACAATAGAGGTGACAGATTGGTTGATTTTGCTGAAGGGCAAGAATTTTATATTATGAATTCGTTCTATAAGAAAAATATCAGCAGAAAATGGACAAAGAAAAGTTAATTTGGACTCACAAGTGAAATTGATTACATCATGATTAACGATACGATATACTGTCTTTAACAATTTTAATGTTGGAAGTGACCACCGAATCGTACGAGCAAAAGTTAGGATTAACTGTCGAAGAGAGTGCTAAAGAATGGTAAGATCAAAGAAAGGCAAAGTGGATTCTAGGAAATTAGAAAGGAATTAAGGAAGGTGGATTCTAGAAAGAAATCAACAAGAATATGCTCCAAACGGCTGCTTCTATAGCACCAGAAGGAAAATATCTCAAACAGACAAAATTCTCCAATGAAACCATTGATTGAATGAAGAAACCATGGATACAGGGAGTCCTTCTGTATTGGTCGAGTACTGCAGCTCTGCAACACTGTAAAAAAGCGTATCAGATAGGAAACGCGCTGGTTCATCATGCAGCTAGTGCAAAAAACCATCGAATAAAACAAAGAAATTAACAAGTCTAAGCAGAACCTGAGAGGGAAAAACCCAAATGTATGCCTTAATGCGGGAGGATGGCATAGTGTGCAGGGTGTGTACGCAAATTTAATTCACGGTTATATGAAGATCAGAGCTAATCAAAGACAAAAATACTCACGGAAAAATAAATGCCAAATATCCTAGTGGAAGAAGTAGCAAATGCTATAGAATCGATGAAAAACGGCAAGGCTTCAGGAAAGGACAGTGCAACTATCGAGATGCTAAAAGCTAGTAGTCGGACGTTACATGCCAAAATGCCTCAAAAAACAAAAAGTACATGAAGTACAAAAATGCAGAAGTGATCCTTTTACATAAAAAAGGAGCACAGGAAGATTTATAGAACTACCGTCCAATAAGCCTTCACTAAAATAATATTTAAAAGAATATTAAGAAAACTGAATGACGCACAACCAAGAAAACAAGCAGCATTCAGAAGTGGATTCAGTATAATGGAGCACATCCAGGTTGTACAGCAGGCCATAGAAATGCACAACGAATACACCATGCCACTGTGGTTGGCTTTTATCGACTACGAAAAAACATTTGTCTTTAACCCAAAGCATGCCATAATGGATGCACTGCTTAGCCAGGGGGGTAGACAAAGCATATGCAAACCTATTAGGATTCATGTATAATGCAGCTACAGCCACAATTCACCTTGATGATCTTGAAATGGAAATTAATGTAGAACGAGGTGTACCGTCAGGGTGACCTTATCAATATCCTTTTCTTTTCTTAGCTTGCCTTGAAGAAGTGTTCCGTAAACTGGATTGGGAACAGGATGGTGTAAAGATCAATGGTGAAAACTTAAACCATCTTACATTTGCAGATGATATTGTTTTCCTTTCACAAGACTCACAGGATCTTCAAGAATGCATACATGAGCTGCAAAGGGCCAGCCGTTTGCAATGCAATTGCAAAAATGACCTGAAAAGAGTTAGGTTATGTTCAATAAATTCGCTGAGGGCAGAAGAATCTCGGTTTTAGGAAGGGATTTGGAGATTGAGGACCACTTTATATATCTTGGGCAGAGGATTTGAATGAAGGGAGATATCGCCCGGGAGGTGGAACGGCGTGTTAAATGTGGCTGGCAGGCATTTGGCAGGCCCAACATGGTGTTTAAGAGCAAATTCCCACTTTGCCCGAAAAGAAAAGTCTTCGATCAGTGCATCCTACCCGTTATGACATACGATAGCGAAACCTGGACATTCACATCGCATTCAATTCAAAAACTTCCGGTAGCACAGAGAAGAGTGGAAAGATGTATGCTTGGCATTACAAGACGAGACAAAAAGCTCTGGGAGGAAAGGGGAACAAACACGAGTGTGTATGACATCATTGGAAGAGTAAAGCAATGGAAATTGAGATGGGCAGGCTATATAGCAAGACGATGGAACGACAGATGAACCAAGCAATCCTGGAGTGGATACCGCTTGATCGCAAACGACCGCGAAAAAGATCGAAAGCACGATGGACTGATGACATCTTTAAGTATATGGAACCCGAGTGGCAGAGGAAAGCCCAAGACCGTGAAAGTTGGGAATGGGAATAAAAATAAATCATTGGTTGCCAAATCAAGAGTGTACGGCGGATGACCAATCAATTCGATGTTTTGACCGGTGAAATATTGAGTTGTTCAGTCTATTGTGTGAAAGCTCGCGTTGTCATGGTGAAGAATGAATCGGCGTCGCTGTTTTTTCTTATTTCTTTAAATTCTGACAAACAAATGGAATCATCCAGAATTGACCGTTCTACGAATCTCCAGTGTCACTGTAGCCACATGTCAATTTATCCCAAAAACAGGCGACCATTTGCTTCGAAGTGCTTATTGCACGAACAACTTTTGTTGGGTTTGGTTCATTTTGAAAGCTACATACAGTCGACTGCTGTTTACTTTCGGGATCATACGCATAGATCTACGATTCGTTACTCGTGTAGATGTTATGCACAGCTTTTAATGCACCACGGTATGTCACATGATGAGCTTCTTTTATCAGTTCAAGTACAATTTCGATGTTTTCTGGCACAACCACCAATTTTTGACGACATTTAAATTCATCCTTGAGCGAACGCCGGCCACGATTGAATTGATTAAACTAGTGACATATAGTAGTTTTAGATAGTTTTGCATCTCCAAAAGTCAAACTGAATTGATCGATGCACTGTTGCTGAGATAATCCACGTCGAAAAGTAAATGATTTAGTAAATGATCGCACGAAAATTTTCACGAGTTTTTTTGTTAGTCATATAAATTTCTTTGGGCATCTATTCTTATTATGTAATAAAATTATTTTAAAAGTCTCTCTGTCTCTTGTCTTTCTGTATTCTCAATGATTGGTTATACTACTAAATTGACATTCGTCGATTCGTTTTTAGTTATGATACCTTTAATCGGCCTTTATGTGGTTTGAACGTTATTTTTTTGTTGTGCTAATTCCCAACTTTCACTATTTTTCACTATCGTCTTTGAGTTGTTTTGTGTTTATAACAGTTGTCTATATGGAATGTTGTTCTAAGGGCTGTTGATGCTGAAGCTACTGCTGTCCATTATTTTCATACAATTAATAGTTTTGTTGGTTGTGTAGAAGGCACTGGCACAATACTTCGAGTATTGGCCATTATAGAGTACTGACCACGCTGTATATAATGTGAGTTAATATTTTATTTTAACACTTCCATATTAAACTAAAATGCATTATTGGTTATATATCACTATGTTATTTTATGTTATAAGTCCCTGACTATTTGTAGGATTGGCAGATTTTATACGTCTTTACTTACCAAAAATCAAACGATAACTGGTGCAAACGTTTCTCAATATGTTAAATGACTAACCGTTTAGACCAATTTGCTAATTAACTCATGGACGTGTTCATATCCTAGCTGTTTAGGATAATAATTTGCAATAAAATGTATTTTATACATAATATACATACATTTGTTACAATACTTTTAAAATGAGAAAAATAGCTTTCGATATATGGTAGTTCTTCAGTCTTATTTCTTTTTTTTAACTATAATTTTATATAAAGTATTAATAAAATTAGTTTGGAGGAATATTTTCTAAATATATGTATTTTTGTTATTTTGAGTGAAACAAAATTTTGTGTGATTTTTTTTTTAATTTAACTGATTGGTTGCCCTTTATGTTTTAAAAATATTTAATATTTTTAAAACATATTTACTGGTCATGTTGTCAGCCCTAATTTCTTAAAAATGCGGACTGCTGAATTTTGATCATACACTTGACGATTACTCTATGAGAATCTAATTACTGAAAATATATAAAATATTAGTGTAATTATATAGTGATAAAACTACTGCTATACAATGATATTTAAGAATGAATTGTTAATTTATAATTAATTTGTGAAAATTAACTTTAGTTAAAATATTAAACTAATAATAAAAATGTTAATCCCACTCTTCTTATCCACAGCTACGCTACTCCTCGTACACACCAGCAACAGAGATTGAAATCCAGACACCTGCCGGCGCCAACTAGTAACTAACAACCAGCTGATACACTTCCACTGCAATGAACACTGGGTATCACAATGAAGAGAACGAGACTGTACAAACCCCCATCTGGTTCAAAGACCAACAACCACGCCACCAGGGTTCATACTCCATAAAAGACTGTGGTGCAACCTAAACAGGATCCGAACAGGTCACGGAATCTGCAACCAGAACCTAGTCCAATGGGCAGCCTGGTCTGGCCCCGCGGAGAGCCCGAGATGCGATAACTGCAGCGCTGAAGAGTAAACGATTTCCCACCTTGCCTTGGAATACCCCGACGTATGCTTCAGAGGCCCTCTGCAAGATATCCAACCTCAAGGATGAAGCACTGGAATGGCTATACAACTGCGAACTATGCCTGTGATATAAACCTTTAACATTGTATTTATATTTGTTTTGATTTCCTTGTAATATCAATTACTAGTGCTAGTAATATGCAACATTTATTGTAAAACTGCAATTTCTAAAGTATATATATATATATATATATATATATATATATATATATATATATATATATATACACACTTATGTGTCAACCAACATTTTGTTAAACTCATTTTCCGGAATCGGCTTCAGTTCTCGCCGCGAATTCTCTTTTATGTCTTCTGTCAACTGAAAACGGGTGCCTCGAAGTGGTAATTTGAGTTTTGGAAAGTCGCCCGGAGCCATATCATAAATACGGTGGTTGTTTGATAGTGTTTGTTTAGTTTTTGCCAGAAATTCGTTCACAATCACAAGGTGGTGCATTGTGATGATGCAAAATCCAAGAGTTTTCTTTCCACAAAACTGGCCTTTTTTTGACAATTTTGCTCTCTCAAATGCCGCATAAGGCTCAGATAATATTCTTTATTTACCGTCTGACCTTCTGGCAAGTCTGGCAAATTGGCTCAGTTAGAAGGCGCCATTCCGAAGCTTGTTGACTGGTTTGTATGTCAAACTCCCACACTCATGTCTTATCACCAGTTACAATACGTTTTATGAATGTGGGGTCGGAATTGACTCGTTCTGGCATATCTTCAGCAACCTTTACGTGATTGAGTTTCCGAAGAAAATTGAGGTGTTTCGAACAATCGCTTAAAAAGAAACGAATTGATTCGCGAGACACAGAAAAATCAGCGGCAATCTCTCTCAAACTTAAATGACGATTTTCTTCACTTTAGCGATGTTAATTCAGTTGAAGACGTTGATGGCCGACCAGAGCGAGACAAATCTTTCACCACATCTCAACCACTTTTGAATGTACTGTACCACTCATATGCACGTACTTTTGATAAAGTCGATTCACCGAAAGCCTTCTGCCACATTTTTAGTGACTCGGTACACGAAATGCCATTTGCAATGCAAAATTTAGGACAAATTCTTTGTTCGATGTTTTTATCCATTTATTCCATTTTATCCATTTTTATCCAAAACACACTTCAGATAAACTGACAAAATTGAGCACTGTTCAAACTTCATGTCAATATAGAGGACAGTTGTGCAAACTTAACGATAAAAAGAATTTTGACAATCCTCGGTATCAATTCCTGGTACTTTTTTGCCAAAGTTAAAATACTTACTTCCTTACTTATATTTGCACCATTTTTTTGTTTTTGAAAAGTTTTTATTCCTTTTAAAAGTCATAAATTATATATGTTAATATAAATATTTATGTAAGTTATAAAAGCGCACCTACTCGGAGGAAATAATACATGGTGAATTATGTCAATAAAAAAAATTTATATAATCAAATGGGAGTTGCTTGCAGGGCATAACATGCGGAAGAGAATAGCAATTTTATTTTTGTGTCAAATTTTTAGTATTTTGCGTCGATGCGTATAAGTAGACACATACCTTAAAGCTCACTCTAATTTGTCGACACTTCAAAATGATAAGTAGTGAAAATCTTAAAAGTACAAAATTATTTACGTCAGTATATTTAAAAAAAAATATGTAAAATTACCGTACAACGATAATATAAAATTAAGAAATAACAGAAAACGTTCAATTAGGTAATCTGATACCGACTCAAGTGTTGACCTAAAAACTGTTCTGCTAACTCTGTAGACTGATTAGAAACTTTCTAGCCTGACACATAATGATTACATTCATTACATCCCTTAATTCCAAGATGAAGCACAGACTCTTCTACACACAGACTATTTTTGACTATTTCTTCTGCAGCGCTTGGTGAGGCTTATACTTAAAATATGTTCTCTTCGATGTAATATTAAATATGCATATTCCCCTTTACCTAGATATCGAAATATATACAGAGCTTTGAACAAAATGCGAAGGCACTGTTTTTCAAAGGTAAATTTTTAGTTTAAAAATGTTATTTCTAAATTAGTAATTTTAATACACACTTTATAGTAGTAACCATTTAACAGCTAAATCAAGCAGTTTGCTAGAACATTTCATTCTTCTTATGAATTAGATGGGCTTTGCGCTTTTATTGGAAAATTTAAAAAGTGATTCGTTTATCGATTATCGTTTCTTTAATTGGAATTTCACAGTAAATTAAACATTTACCATGTCCAAATTCATAGCGACATAGTAAATGCTTTAGCAGAGGCTTATGTTTGTAACGGAACATTACAAAATTGGGTTACTGAATTAAACGATCCTAGTCATAAAAATGTGAAACTGAAGAATTCACTGGACCTCCAAAAATATCACATCATATAATATTAAAACATATTATTTATGCTTTTAGGGAACAGACCACTGAAATTTCATTAGAGTTATTTCTCTAGAATGCTTAGTGGGGTTAAGAGTAATCCCAAAAGAAACTTTTTTATGAATGCACTGGCAGCAATACCGATTTATCTATGTTTTGTTCTTTCATTGGTTGTTGCTCATACGTGTTTGTTCAGTAAAATACTTTTATTTATTTTATATTTTGGGTGACGAGTATCCCCAGGTAAGCATTGACTGTAATTTAATTTTATTTGAAAAATCATAAAATACGTAATTTTTTAGATGATCCAAATTTTGGGAAAATTGTATTTCGATGGAATGATAAACTAGATAATAAACCTGATATAATGAAACGGATAATAGCGACACTGATTTCGAAGACAATGTTTCAATGCAGTCCTATAGAGAGAGCACCTACTCAGCAAAAGAAAGTGGAGAAGAGGATGAGAGATAACAACAGCTTTCAGGAAACGTAATAAAAGGAAAACATGGGCATATTTGGAACACTGAACTTCTATGTCGTACTCGGACACCTAAACGAAATATTGTTTTACGTGTTCCATGACCAAAACAAGCAACTAAAAATATTACGGCCGAGTTAGAGGCGTGGAAATTATTCTTTAGCGAGGGTATTATAGACATTATTGTCTTGTATACTAATACAATACAAGGATAAAAGGAGAAATATGTTGCTAATTGTAGATTCGTTAATGATATAGATGGCGACAAGATTTTGGCTTTCATAGGATTACTTTATGCTATATAGTAGGATATAGAAAAATAACCATCTCACTACAGCAGATATGTGGTCAAAACACGGAACGCAATTCTATATCGATGCATAATGAGTGAAACAAGATATAGATTCTTGGTAAGTGGCCTCGGATTTTATGACAAAACCGTAAGAAACCGAGTAGATAAATTATCTCCAATACGTTGTATATGGGAGATATTCATATCTACTGTACAAAATACTTCCCAGATCATAGTTATTATACAATTGACGAACAATTGTTAGGGTTTCGAGACAATAGCCATTTTAGAATCTTTATTTAATTAAATCCTGACAAATATGTTATTAATGTTATAAAGATATTTGATTCACGCACATATTATATGGTAGCTGATATTCTTTATATCGACAAAGAAGGCAGGCCAAATAAATAACCGCTGCCAGGTTATTACGTAAAGAAACTGACAGAACACATTCACGGAAGAGGACGAAATTTGACAAAGGACAATTGGTTTACTTTCATCCCATTGGTTGACAAAATGCTTACTGATTATAAGTTGACTATACTAGGTACCCGCAGAAGAAATAAGAAATAAATTCCTCCATTTTTTCTTCCAGATAAAAGAAAATAAATTATGTCATCTCAGTTTGGATTTGACAATCAAAGAACGTAACCTTTACCCCTAATAAAGTCAAATATATGCTACTTTTGTCGACAATGCATACTGGCAGTACAATAGATGAGAACAAAAAATCCAAAATAATCAATTTTTATAATTCGAAGACGAGGAGGCATTGATACTTTTGATGAAATGGGCCATAATGGGCCATAATAACACGTAGATAGCCATTACGCTTTTTTTATGGTATGATGGATAAAGCGGGCATTAATTTCAACATTATTATTTGAACTTGGACTACAACTTGCAAGGCCACATATGAAAAGACGTTTAACAAAACCATTGCCTCGAACATTAAAATAATCAACAAAGGATATGATGTTTATGAACTCAGAAGAAACTGTTGATCCACCACCAACAAAATTGTAGAAACAAATTCTCTGATCTTTATGTCCGAGAACATACGACCGAAAAGCAACAACTGCAAGTGTGAAGTATTTTAAAGCTGTTTGTAATAACCATAGAGCTAAAATATGTACTGAATGTATAAAATAAATTTTATTTTATTGAAATAAAAGTTTCTTTATTGTTTTTTTAAACGTTAGATGAAAATCTATAAACAAGCAAAAATGAATGTAACTGCGGTTATAGGTAACCCCGTCTAAGCAACTATAGGCATGTGATTCACCTAAGCATTCTAGGGTTAAATATTTTCAAATTATCACGAAAAAATTATGTCTGATAAACCTGCTGATCATATTGATTGACTTTTGAAATATTAACTATACAATTATATATGAAAAACCTGGCTGTCGTATTGACTTTCGTCAGAACACAAAGGAATTCGAACACAAGCCCAACAACGCTTTTATTGCATTAATAAGAAATATATTAGCTTGTGTCTTGTTTTTATTAAATCAATATAGACTAAAATCAGAATAGCAGAAAAGTTCATGGTATTAGTTTTTTATGATTCAAAGGGAATTTATTCTTCTTTTTTTTTTGACAAAAGTAAAAGGATAACCATATCATAAGTATGGAAGCATTTTAGATTAGTTTTTTTCTTATCCGATTCCCTTTAACCGCTAAGTGTCCGGAGGTTATTCTGGGTGTTTGCCTGCTTTCATTTTTGCCCATCCAAATTCAACCACGATCGGCTTCGCTTAACCTCAGTTATTTATAACTGAAGCTCGACGCGATATGGCTGGCCCAGGTCATGTGGCCATGAACTAGTTTAAAAAAATTAAGACTGAAGGCCAGGAATGTGGAAAGGCACCATACATTTTCACCACGATAATAAATCTACTCACAAAATTGCGTTAGAGATAACAAAATTCAATTAATTGAACCATGAAATGTGGTTAATTTACCATTTTAACTAGATTTGACCTCTTCTGACTTCCATTTGTTCTCAAACTTCAAAGCATTTCATTTAAATACCCCTTAATTCTATTTATTATTCCTTATTAATGTAAAAAACATGACTGCCGAAAAATGAGTTGTAAAAACATTTATTACATTAAATTTTTAAAAATTAGATCATGTATACTGTAATTTTACTAATACAGATTAAATGAGCGTTCTGTAATACGTTTTGATCGTTTGAAACTTGAGCTATAAATTATTAATTACACCTCGCGAACACCACGGACTTCAGGAACGGCACTTTGTCTCACGCTCGTTTGAATCATTTTTACTGCACGTAATTCAATGCATTATTCTCATTGCACGATCTAAGTGATATCTCTCCATTATTAACAAATACAAGACTAAACAGTACCGAAAATTAACTGAAAAGTATTAGTATCATTTTCAGATTTATAATAAAAATGTATGTTCTTGACATTATTTATCTTTATGGCAGTCGCGGTTCGCTATATATATATATATATATATATATATATATATATATATATATATATATATATATATATATATATATATATATATATATATATATATATATTAGGTGGTTAGGTAAACATGCGGCAAAAATGCAAGGGGTTATTCCTTGTCCTATTCTAAGAATATTTTCTCTATGATGATTTTTGAAAAACCCCTTTGTTTCGAAGATACAGGGCGAACAAAATTTGCGACAACCATATTCGATATTTGTTGAAATCATTAATGTAAATAATAGTAGGGTGTACGTCAATTAGTTTATCAAGTACAAAATTTTTTTTTTTCGATCTTGATCACTTGGAACGGCTGTTTTACCTAGTAAGTGGATTTCATCGGTCGCATTTGTTTACATAGATTGAATGACGTTTGGCTGTTTGACGTGTCTTAAATAGTGAGTGAAGTCCTCTATCATAATGTATACAAACGCCGAGATGACTGACATGCTCTACATGTATGGACTTGTTGATGGCAATGCATTACAAGCTAGGCGATTGTACAGTGAACGATATCCAGCTCGTAATGTCCCTGACCGAAAAATCTTCGAAAACATTTATCGACGTCTTCGTGAAACAGGCACATTGAAACGAACTGAAGGGTCAAGAAGATCACTGACTGTAAGAACGGTACAATTGGAACAGAATGTGCTGGACATGATAGCGGAAGAGCCTGGTAGTTTTACGTGAAAAATTGCAAATACTTTGAATTTGAGTCACTGGACAGTTTGGAAAATTCTTAAGGGCAATTTGTTGTATCCATACCACATTCAACGCGTTCAGGCACTACTACCTGTTGATTTTCCTCCACGTATTGCGTTATGTCAATGGATATTGCAAACTTTACTTCGCATCGCTCTATTTCTCACACAAATTCTTTTCACCGATAAAGCCACTTTCGCAAGAAACGCAATAAGGAATTTTCATAATAACCATGTGTGGTTAGATGAAAATCCGCATGAGGTATGCGAAGATAGTTTTCAACATCAGTTCTCATTGAATGTTTGGGTTGGAATTGTAGGTGACTATCTAATTGGACCGATATTTCTATTACAAAGACTTACTCTTTTCAAGAGGTGTATCACAACTTTTTGGAAGCAACGCTGCCTGAGTTTCTGGAAGATGTACCATTTGCAACAAGGCATGAAATGTGGTTTATGCACGATAGTTCACCATCACATTTCAGTTTGGTTGCTCGTGATTTTTTAACAGCAACATACGGATATCGCTGGATTGGTCGAAGTAGGCCATACGCATGGCCAGTTCGCTTCCCGGACTTAAACCCCCTGGGTTATTTCTTCTGGGGATATCTGAAGTCATTAGTTTACGCTACTCCATTGAAGAATTTGGATGATTTGCGAAATCGGATAATTGCTGTGTGCAACTCAATTAGAAACGACCCTGGTGTGCTTGAAAGAGTTCGGCAGTCAATGATGAGAAGATTCAAGGCTGGAGGAAGTAATTTCAAACATTTATTGTAGATTGCGCAACTTTACATGTACTTTTTGATAATAAAATGTTAATATAAATTTTGTTCACCCTGCATCTTCGAAACAAAGTGGTTTTTCAAAAATCATCATACAACAAAATATTCTTAGACTAAGTCAAGGAATAACCCCTGTAATTTTTGCCGCATGTTTACCTAACTTTATTTTATTTTTATGTAGTGCTTGTAAATACTAGTATAAAATGTGTTTTTTATAAGATTAAAACAATCAAAATAATTATAAGCAAAAACATTACAATAAAAACATTGAGTGAACATATCTCTGCTGTTATGCAGCACCTGAGCTATTTTTGTAAAGCCCATTATTAAACAGAACTCCATAGTTAAAAAAAAACGCAAAATATTTGTTCAAAGTGTATTTATTTAAATCAAATAAGTAGATAATTAAAAAGCAAGTAACACACCAGTCAATAAGTCCCTGCTTTAACAAATAAAACACGCTTTTTTGCAAATTTCGACTTTATGCATCAATATATTTTCCCAGAGCAATGCAATCATTCCAACGCTTTTCTAACACATTTAGCCCTTTTTTATAGAACCATTTCTTTTTGCCTTCAAAATACCCTTCAGTTTCGGTAATTTTTTTTCGGTTTGAGAACAGGAAATAGCCTCTGGGGTCCGATCTGGAGAATACGGTAGATGAGGAAGTAATTCGTGCAATTTAACCATCGTTGCCAACTATTTATCACTCGGTTCACTGTCTTCTTGAAACAGCACTAGCTTTATTGATACCAATGTACTATTGTCAGCAATTTTTACATATTACAAGATATTTTACATTTTTTAAACGGCCTAGAATATTGTTTTTTTTTTACCTTTTTATGGAATAAGTTTAAAATGATTCTAATTTTTGAAAGCTTAGGAATTATTTTTGACAAAATTTTGGACTTGTGTAACACTATCATAAAATTTTCACTTCATGGCCAGTTTGAGTTTCGAGCAAAGGAAATAATCACAGGGAAATAAATCATACGGAGGATGTTGAAGCACACAGACTTGTATTACCGCCAAAAATCACGGACAGCAACGTACGGTGAGATGGTGCATTATCGCGCAATTCTCTTTCACAAATGCTTTATAATACCCAGATAAGATTTGCTAGTGAAATTTTAACCCTGTGGAACAAATTCTCGAAATATAATACCTTAAGAATCGTAAAAACAGATTGTCTACTCTCGGGACTTACACATACGCAGTTTTTTTATTTCAGAGAGCCTAATGACTTCCACATAGCACTTTGGAACTTTACTTGGGGATAATACTTTAAGCATCAAGTCTCATCCACAGTTAAAATCGATTTCAAGAATGTGCAATTCTGTCTGGCAATATTAATAAAATCCTTGCAATGTTCAAAGCGAGCAACTTCTTGGTCTTCAATTAAGGCGTGAGGAACAAATCGAACACAGACTTTTCGTTAATTCCTCCATTTTCCACCTCACAATCTAATTCGCATCGTACGCGATCCTTTTTCCACTTTTTCCACCATCACTTTTTCCACCAGCTTATAACGATTTTTATTTTGTGGTCGGTCTGGCTTTGAGTCATCTTTCGAAGCATCACAGCCGTTCTAGAATCATTTATATTACTCGAACACATGCACGGGATAAGCAATCAATACAATACACTTTTTGAATTTAAATGTTTCTGTAAACATTTTAACGAACTCGAAACAAAATTTCATATTAGCTCTTTGTTCCATCGTGTTTGATGAGGTGATAAAAGGTACTGTCACTTGAAGCGCTGTAACTTTACAGTCCGTTGAGCGATTCTAATGACGGCAGTCTCATTTTATAGAGATATACAGCTTTCAGATTATACTTATTATTTCAATGAATGGCGCAAGTAGTTATTTTTAAATTTAAAACGTTACAGAGTTCCATTCATACCTACCAAAACGACGCCGAAGCTTCAAAGTAGTCCTAAGAATAAAAGTGGGGAACAACTAAATAGCATGTAAATAACTCTTTTTATCACATGCATTATTGAATATAGTTAAACGAGGATAAATTGTAATAAATTGGGACTCAACAAAATTTTAAGGGACGATATAATATTATAAATTATTTTTTATGAAAGGAACTACTAACCTTTATTGGTAGTTTTGCTATTACAAGTTGTTTAACAACTGTTATTGTAGAAAATGTTCAAATTCAATTTGATTCAATAGCACTTAAAATAGTATTATTGAAACTAGAACCGTAAT
This sequence comes from Cosmopolites sordidus, assembly GCA_031761425.1. Classification (NCBI taxonomy): domain Eukaryota; kingdom Metazoa; phylum Arthropoda; class Insecta; order Coleoptera; family Curculionidae; genus Cosmopolites; species Cosmopolites sordidus. The sequence goes on along the minus strand of JARFXV010000458.1, from coordinate 209,418 downwards.
TCGTGGTTTCATCTGGATATAAGCAAATGCTGTACAAAATTAACGAAATTCGAAATAGAAAGCTTCTAAGTTAATAACAGTTTCTTCTACAAATTAGCTTCGAATTATAAGACTTCCCAATGCACATTATAAGACACCCCAATAAAGCTTTTTTTTGACATATAACGCAATAAACTGGCAGTCGATTAGATATATATTCAAATTCAAACAGTAGGGTTAGAAATGGCATATATGGATTGTAAAAGGCGTACGTGTAATGTTTTAGATAAATATAAGGCAAAAAAGTTAATATCATTAATATTTCAAATACATCTAATAAATTAGCTTAATATAAGAGGCTTTGCTTTCACAAGTTGCTTAGTGACTGTGTTCGTATCTTAAACCCTGTTTAAATAGTTATTAAAATTACATATTGGTTCTAAGTAAGCTATAATAACTTAATACAAAAAATTAAGTAACTTAAATGAAAAAATGTTAACAACTAATGCATTAAGCAAAATAATTAGAGATGAAATCCTTCACCTTTTTAATTCATGCATTAGTGAAGATTACTCTCAGTTGAACAATAATATTTTCAAATAGAGAACTTTTTAATAGTGCAAAGAAAATTATTTTTTAGATTAAGTGCATGGGCGACATTTTGACATATATTATACCAGAGACAACGCACGTCGACAAAAATACTTAAATTACATTAACAGCACACTCCGAAAAATTAAATTTAAAGTAGAAGTAAAAAAAGATGACACTATTATCTTCTTAGGTCTATGTATAATAAATGTCATTAAATCACAATTTGATAGTTATAAAAATCTACCTTTTTAGATATAATGATCCTAAAATTCAATTCTTTTAAACATTATAGGACAGAAAATAAATTTCTTTAATACTTGCATTAACAAAATAATTTTATTTCTGTTATAATACCTCTAGGTTTTTTGAATCACATATTCATTCTGGCAACACTGGCGGTCTGGCAACACTGGCGGTCTGGCAACACTGGATCTCGTGTTGTGTGTATATTACTTGGTATATATTAGATCAGATCTTGTCTTTATATTTTTTATAACAAATCTCTTCTTAACAGATAGATTTCTTGTATAAAGAAATAATACTTAAAACTTACCATTCTATCCCCCCCACAAATTGGCCAAATTTAAATTTACTAGGCAAAAACAAAAATTTAATAAATCTACTCTATCAGCTGGATCTGTGGTTGCCTTTAATTTATTCGGATCTGGTCTTAATAGGAAACATTATATTATTATTATTCACGGACCACGCGAAGTACAGTTAAAGGCGTTTGTTGTTGTTAGCCTTCCTTTGCGCCCATACTGATTTCATTGTTTCGCTATGAGCTTTTTTTCTTTCGTCAGACCAAGTTGTTCCAGTCTTCCTACATTTTTCCCTCTGGACAACCTCCCAAACGTTAACCTTGTGTCTGAAACAGCCTCTAGCCTGAATTTCAGAATATTTATATTGAAGGGATGACCACTTATCCTCCAGCTCCCGAAGACCCATGGTTCATCTCCAGTCAAGCACCTAACAAAATGTTCATTTAAGCGGAGACGCAGGCTGTTGTGTACTCCACTTGAGATTGTGAAACCCACCAGTTAGGTGTATGTGACATTCAGCTACTGCTGTCTCATTGAACGCTGTCCAAAGAAATCTAACATTACATATATACGTCATCCGACGGGAAGTCGGCGAAAGTATAGGCTGTTGACTGTGAACTGGGTCTCCATATTCTTGAGGAGAGAGTATATGTCGGTACACTGAAGAGCTGAACATCAAGAGGCAAAACATATGCCTTCAAATTGAAGGCATGGATGTGGCTCGTCCCCAGTCAAGCACTTAATAAAATGATCTTTAAGAGGAGGCGCAGGTTGTTGTGTGTGACACTCAGGTACTGCTGTCTCATTGGACGCTATCTAAAGAAATTTAACATTACATATATTTTTATATATATATATATATATATATATATATATATATATATATATATATATATATATATATATATATATATATATATATATATATATATATATATATATATATACGTCTTTGTGGATTAGACCTTGGCGTAGTAAAAGGGCTTCAGTAAGTCAATGGACAGCGTGGCAGATTACGGTCCAATTCCCAACATGGTTTTACAATGTCAAACACGGTCCTCATTTCCCGGAGGTCAAGGGGCACCTACCTACGGCAGCGGGAAGACCTGCCCCAAGTCAGAGGGTATTAATAATCACCGGGTTAGATCAGGCTACCAGTGGACTTTGAACATTGCAACACATAATATTTAGACAATGAGAACAGATGAACGACTGCAAGAACTATTGATCGAACTTGACAACATACATTGGGACATCATAGGGCTAGGTGAAACTCCAAGAAAGGGCGAAGAGCTAATTAAATTGGAAACAACTGGTCACGTACTTTACACACAGGGTACGAAGAATGGACTGTGTGGTGGAATTGGATTCTTCATTAACCGAAATACAAGGACAGTGTCGTAAAATTTGAAAGGATATTTGACCGACTAACTCAATGCGCCATTCAACTGAATAAACTGTCTGTCAAACTGTCAAGTCAAACTGGTCTCACAAGTGAAATTGATTACATTATGTCAAATGATAAAACCATATTTTGCAATTGCTGTCTTTAACCGTTTTAATGCCGGAAGTGGCTATAGAATGATACAAGCAAAAATTAGAATAAACTGTCGAAGAGAACGTACAAGAATGGTAAGATCTAAGAAAAGTAAAATAGATTTTGAGAAGATGCTTCAGAGGAGCAGCGATTTTTAGATTGATTTGTCGAACCGTTTTTATGGGTTCAAGATAATGAGAAAATGGAAATAACAGATCAGTATCAAAAATCATCGACAATGTGCTTGAAATGGCTGTTGTAATAGCATCAGCAGAAAACAGTCAAACAGTCAAAAATCTCCAGTGCCACAATTGATTTAATGAAAAAACAGCGTTCAATCAGGAATGCAGAGAGTCTTTGGTAGAGTCGTGTACGTTGAATTTTTCAAAACTATATCCTGTTGAATGAAGTGACAAATGCTATGGAAGCGATGAAGAATGGAAAGGCTCCAGGAAAGAACAATGTAACAGTTGAGATGTTAAAAGTTGGCGGTCAAACTTTACATAGCATGCTCTCAAAATTGTACTCAAAATGCATCAAAGAATAAAAAATACCCAACCTATGGAAAAATGCTAAAGAGATTCTGCTTCTTAAAAAAGGAACTCATGAAGATTTAAAAAACGACCGCCCAATAAGCCTCCTGGCAGTATTTTAAAGTTTGCACTAAGATAATATCTAGAAGAATATTGAGAACACTGAATGAGGCACAACCAAGAGAACAAGCAGGATTAAGAAGTCGATCTAATACAATGGATCATATCTAGGGTGTCCAATAGGCCATAAAAAGGCACAATGCCTCAAAGAACAAAAAATACCCAACCTATGGAGAAATGCCGAAGTGATTCTTCTTCACAAAAAAGGAACTCATGAAGGTTTAAAAGGGTACCGCCAAATAAACCTCCTGTCAGTATTTTAAAGTTTTCACCAAGATAATATTTAGAAGCATATTGAGAACACTGAATGATGCACAACCAAGAGAACAAGCAGAATTCAAAAGTGGATTCAGTACAATGAATCATATCCAGGTTGTCCAACAGGTCATAGAAAGGCACAATGAATACACTAAGCTACTGTGTTTGGTTTTTATTGACTATGGAAAGGCATTTGACTCAATATTAGAGCAAGTATGTATGTGTGTAACCCTACTGAGATACATATATGATGAAGCTACAGCGACAGTTCACATGAATGATCTTGAAGTTAAAATCAATCTAGAACGGGGTGTACGGCAGTGTGACTCAATATCGCCTGTTCTTTTCTCAACCTGCCTTCAAAGAAAAACAATAAATGGTGCATATTTAAGTCACCTTAGATTTGCAGATGATATCGTTCTCTGGTCACAAGACGAAGATGAACTACACAAATACATACAATAGCTGCAAAGGGCGGTAGAACCATTTGGCTTGAAAATAAATCTGAAGAAGTGTCAGGTTATGTTCAACAAATTTGCTGAAAGCAACCGAATATTTGTTTTAAGAAAATATTTAGAAGTGGTGGAGCACTACATATATCTTGGGCAAAGGATTTCAATTTAGGGTGATACCGCCCGTGAAGTGGCGCATTAAGTGTGGCTGGCAGGTATTTGGCAGGCTCAACATAGTATTCAAAAACAAACTCCCACTTTGCTTAAAAAGAAAAGTTTTTGATCTGTGTCGACTGTTCAGACTTTTACTCCTCTGACATACGGAAGTGAAATATGGACACTCACATCATAATCAATTCAAAAGCTTCGGGTAGCGCAGAGGGGAATGAGGGAAACGTGTATGCTTGGCTGCACATGAATCAGAGAACAGCCGAAATTATGTGACATGTAAAGCAATTTAAATCGAGGTGGGCAGGCCATATAGTGAAGCGATGTGATGATAGATGGACTAAAACAATCCTGGGATGGATACCGCTTGATCATAAGCGTGTACGAAGAAGACCTAAAACACGATGGATCCATGACATCATCAAGTATATTGGACCCGAATGGCAGAGGAAAGCTCAAAACCGCGCGAGTTAGAAGCATGCTGGGGAGGACTTCATTCTGCAGTGGATCGGCAATAGCTGAATGATGATGTCATGCAATGGTTAGTTGCTTGACCGGGAGGAACCCCACCCATCCCTTACATTGGAGGGCACATGCTGCGTTTCACATGAGATTGTGGAACCCAACGGTCGAGGGTGTATAACTCCTGACTACTGTTGTCTCATTGGACGCAGCTCAAGGAAGTCAAAAACCTGTATCTATAAGCCATCCGACGAGAACTCGTCGAAAATATGGGTTGTTTGATTGTGGAGAGGGACTCCCTATTCTTGGTGAGAGAGCATATGTCGGTACCCTGATGAGTCTAACCACCAACAAACGAAACATGTACCCTCCAATGTAAGGGATGAGTGGGGCTTCCTTCCTTTTCAAGCAACTAACCATTGCTCATATATATCATCATCATATGCATCATATACATGTTTGTTTTGCTAATATCACGGCCAACTGCGTCAACTTTGATGGCTACCATTTTCGAGAAGTACTATTAGGAATTTTTTAGAAAAGAACTAAGAACGGATTTTTGACCAGCACCACCTTAAACCAAACTGTACCGATTTTTATGATTCTAAATTACTGGATGTCCCAGATATTTGTGATATTTATATTATCATTTTTCTGATAATTACATGTATTTTATATATATATATATATATATATATATATATATATATATATATATATATATATATATATATATATATGTATATATATATATATATATATATATATATATATATATATATATATATATATATATATATATATACATATATATATATATATATATATATATATATATATATATATATATATATATATATATATATATGTATTTATATATATATATATATATATATATATATATATATATATATATATATATATATATATATATATATATATATATATATATATAGTCATTGGTGAGTGTGTTAGTAATCCTTTAACTTATGAAAAACTTGTATTCCTACAATATAATTGTTTTGTCCAGATAATGATTCCTAGATATGCTTGGGTCGGATGAGTGATAAGTTATTAACAAATTCTATATTTATAAAATGAAATGATTCATATTTACATAATATGATATATGAATATCATTTCTGTCTTATTGCGTTAAGCAACTCAACATTTTCATTATTTTTCCAAATCAAAGTCATTGCGCCACCTACTGGAAAGAACAGAACAACGTCTGTTGGACCAGCTGGTATTATTATATAATAATATCAGTGTAATATAATACTAATCCACGGTTAGTTATATGATAAATAATAGAAATGGTATTAGTTTCAAATCAGGAAAATATTTTCTGATTTGAAAATGCCCCATCTTAAAGATGGTTTTTTATAAATGTTTCCGAAACCGTTTACAATAAAATGATGAAATTTGGTGAGTGTTGTAAACTTTCGGCGCGAAATAAACTTTTTATTTTGGTCAATATTAATTGTCCAATTTTTTTTGTATATATGTTTTTATTAATTTTCATTCAAGGTTAAGAAATCCCTGACTTATGGATGTAAAAGAGGTCCTCTTAGTTCGTCCTAATGTGCACCGTTTTCTGATCAACACTATTAAGCATCCAAATAAAAAAGAAGAAATTTTAAGAAAATGTTATAACTTAAAATCCATGTAAGCATTAGTGCTAGAGCTTATTAGTGAACGAATCCGCAAAATTATTTTTTTTTTTACATAATCCTGTGGTTACGGAGATCATTTATCGTAACCCTTTTAAATGTTTTATTGCCCACAAAAATATATATGTCTGGTTGTATAAACAACGATTTCAAGATTAACTTGAGAATGAAGTTATTAGTAAATTGACAGTTAAAATAAAATATGAGATTTGACTAAAAATATTTTTAGCATTTTAATAACAAATCTGCTAATAACCAATATTGTGCAGTACATAAGACGTTAGCACATGTATATAATTTATTAAAATTTTAATTTATTAAATTATTATAATTATAATTATAGTTATATTATTATAATTAATTAATTTAAAAATTAAAACAAAAATTCACCCCAATAAAAGTGTACAATGCGTAAAAGTGTACAAAGTTTTAAAGTAGTGTTTCAGAATGTAAAATCGTTTTACGACCTATAGTCTCACAAATTTAAAAATAAAAGTGATAGATAACAAAGTATAAAATAGAACGGACAAATCAATCAATAATTTAATTTATTATTTAATATTGCACTATTGGATAATTATACCTTCATGTTCAATGTTAGGTTAGGCTGATACGTAAAAATGCATTTACGAACCAGGAAAAACAAAACCTGGTTGTTTATTTTTCAAACAATCCAATAAATCAACACATAGGACCCATTTAAAATGGTAAGGTTTATATGAATTGATATGAATTAGTATTGTATGAAAGTCAATTTTAATAAGATTATAATATTCTAAGTTTTTCATCCCCTTAACATTTCTTGAAATAAAAGCCCATATTCCGTTCATTCCACCTACAATACTCTCAATATACGTTTTGTCTAGCTTACATAAATATAAACTGCCTATCTTATCGCTAATGAAATAAAACAATTCCATTATAAATTTACTTCTGGGTTATCGATACTGTGTTTGGATTCATATTGAAGTGTTCTACAAATATTTTCCTTTATAATTACAAACATGGGTTCTGCTGAACTCTAAACTTTATAATTTCCGCAAAGACGTAACAATTATCGCAAGATATTTATTGTTTAGTAAATGAAACTAAATCAATTGTCACAATATTCATTGAATCGCGCATAAACTGTTTTAATTTCCATTTATTACTCTTATTGCACATATCATGTTTTCAGGTAAAACTGGCACACAATTCACATTACACAAAATGCATTGCTACCGATATCGTTTTTATAAATTCAGGTTTTTATAAATCAAAGGTCTCTAAACTACGGCCCGCGACTAGCGAATAAGCAAGCGAATGCTCGTTTAGGGCACGTACTCGACGACCAGTTAGAAATTATACATAATGGCCGGAAAATTCAAACGGTTTTGGCCCTTGGAACTTACTAGAGTAATCAGTAGCCCTAAGGCTGGAAAATTTTGGAGATCCCTGTTGTAAATGATACATTTACTGTTGCTGACATATGCAACAATTTTCAAACCAACAACCATAATAGTTGGAGAGTACATCTTTTATAGAGCAGAAGCTTTGCCGTCCCAAAATCTATGTAACTATGTTATACCATAGTATCTGTTTTAGGTTATTTATTTAATAAGGATTTTGATTATATGAATTAAGGTATAGAGTGTGAGGTACTATTTTAATTTTGTTAAGTTTAATTCTGTTAAAATCATTAATTTACATTATTTAAGGCATATACTAATCTTTTAATTTTTTGACTGCTGCATGTTTTTGATTTAGACTTTAAGATTTTTGTTTTCTTTTGTATATAGTCTGTCGTTTAATCCATTCTTCTTTTCTATTCTAATAATGAAATGGTGGAAAATGGGAATAAGAAGTGGTACCAGGAATTTCGAACGAGCTAACGTATCGATTTAAATGATGCAGAATGTCCGGGAAACAAAAAAGTGCACGATGAAGAATTGGAAGCACCTCGCCTGAACTCACAGCTGAGAATAAGAATAGACAATTTGATGTTGTTGTGTCATTACTCTCCAGATTCAAGAAAAAGAAGATTTTATCGCAATCCAGCGTATTCTCCAGACTTGATCTTTGCGGATTTCATCCTTTCCGATCCCTATAACATCACCTGGTTGATGGCCGCTTCATATCTCTTAAGGAAGTCGAAAAAAGCCTCAGTTTTTTTTTCACATCAAAACCACCAAGTCACCAACCAGTAGGCGACGAAAGAAATTGTTTAGGCGATAGAAATTGTTTATTTAGGACAATTTCTTATTTTTTATTTAATATGAGGTGGATATGAATGGGAAGTGGAATAAATGGGAAGATTATGAACTCTTTATAATTGCAGATACATCGTACAGGCTGCCGATTAGTAGCACAACAGATTATGAAGATCTACTGTCGCGGCATGGTGAATATCCTGGTCATATTAAATTATAAATAATGTCTGAATGATTGTGGCGTGTTCATATATTTTTTTCCTTTATTTGGAAATTTACATAAGAACAGGTATTTTTGATATTTTTTGAGTTTTAGATAGTTGCGAAAAACCCAAATAAGGGAAAAAAATACATGTTGAATTATGTTATATTGCTCAGTTTCCCAATTATTTGTTTAGAGCCTATAGGAGGGATAATATTGAAAGTCGACCCCATACATAAGACATAATAAAAGACTTTGACTTGTAGGGAAAAGCTGATGAAACGTTCCCAGAATCAAATAAAATATCAAAATCAACTAGCATTAAAAATGAAGAGTCGATGTGCTGTTTACATGTGCATCCTTTCGCTTTACGTAATTTTCATCAGAAATTTGATTATTGTTTTATTCTATATTTTTTTATGCGAAATAAATTTATTTTGATATTTTGGCCTTGGTTTCTCTAATAAAAAGTTTCAATTAGCAAATTTTCGTACTCTTGATGAAATAAAAAAGTTTACTAATGATGAAAATCTGTTAAATAATTTTAAGGAATATATTCGTTAATATAATAATTCTTTATCCTTTGTTTCTTTTGGTTTAAATATACAACTGCCTTCTGGAAAGGGAACATACAGTTAGAATGTTTGGTACAGTGTATCACAACATTTCTTCTTTGTACCCCCACAATTCAGTTTCAGTATTTTACGATCAACTATATAATATGAATTTATCAGAAGGTAACCAAATGAGACTTCAACAGCCACCAAACACTAATCTACGCAGTGATATTCTAGAAAGTTTGAATAATATTCTGTATCAACATGATCCCCTATGTACGATCATACAAAACAGTGCTTCAAAAGATTTTTGAGAAAAAAGAGCAAGCTCTAAAAAATAATCGAGACCCTTTGAATTTTGTTATGCGGTTTTATCATGAGCCTCAATCATATTCGCGATGCTATAATCATCCCATATGTTCAGAAGTAGCAGCTTTATTTGAGTCGGTGGATGGGGCCGTCCCTTTCATAGGGATATTGCCGTATACCCAAACAAGGGAGGATTAAACAATGTTGATTATGATAGTATATATTACGATTCCATTTCAATCCGAAAATATATTTTCTATAGGCTTATGATTCGAGGTAATTCTCCTAGAGGATTCTCCGCCTTAATTAACGCGGGAAAATTAACTCAACAATTAATTGTCGATTGTTAGTGCCGTATTGAAGGTAATAGATTAAAGTTTTTGCGTAACCAACAAATAAAGTTGCGAGTTGATACAGAAATTGGCCTTACAGATGAGAGCTGAGTATGAAAAACTAAGAGCTGGACCAATTGTAATATTACCTTCTAGATTTTTTAATGATCCGCGTAATATAATGTAGAATTATTAAGATGTAATGGCAATAATTAGAAAATTTGGTAAACCATATTTTTAAACTTTTACCTGTAATCCTTTATGGATGAAAATAAGAAATAATATACATTTATATGAAATTCTCAATAATAGGTCCGATGTTATTGTACGGGTATTCCATTTAAAAGTTGAGGAATTATTGCGATCAATTAACCAGAAAAAAATATTTGGTGAAGTACTAACTTTTTTGTATACTGTCGAGTTCCATAAGATAAACCTCATTTACATTTATTGTTAACTAACAGAGATAACTATAAATTTCGCTAAATTTCGGATATTGATAAATGTGTATCTGCAGAAATTCCGGAGTCCACTAACAAAGCATTATAAAATTTAGTTAAGTCACATATGGTGCGCGGCCCTTCTGGTTATCTGAACCAACAACCAGTTATATGGTTGAGGATAAGGGTACAAAAGAATTTCCAAAAATATTTATTCACGAAACAAAGCAAACTGTTAATATTTATCCTTTTTATCGTCGAAGAGATAATGGTAGGACTATCACTAAATATATTAATAGAAACTATATTGAAATTGACAATCAATTTATTTTAATGGATTTTCAAGCTCATATTAATGTTGAACTGTATGCAAGTGTTCATAGTCTAAAATATATACACATATATATGTACAAAGGGTTCGATTGCGCTAATGTACAAATTACTAATGTTCAGAAAGGTACACTTCATCATGATGAAGTGTCAATATTTTTGAATATCTGCTACGTCAGTCCCACTGAAGCTGCCTACAGAACATTCTCCTATTAAATGCATGAAAAATCTCATGTAATAAGTCGCTTACCAATACATTTATTAAATGAACAACATGTATACTTTTTCGATGGCAATATTGTTGAATCATTTCAAAAAGTTGATATGCGAAGTACAGAGTTAACAGCTTAGTGTGATTTAAATATAAATTCATCAATAAGAAGTACCCACATTTATCCAAAAACAACAGTTTATTATATTTGGGATAATAAAAAGCATATTTGGAAAAAGCTAGTAAGAAAACTGAAAATTATTGGACAAATGTACAATGTTTCACCAGCCAAATCTGAAAGATATCACCTTCGTCTGTTACTACTTTATGTAGTAGGTGCTCAATTCTTTTATTGGTACCTTTGGTGTGAAACACTAAACTTGAAGAGATTTACCACTAAACATAAAATCACTTTTTTGAACTTCTCGACTCACATTTTGCTAACCATGTTAGCATCATCAGGAGATGATTTAATCTGGATGGAGATTGTGGAGTGATTTATTGGTAAATCTCTTCAAGTTTAGTATCTGCTACCAATTTTGAGGATCTAAGGACGTAGCTGCAATGCAATGTGGACTACTTCCAGATGATACTGAATATCATCGTTGTTTAGATGAAGCATCCGTCTTCCAAATGCCAAGTCAAATGTTACAACTGTTACAAAAAAAAAATCCTTAAATACTTCAACAAAGCTCACTTCTAAATATTCTTTGCTGTCGAATTTCGACGGGATCAACCTAGTCTTATTTATTTTTATTAGACAAATTTTTTAATTAAGATGAATTACAGATGACAAGTATTGCTCAAAGTGCTTTTCTTCAACTTCAACTCATTTACAACACCTTCACATAACAGATGGCGTTGCGAATAAAATTTTGATTAGCTCGCAAATCTTTACAGACTTCTTGAATTCTTTTGATCAATTCCTCTTTGCTGTTTACAGGGGTTACATAAACTTTATCCTTTAAATTCCCCAAATGAAAAAAATAGAGAGGAGTCAGGTCCGGAAAAGGAGTTATTATCCTGACCCTAGCCGACCTATGCATCGTTTGAGAAAATTATTATTGACCCGCATACAATTTTATATATTATTATATATTATGTAACTATATTATTATATATTTATAGCAACGCTTATTGATGCTATGCTGTAAACAGTATGCTTTATTGTGTTCCCCACAAAAAGTTTAAAAGCGATTTATTTAAAAACGATGTATCCTCTCGAGGTGAATTAAGAGTACCTCTTTTGTGTAAAAAAGTCAGTGTTTTCATAATCTGTATTTTTATATAATTACCTGGTAGTAGTTAGCAAATGTGATGGTGATTAACATGATGTAGTAATGTGAGGTTTATATCTTCATGTTATTTGAGTTAACCTTACTCTCCACCGATATGTACAAGAAATTATGAAACCTCGCCTATTGTCATATATTAGAACGATCCAGAACCTCAGTTTTCAGTAAGGTTTCAGTAGAGTTAGATTTTTGCAGACCTCCGGAGTCGATTTTTACAATATAAATCTTCAGATCTAAGTATCATCTTTCACCAACTGTAAACAATGTTGGGAGATAATCCGCAGGCATCACCTTATTTATCAAATTTAATTCAAACACTGTAAGCACTAAAGAACATGAGGGTCCCGTTCAAGTCTTACTTAGCCTCTTGTCTCTCAGCATATTATTATAATATAATTGTAACATAATAATCATAATAAGATTTTGATAATTAATGGAAAATATAGTCACACTTATCTAAAATAAGCAAAATTGTTCCATTGACAATTTTATGAAAGCTAGTTTTTTTATAACGGGCTTAGCATATGCAATAAATATTTCAGTTATTTTTTATTAGTAAAGTCAGGTCACTTCAGATGGACTTAAGCTTTCTTTTTAAAAGTATATTTTTTTTGTGGTGTGGTGTTTTGATGGACTAGAAATTTTCGATGCTATTAAATTATTTTCTTATTGGAACTATTAAATATTGAATAATAGCATATGAATCCTTACACATGTCAACAAATTAAAACTTTTTTGAGGTAACATTAATAAAAATAGGTGTATATTAAGTATTTTGTTGTCCTATATCCGAAAATGATGAGCTAATTACTGTGACACGTAGATTTTTTTTGTTATACGGGGTCGGTTGTGGAAAAAAGGAGACGTCATATTTTTCAACAGTTTATCTGTGAGGTTTTTATAGTTTTAATTTTTCTTGTTGCCCAGAAATTGTTTCACTACACTTCAAAACATTTCCAGGCTGCCAGTTCCTTTTTACGTAATTATTCTTGAAAACCGAAATCACATAGAAGCTTCCTTATTTGAGTTCAATAAATATGCCTCGTTTTAGTTTTGCATCACTTAATTAAGTAAATATTTCTTTTTTTGACAAAGACTTTGACAACGTTTTTCATTAATCCAAGCTTAATATGGAAAGGCGAATGAAGCACCTTTTTGGGTTGACAAGGGGGCCATATTTTATGTTTGAAATATCAGGTTTAAAAGAAGTTGTATGTGGCCAATCTGTCTTAGTGTAATGTTCTTTTGTTGTCTACTATCCCATAGATACAAAAAACAGCAATACTTTCTAAAGCCCCCTTGAAGTCATAGCAATTTACCTATCACTTTTAAATTCCCACAAATATCCAATTGATATTGTTCATATTTAACACGATTTAGTATGGTTGCTAAGTTTATATAGATTACATAGATTTCTTTCATTGTCACTGAGTGGATTAAAGGAATAAATGGGTTTTTGTTTCCATTATGAAGTAAGACATATTTCGATGAATCTATAAAAATACGCCACTGGAAAGGCACTTGTTCCATATTGCTTATTTATTAAACCATCAATAGCACAACAGACACATTTTTTTTCCTTTATTTGGGTTTTTCGCCACTATCTAAAACTCAAAAAATATCAAAAATACCTGTTCTTATTTAAAGAAACAATCACTGGGTAAAAACAAAAAACCAAACGGAGAAAAATTTCTCAGTGATTCTTTTTTGTAATAAATTTGCCTAACGAACAAAATTTTAAAGATATAAAAATGTTATAAAAAATTTTACAGACTTTTAACCTTAACATTTCGGAGGGTACTCTCCCCCCGTTTTCAAAACTAAACTAAAAAATAAATTATATTAATTTGTAATATATAAAGTAATGAGTGAAAGTAAATATATTTTTTTTGTATATGTCAACGATACTTACATTGACATATCGTTGACATATATATTCCAGGACACTGGAAATTCCATTTAATTCATTCTGAGTTATTAAGGGAGGTTCACTTGTAGTTGTTAAAAATATTGGGTAAAAACTGGTGTTCTCAGGAAGTTTTAGATCAGATCCTGATGAAGAATTAGAATCACCGGGAATCATGTGGTCTAAGTTTAAAGGAGCAATCGGTAACTGTCTATAAGGAACTGGCCTAAGTGCAGACGGCAAATTTGGATACTGAATATTGTCGCTTTTTTTAAATCTCTTCTGTTTCAGTGAAACAAAAGTAGCAATCACTTACATGGTTCTCTCAACACCATATAAACAGCTAACGGCATAGAAGTTTTCTTGCTATGCATCCACTGCACTAAATTTACATGACAACTCACAGCAAACATGAGAAGCCTCCATTTTATCTTTATCTCCAATTTAGCACTTAAAATGTAAAAGATAGGCTTGTTTGACCACCTCGGATGCAGATCTAGTTTGTGACTTATATATTGTGAAAATAAATCGTGTGCATATATAACAAAACTTATCCGTTGGATATTTGTAAAATCCACGACTTAAACTTGCCATTTTATAAAAATTCGACTCAAACACTTGAGTGTACTTTAAACGATAGAGCAACCTAAACTATAGAAAACAATAAAACTGCCCCTAACGGTTCGAATAATGCTGTGGAAATATTCCTCTGTGGCCTTGCGGTAATTCCTACATTGTTCAGTCTGAAGTCAGGTACAAATCATTTCTATCTCCCCGTGATATAAAGGAGAAACAGGTACTTGGAAATGGAACGTACCACTAGCGGCTCGTAAGGGCGTTGGGACGCCGCCTTTACAACATTTATCACAGTAAACAATTTTTCAGGGCAATACACCATATTTTATTTCCGTTCAGTTTCGTTCCTTAAACTGATTTTCCTGTTTCACTTCCTGTATATGGTTTCAATAGCACGAAAAGTAAAAAGGAAGAAGGGGAAAGCAAAAAAAAATTCTTCAACAGCACGATTTTTTTCTACGCCCTCCTACTAAAAACCCTTGGACCACCACTGGAACGTGCTAGGCCATTTTTGTGAAAAGGTGTTTTAATAACTACTTAAATAAAACGCAAAAAGAGCATTCTTATCAATGTTACAAAAATTAATGTCGACCTGTATTATTGAACAACGTCATATGAGTCATTGTATTATCAAATCTAAATAAAAATATTTAAACGCAACAACAATTTCAATTATTCACAATGCCTCATCCACTTAAAATTACGTATTGTCGCATAATGAATACTAATCACTTAATAATGTTAAAACCATTAAATATGAATGAAATCATGCCACCCTCTATCCGAGGATATTTTTTAATTAGTTCTGACACTTATATGGTATTTCCAAACTAGTAAACCTTTTGTTTTAGAAAATGCGGCATGAAGTATTAAATTAATGTAAATTAAGTAAATTTGGTAATTAACGATCTCTTTTTGGTACCAAAAACATCAAATCTCTTGGTCATAACATACAAATGTTTTATTTAAATATAATTGAAAATATTTCGTTCAAAAGAAACGTAGAATTCTGAACTTTGATTGTCATTATTAATTTGTTTACAATGTTTTGAGCAGCTGAGTCTATGAATAATACAATTTTAACTTAAAATTTATCAAGTTAAAATGATTTTATTCATTTGAAAAGGGTCGGTGCTTGAATTTTATAATTTGTAACTGAAAATGTTCGTAATAAGTTTTCGATAATGATACACGCATTACAGTTATACATATAGATACAACAGTCATACATATCTAAGCTGAAAATGACAGAGAGGCGATTATTTATTTTTCCGAAAGTATAATATATATATATATATATATATATATATATATATATATATATATATATATATATATATATATATATATATATATATATGGATATATATATATATACATATATATATATACATACATATATATATATATATATATATATATATATATATATATATATATATATATATATATGGATATATATATATATACATATAAATATACATACATATATATATATATATATATATATATATATATATATATATATATATATATATATATATATATACATATATATATATATATATATATATATATATATATATATATATATATATATATATACATATATATATATATACATATATATATATATATATATATATATATATATATATATATATATATATATATATATACATATATACATATATATATATATATATATATATATATAAATATATATATATATATATATATATATATATATATATGAGCTATAAAATGAGCTGCTTATCTATAATTATCTACCAAAACTTAGTTTGCCTTTAGTAATAATAATAATAATAGTTCAACAGTTACCTACATTGTCCACAAAATGATCCCAGTGATTTAGATATATCGTTATTAGACAATAGCCAGCTAGTTAAAAGAGTAAAACACATATCTCCCTTGGATTTACAATACATACAATAAATAATCAATAACTGTTAATATAAATCTACTGATTTTATATTCAAATTTTATACAATCTTTTCGGGGCAAGAATAACTGAAAATACTAAAAGGATCTTAATTAAAAAATGAAATTTAGATTCATTTATCTTCATTATTACTTCACTTGTTAAATTTTAACAGAAAAAGTTTTATAAAATTGCCTTTTCCTTGGCGTGTTTTTTAAACCGATGCGAAAAAATCACTGTGCGTAAAATTCGTTAATAAAATGGTTTTATATATATGTAATATAGTCTGAGTAAGGTAAGAGACTGGTATGTTGAACGTTTCTGGTTTAGATTTTTACTTGCTCTATTTTATAATATTTCAGATTACCCCCCTAACCACTGTAAAGGGTAACATATAGAAATAATTAAGCTTTTAAATTCATTTATTTAATGAACTATTATATGTGTTTTTATCACAAGTATCACAGCAGTGTTAAATTACAAAATATCATTTTTGTTATTCTTGATGGAAATTCAGAACAAATGTTTATTAAATACTTTTCTTGCCTAATTTCTATAAGTTAGACTATTTTAATGTAATTAGAGAAGAAAAGTCTTTCATTTAACATTTAAAAAATATAATTCTCAATTACTTTCGCAATAATTTTCTGTTATAGTTACCTAAATAACCATGAAAACGGAAACATTCTTTTTTATTCTTATCTAAAACAGTATTTTATACTGACAAAATTTTCTCTTAACGTTCATGATCATATCTTAGGAGTATTCTAGATAGGAAACTTGATTTTTTACAAGATGTATATGTAATACAGCACATATACGAAATGCAGCCACACATATATATTATGTCATGTATAATAATACATTTGTATTTTTCCAAACTAACTCTCTAATAATTTCAAAAATACACTTATACCAAGGTAATTTGTCAGCATTAAAGAACTTTTTTAGTTTCTCCTCCAAATGGCACTCAATCTTCTTTTCAAATTTGAACCTGATAAATAGAACAACAAACGACGGTAGAGTGAAAAATCAGATACTTTTTAATTACAGTTTTCTAGATTTTATATCTTCTAAAAGGTATATCTTGTCCAACTCTGTAAAATAGTTCTGTGCTTCGGCCACAATGACCTTATTGTGTATGTCTTTCCAGCCAGCCATTTATTCATATTTGGAAACAGAAACAAGTTGGAGTGAGTCAAGTTCGGATAGACAAATAGACGGATGTATTGGCGTGGTGAAATAGAACTTCTTTTATCGCTAAATGAGGGCGCTTTTATCATCTCTTCGTGAAATTTGACTAATAATACAGCGTAATACTTTTTATGATTGTCTTTCCTTTTTTTTAAATTGCCGATAAAAATAATGTTTTATTAATACCAGAAAACAGTGGTCATGACCTTTTCCATCGTTTCCGCCTTTTTCGGGGTACGTTCACCTAGTAAAAGCTACTCACCGTTTTAACTAATCCTTCGTTTCTATTGTACTAATTATAAGGCGGGATTGTACTAATCTCTCATGGGCTTTACTCAGGTGACTAGTAAAAATATTTGTAAATATCTACGTTTGTCAGTCTAGTGAAATGGAACCCGTCAAATGTCATTATTAATGCGGCGGAGAGAATATTTGGCTGGAGGAAAACGTTGATTATTAAAGCTGCAAGGATCATGGCAACAAGGATACAATCTGGGTCAGAGAAAATGGCTTTGTCAATAAAGGTAATTGCTGATTAAGTATGCTGCTATATGATTAACAACCTCAAGCGAACTAATGGTCCCCGGAGTAACTCCCTTAGACCGGAGTTGAGTCGATGAAGGTATGCTAGATGGTCATCAGAGTAATTTGAGCAGACTGGAGGTGGCCAATAGTTAACATGTGCACTTTTACTACAAGAAAAATAGAAATTTGGTACTGGCACTTTCTAATCACATAGTAAAACTGTTGGCATTTTAATCACCTAAGCACCAGTTATAGAAGGGTCACTCATTAGGATAGGCTGATTAATGACGCTCTTCTACTGATCGCAATTAAGGAAGTATGCACTAAATAATTCTCTTATGCCTTCATTTATCTTGTTTATTTTATATCTTAGTATTAATTACTGGTTGCTTATAATATTTAATAGTATAGTTCACTAAATTTTTAATAGTATTTGGGGATCATGGGTACTGATAGTAAAAGGAGATATTTTTTCGATATATCCCTAAGTCCTCTTGATAATATGAAATCTGCCAAACTATTTGATTGCATTAGTTCGTGGAGACACAATACTGGATTTTTGTGAACTCTGTTATGGAGGGAAAGTTGTTGAAAGCCACATAATTTTCTTGAGAAAACATGAAGAATCATTTACTGAGGTAATAAACTTTGCCTCGGCTTAGCCTTGTCTTGCCTGCCTTATATTTTGCTGAAAAGATAGCCTCAGGTGAGATATATATACATTTTACGGTAAGCTTAACAATTTGGTCTAAGAGATCAATTCAGGTCTCAGGGGCATCATTCGCCCTATTTCGAGCAAGAGTCCAGGTCCCGTGTGGAACGTACTTAACGGAAGTTTAGTTCAAAATTGTTGAGAAAATACTATTAAACCAATATTGAAAATTTATATATAAATGATGATAAGAGCGCAAGATGTAAACTTTAAATAAAACATGGTTTTCTGTAGGAAAATATTGAAATATTTGTTGATTTATAATTTAGACATTTAAAATTATGATATGGAATAATACATCCCGTAAATTGGCCGCCACGGCTTTGGTGGCACACGCCTACGCTTTTAGCGAAATTTTCAATAACTCTTTGGCATATATGTGAGAGTATTTCGTTGATACAGCGGCTTTAAGTGGTTGGGTGGTCAAGGGTTTGTTGGCGTAAACCTGAGACTGCAGAAAACACCATAAAAAAAGTCAATAGGTATTAAAAAGTCCATAGATGTTGAATCGCAAGATGGTGACGGCCAATGATGGTCACGAAAATGTGAAATAACGTGACCAGGAAAAGGCGCGTACAAGACCATTAATGTTTTACGGACATTATCGCAAATAGCACCGTCTTCTTATATGCCTACCATATGCCTACAATAGCAATATATCCCATTGAGGGACAAAGAACTGGGTTATCGTGTCACGATAAGATTCGCCATTTACCAATAATACATTACCTGCCTCGTTTTCAAAGAAAATTGGTTCAACGATTCCAACGAATTTCCAATTCACATCAAACAGTGACACATTAGGATGCATTTGTTTTTCATCAATCATTCGTGGATTTTCTGAGCCCCAAATGCGGCAATTGAGCCTAAACAAAGCCATCGAGATGAAAATAGACCTCGTCGCTGAAAATGATTTTATCCACAAAATCGGCATTCACTTTTCGTTGTCGAGTGACCCAACTGGTGAACTCTCTTGGCTGTGTATGGTCTATTAACAGAAGTTGTTAAGATAATTGGACTTTGTAAGCACGGAGATGCAAATCTTTACCGATAATACAGTGAATAGTGCCACACCCTCACGGACTGCCGTGATGTTTTGTTCTAGACACCCACTACGAACTCGTGTCGTGTATTCCACATCAATATCTGAATCAGTACTTTTGAATTTTTCAATTATTGTTTTCAAACTTGATAAATTTGGAACATTATTTCTAACCTTCACCATTTTGATAGTAATGTTTAATAATAAGGCCTGGCTGTATCGTATAGGGTTACATGTTTATTAGCTCCTATTTTTCTCTTACTTTGAATATAAAATTAACAGGCACGAACCTTCCGCATATTTATGCAGATATAAATGGGGACGAAAACGGCCATATTAAAACAATAAAGATGACTCTGCTTTGGAATTTTGGTAGTTGCTGCTAACAATTTGGAAATTTAATTGTAGATTTGAACAGTTTTAGTTTGCTTTAATCAATAATAAGTATCAAATAAGTGTACCGCAATACTCTTTATGTGTGTTTTAGTGTAAATATATATTAATGTTCACTAAATTGACAGTAAAAACAATAATATGGAAAGTAAGGCAAACAGATACAAATATGATTAATTGTGCATCTTGTGGTTGTTCCCTGATACAAAAAATCAAAATTCAGGATTAACATTATATAGGTAAGTGCTTTTAATACTAAATGTGTAATATATATATTTAAGGAAGTACGAGCAAATATATGGAAAAAACGAGTCTCCTAATCTAAGATTTTAAATTCGATAATTGTGACAAAGGATATGTAATTAAACTATGCTCAAAATTTGAACCGTCTAGTTTTCACTTCAAATTATTCACCGTCTAGTTTTTTAGAAAAATGTTATGAAAAATCATATTTTCAACCGTTCTGATACACAGTCCTTGTGATGATTTCCGCCACGGAGTTTTCTATTTTTTCACTATTAATTTTCTAACTTTGTAGAATAGAAAACATCATATGATAAATTTTAATATTTTCAGGATGTTATTATATATGAATAATATCGATAATGATGTAATTATATATTAACGATATAATTATTTAAATAGTTGAAGTCAATCTGTTTTTCAACTTTCGATTATTAATAACCAAGCACTCGACCAAATGTTTGGCAACGTCGCGCAGCCAACTGAAGAAAAAATACTAGAGGAACGACCATATGATCCTGTAAGCGGGACCAGAATGGTAGCTGCATATAACCGACTATTGTTTCTGGTTTTGGCGTAGGGCAGTATGAATAAAAAAAAGAAACTGATAAAAGTTTGTAGTTGTTTAAGACAATAAATTACTATATAATTATAATTACTGTATTAAATTAATGAAGACTTACTAGATACAGCAGAGAAATGTAAACATTTAAATTAATTTAAAAAAGTCTATTTTTTCTAGAGTAAAGTGTCTTTTATGTGGCCAATACAACAAAAAGTTATTAAGAAATTGGAATCTTCTGTCATAAAGTCATATCATTTTCAAAAATTGCTTAGGTAATCAGTTGCATCTTGCACCGAGTTAATATTCATATTTAAATTAAGTATATATTAATATATTTACTAAATATAATATTATATATATATATATATATATATATATATATATATATATATATGGATGGTACGTGGAAGTACGGATGAAAAAATTTCTGTTTTTCAAATATCTCTCTCCACGGCCCCACTACGCTATACCTACATCCTTACCTACTACCTTATACCTACATCCAAGGTTGTGGGAAGAATGTGTCGCGTAGTTTTTGACTGCCGCGAACATTCACCATAGGATGGTGCGAGTTTCATTGAGATTGCGACCCGCCATCGATATGACCAGTTGACTTGGTCTTGCTCTGTTCGTTTCGTTTCAGTTGTCTCACTGCGTTAAGCTCGAGCCCAGCTGATGACGGTTGTGAGGCTAGAAACCGGTCCTGGGAGGTACTTGTCTCGGCATGGTGACGGCGACTGATTTGAGACGAGCAGAGGCACGTGGAAGTACGGATAAAAAAATTTCTGTTTTTCAAATATATATATATATATATATATATATATATATATATATATATATATATATATATATATATATATATATATATATATGTCTACACTATACTGTAATATTCATTAAGTTATTTATTAACAAAATACATTTATCCTTTCTGTATTTACTTGTTCAATGTTTAACCTCTTAACAAAATTAACTTTATATATATTTTACAAATTTCTTTACTTACTAGACCGTTTTTGCAAATATAATTAATACTTGTAATGTAAATAATTACTAAATAAACTAAAGTGTTAGATATAAACTCGAGAATAAACTCATTTTGCTCAACCAAAAATAAAACTAACTTTCAAGAATAAATGCTATGAATAACAGATGTTTATCATAATGATAATTAAATTACATATTTTAAATAGTCCAATTCAATTGTTGGAACATCATTTAGTAGTAGTCACACTTTTACCTTAGATGTTCGACCAAAACAGTCCTCAGCTAAATGATGGGAACATAAAAAGCTACTGTGGTTTGGAATAAAGTCAGGCTTTCTAATAAAATTAATCCACTGTGTTTCCACTTCTATTTGGAATCTTTAGGAAATCTTGAAAAAAATTAACTGGTTTGGTAACATGAAATCCAAATCCCAATGGAAGTAACATTTACATTTATTAGTATAATAATTTCTGAAAAGGATTATAAAAAAGGTAACACTCTGTATGATTAGTTAAATTTTATAGATTATATGGGCGAAGTAACATGTTTTATACGTATCAAACGAAAACTAAAAAATTATCTGAATTTTTAAAGCCCAATATCTCAGAAAACAAAAGAAAAGTTAAAAAATCAAGTTAAAAAAAATTACTATCTTGAATAACATTATATTATTATATTATTTTACCTAGATCAATTTGACTACGCCTACGCATACCAGGCGATATGCTTACGTCATAACCTTAAAATGTGATTGAAACAAAATACGTTTATATTTCTAAATAATTGACAGATTTTCAATTAAAAGCACTTTTCTATGTAATGTTATTACTGAATTTTGATTTTCTCGTGTCAGGGAACAACCACAAGACGCACAACTAACCATATTTTATGTGTTTACCTTACTTCCGATATTATTGCTTCATTGTCAATATAATAAGTATTATATTAATATATTATACTTATTCGGCACTTATTGATTAAAACACACTAAAATGGCAGCTATCTACTAATAAACTTCTAAGTTGTTGACACCAACTACCAAAATTCCAAACCAATGAGTCATCTGTGGTTTTCAGTATGGCCGTTTTCGTTTCCATCTATAAGTGCACAAAGATAGGCAAGGTTTCTTCCTGTTGACTTTATATTGAAAGTATGACATTCCTAAATTTGATGTTTAAAAAGTTATTTTTCTTACCGAATTTATCTTTGTGTCTAGAATTCATATCTTTTTAATTTAATTTTTTATCTTGTAACGTCAAAATTCTCATACATGTACATCATATACACTGGTATATACATTTACATGTAAATACAAATGCGCTATTGCCACATATTTTTTGTCGAACCACCTGTTAATAATAACTAATTCATTTCGTTTTCATTCATTCATTACTTTTTTAAATAAATAATAATTTATTCCTAGTTATAAAATTTCGTTTAGTATTATCAATAAAAATTGTGAATTTCTGTAACTATTTTAAGTTGTAGGAAAACAAAAAAAATTATCATTATTTTGACTCATAAGTATCGCCCGTACTTCCTTAAGAAGTTGTATATCATAAAAGTAGTGTCTTCCAGATCGAAAATATATCATTGTCTGGATGGAACGTAGTGCTTTTTAGTTTTATTTTTGTATTTTGTTCCAAAGAAACTTTGTTCTTTGACAAAGCTCCAAAACAGCAACTGAAAGAATTATTTATAGGTTTATCGGGCTAGAACTAAAGACACAGGAGAGCATATTTTGTTATTGCAAACGTATTTTCTGCAATATATAGCTAGCTTATCTAAGTTATATACTTTCGTTTAGAATTGCATTATTACAAATTATCCCTATATTCTGTCTAAATGTAATCACCAGTTAAAACATTTTCACCCATGTGCTTAATATTTTGAGGACCGGCACATGGGTTAAACACAGCAGCAAATTTCTTGTTATATATGTTTCATTTTAATAAAAAGTATATTATTTACTCTTAAATTACACTTTTCAAAAATATGTTTTATACTATAATATCAAAGAGTTTTTTAAACTTTATTTTTTATGCATTTTGTTTTTCTCTCGACAGTATACTTTGTCCATTTAATTAAAGTAAAAATACTGAAGTTTCAGGTGTTATGTAGATTTTTTCACAAAATTATCAACGTTCGAATATTTAAATATCTATTTAAATAAAAACATAATTTCCATAAATTTGAAAACACAGTTCAAATCGATCCTTAAAATTCTAATTTACTAAGCTGATTATTCATATGTATTTTCTTTTTATATATTTATACACGAAACAAATGAGATATTCAAGAAGACAGTTAGCAAATATATTGAACTTCTGAGATATTGAGTAAACTATTGAGACAGATTTATATGAATGCAAAATTCAAAGTACAATAATTTGCTCAAGACTCTGTGGTGTGATATATGGTACCGAATGATTAATTAGCAATATTATTATTAAATAAACAAACCAAGATTTATATCTAAATATCCGCTATATTTAAAATTGTCCGTATCACAATTGTTTTGACGCAGTGCCTTCTTCAAATACGAACTATATTAAATTAATAGTCTAAGAGCGCATGAATACCAGACCTTCGTTACTTTATAAATACTGGAAGTTTTTCAGCGCATGCTTCTAACACAGGTAGGAACAATGGGCTACTATTTTTTTAGCAGGTAACAGGTAGCAAAGGTGTATAAAATACCAACTTAAATTTATCAAATAATAAAGCGAAATTTTCTTATATTTTCTTCGGAATAATATTAGAAATCATATTATCCATTGCCAGATACTTAATGTCGTGGCAACCCCCAATCATCAGACTATTCCAACGATATATCAACTAGGGAATAATGGTTGGGTATAACAAAACAACCAGTACCATTTTAAGTGATATGAAGATCAGTTACCAAAGTACGTCAGAGATTCACTAAAATCTATATATATATATATATATATATATATATATATATATATATATATATATATATATATATATATATATATATATATATATATACTAAAATATATATATATATATATATATATATATATATATATATATATATATATATATATTACAGAAATCTTTCACCCTTTCCCCACGTGGTGCTACCGATCGCCTTCGCCGAACTGTCAACCATACGACGTCACGTGTCTCTCGGGACCGGTTTCTAGCCTTTCAGTCATCATCAGCCGAGCTCGAGACGAACGCAAGGAAAGCAGCTCGAAGAGACGATCGGGGCCAGACCAGATTAACTGGCCATTTTAATGACGGGTCGTGATCGCACACAACTCACGCCATCATACGGCGAATGCTCGTAGCAGTCAGGACCGCTCGTAACATTCTGCCTGGAACCTCGGGTATAGTACCAGGTATGCCCACAAGGTAGCGTAACGGAACCGTGGAGGGAAATATTACAGAAATCTTTCACCCTTTCTCCACGTGGTGCCACCGATCGCCTTCGCCGAACTGTCAACCATGCGACGTCACGTGTCTCTCGGGACCGGTTTCTAGCCTTTCACCCGTCATCAGCCGAACTCTAGACGAACGCAAGGAAAGCAGCTCGGAGAGCTCGGTTGACAGTTCGGCGAAGGCGATCGGTGGCACCACGTGGAGAAAGGGTGAAAGATTTCTGTAATATTTCCCTCCACGGTTCCGTTACGCTACCTTGTGGGCATATATATATATATATATATATATATATATATATATATATATATATATATATATATATATATATATATATATATATATATATATATATATATATTATATATATATATATATCCAGTGTACCTCGCCTAATAAGGTCTTCGACGGGTCACGGGTGGTAGATAGTGAAAGTTCCATTAGATATTAATGGACCCCGAACCAAAGCAAAAAAAAACAAATTCACTTAGCGTCTGACTTGTATCAAGCGATTGAGTAGTCAGCGTCTGTTCACCAGTGGTGCGGCTGATATTTAAATTCTGGAACTGACCCCTCCAGTCTTAACCTCTAAACCGTCATGGTTCAAACCTTTAATTCAATGTACAAGATGAAGCGTTCTAGTAATTATAAAATTACTCCAGGAGAAGAGACAATCCTCTGCCAGCTTTGCTGTTACAACAGGACTTTCGGATTCTGGGGCGTCCGGGCTTAAACGCAAAATTTTTCAGAGGGAGTCGGAGACCTCTGGCCAACGTCTGAAACCGAAAACAAAAACTTTTTTTGGCAAAGTAAATATAAATTCTCTCCTGCGTCCAGGAAAACTACACGAATTGGGGCGAACACTGAATCAGCAAAAAATCCAAATTTTAGCTTTGCAAGAAACCAGATTGACAGATGATAACACCTTGGAATTCGGCAACTACAGACTTTTTAAAAGTAAAACGGACAAAAGAATACTCAAAAATACATCACACCTCCGTGTTGCTGTCGCTATCTCAAAAAACATTCCTGGTTCTATAACTCCAGACAGTATAATGTACAGCCAGTAAATAATGACACTATCCCTCAAGTGTGTTAACAAAAACTATACATTAATCAATGCACACCGAAGAAAATAAATCTAATACTGAAAAAGTAAATAATTCCTGGGAAATTCTGGAAAAGACTATTTCTACAATTCCCTCTAACCATGTAAAAATCCTATTGGGTGAGTTCAACGCCCAACTAGGGAAAGAAAAAAAGTACAGGAAAATAGTCGGCAGTTTTCCCGCTCCTAAATAGACTAACCATAATGGTTAGCCCATTTATGTTATGTATTTTATGTAGCTAATTAAAAATAATGTCAATCCATTTTAAGAAGAAAATAACAAAACAAAAGACCTGGAGGTCCCCAAACACGTACAGGGGTGAATTTTAAATTGACCATGATGGGATTTGTACCCCAATTATAAAGATATATTGAATGTTCAAGTAAGGAAACGAGCTAACATAGACACGGATCACTACTTGACTAGAATCAAACTTAGCATAAAACCTCGAAAACTTATTCAAAGGAGACTGCTAATACCAAAGTTCGACCCAACGAAAATAAAACCAGCCCTTACAGAAGAGCTTGATAAACAATCAGCACAGAATTGGCAAGAATTGAAACAAAAAATTATTAAAACAGCCTTACAAACTGTAAGGTAAAGACCACTGTAAAAACTGTAAGTAAAGAGACCAACGGTCTCTTTACAAAAACGTAGAAAACATCCGTGGAGGGATGAAGTTTGCGAGCAAGCAGTATTAAGCCGAAGTAAAGCATTCAAAGATTGGAACAGTCAAAAAAACAGCATAAACTATAACATCTTTTTAGAAGTAAGAAAAGAAACTTCGGAGCTAATTAGACAATCTAAAAGAAAATTTGAATTTAATGAATCAACTTAATGAAATAGAAAAAGATTTCCAAAGAAATAACATCCGAAACTTTTACAAAACATTTAAACTGAATTAACAGGCTATAAAATCTTTGCTTGTAAAAGGAAAACGGACAATTAGCTCTAAATAACCAAGAAAATTGTAAAGAACTTGCAAAATATTTTGAACAATTACTAAATTGTCCTGCGCACTTAAACAAATTACCAACCCTAAAGCCTAAACAAACAAACCCAGATTCATTACCACCGAATAAAGATGAAATAATTAGACAAATCAAGCGGCTTAAAAATAACGTTTTTATAAAGTTTTAACGTTTTTTAATAAAAGTTTCTGGTGAAGATGGAATTACTGCTGAACTTTTGAAATCCACTGATTCAGGTACAATCAAGGAAATAACCAAAATTCTACCAGAAGTTTGGCGAACCGAACAGATTCCGGAAGATTGGAAAGATGCTCTTATCCATCCACTGCACAAGAAAAGAGATAGAACGGATGTAAGCAACTATAGAGGGATATCTCTTCTCCCAGTTTGTTACAAGATTCTATCTGAATGTCTACTAGACAGAGCATAGGGACAGTTAGAACCTAAAATAGGTGAATATCAAACAGGTCTTCGACCGGGCAGATCCTACCCTGAACAGATCTTGAATCTAAAGTTAATCCTAAGACATCAAAAACCGTACAATAAAAATCTCGTCTGCACATTTGTGGATTTCAAAAAAGCATATGGTTGACCGCGAGTCTTTATTAGGAATTTTGAAAGAACAAGGACTATATCTGAAAACGCTGGCAATTATTAACTAACACAAGGTCACACTGTGGCCTTAAAATCGGCCCAGAATGTTGACCAGCCAATTAAACTGGGGAGAACCAACATCAAAATTTATTGTCTGGCGTTTGCTGATGATCTAGCAATTTTGACTCAAGATGTATTAACGGCACGGAAACAGTTTGAATTCCTAAAAGAAACAGCAGAAAAGGTAGGACTCCAAATTTCCTTTGAAAAAACACAATACATGACCTGCAACAGACTAAGAACACCATTTCCAAAAACAAAATATGGTAACATAATCAGACGAGTCTCTCAATTCAAATATTTGGTTGAAATAGTCATAGAATATGGGTTGGAAAAAGCGGCCAATAAGGGTAGATATCAAAAAAATGGAAACCGCATTGACTTACACAAGAGACTTACACAACACATTTAAAACAAAAACTGCCTATTTAAAAACACAAAACTGAGACATTACAACACGGTTATTAAGCCAGAATGTCTACATGGGGCAGAAACGCTCATTTTGAATAGAAAGAGAGGCATCGAGGACATTGAAAAGAAGGACATAAAAATCATAAGAAAAATGTTAGGGCCCAAAAAAATAAATAGCACAACATACCGACTTCGAGAAAACCAAGATATCAAACAATCCACAGATATACATAGCGAAATGAGAAAAAGAAGACTTAAGTTTTACGGACACATAAAACGGATGAATCCGAGTAGGCTAACTAGACAAATAGTCGAATTTTATGAAAATAGGAGTAGAGCTAAAGTAGAAATAATTAAATGGATTGCTGCAATTAAAGAGGGCCTAAGATCAGCAAATATTACACAAAGTGAAATTCAGTACAGAGGCTGTTTCAGACACAAGGTTGACGTTTGGAAGGTTGGCCAGAGAGAAAAATGTAGGAAGACTTGGAATAACTTGGTCTGACGAAAGGAAAAAAGCTCATAGCGAAAGAATGACATTAGTATGGACGCAAAGGAAAGCTAACAACAACAAACGCTCTAATTGTACTTCGCGTGGTCCACCAGGGCCCATACGTGAATAATAATAATAACATACTATTTCAAATTATTATACTACATTTTTAGCAATTCTTTTATGAGTGTATTAACTTTTTACATTTGTACATAAACTAACGAAGGAAACGATATTGAAAAAGATCAAGCAATGGACTGGATTAACAGTGAGGAAGATAATGAAGACATCGACTATAATGATGAAACTGAATAAAATCATTAAACCTGTCTTAAAATCTCGTAATAAACTTATAAATCCATTTTTTTTTAATTTTTATATAATGGCTATGAATACAATTAAACTATTTTTATATTGAATTTATTAACACTATATATGAATATACAATTAAATTTAATGTCGAACTTTGTATTAACTGAATTTTAAAATTAAGGTTCTTAAATTCCAAAACATTGTTTACTAATTTATTTGATTTATTTTTTAATTATTTATCAATATAAAAATCGTCAATAACTTTCTAAACATTGTTTTTTTAGTCATAAATAACTACATAATAACATTATTCGATCGATCAAAATAACTGTCGAATTCGCACCTACTCTATATGTTTGTCTACCCTACTATATGATTGTCTGGCCAGGGGTAACAACTGTCGAAATTGGCTACTGAGGAAACATCTTCTATTAGTTACCCAAGTAACATGTATTAAATTCAGCTTTTATACTATGACGTAAGTACAGTTACAATTTATTACAATTTAAGGGCATCTGCCAAGTGGTTGCAACAATGTTAAGTGTTTGGCAATGGATGACGTGATTTGTAATATTATTCCCAAGATAATTAAGCTTTATTATTTGATAAATTTAAGTTGGTATTTTATACACCTTTCCTACCTGTTGCTTGCCAAAACACGATGACCCAAACTTTATAGCAGCCCATCGTTCCTACGTTGGAAGCATGCGCTGAAATACTTTCAGCTTTTATAAAATAACGAAAGTTTGGCATTCATGCAAATTCAATCGAACTAGTTTAATTTAGTTCGTATTTGAAAAACACGCCTTACGTCGAAACAATTGTAATGCATACCATTATGAAGATTATGGAAATTTAGATATAAATCTCAGTTTATTTAAAATTAATTTCCATCAAGTATCGGCTACCTCAGTTTTATCTAACATTTTTATATTTTTAGTTGCATATTTGGGCAAAGGATTGCGTCAAGGCTGCATCATTTCCGCTATATTTTTTAATGTTTATCTCGAACGGATAATTGGTGAGGCGATAAAATATTGGTCTGATGCGGAATCGATCGGCGGCAGAAGGATATCTATATTGCGTTATGTCGATGACACAACTATAATGGCATCCTCGGAAAGAAAAAGAGCACGATTTCTCACCCGGAATGAAATATTTAGTGCAGAAATAGGTCTTTAACCGATCAGAATAAAATCTGCTTAATGATTATTGACAAGTCTAAAATTTTACCTATAATTTTTACACAGATACCTGACGTTTCCCATGAGAACGAAGTTGTCTACTTGGGTGTATGCATAATGAATGACGGGGATTGCCTTTTTTCGCTTTCTCAGTATTTCCCTCTCACTTTTGTTACATCGATTTAATAATGATTCAAATGCGTGCTCCAGCTCATTTTGTGGAATATCCTCCAAAGCACACATCGAAGTTGTTTGGATGGTCCGGATGTCTTCAAAGAAAACACCCTTTCAACATTAATTTTAACTTTGAGAACAAGGAGAAGTCACAAAGGGCTAAATCTGGTGAATACGGTGGATGGTTGATCACACCGATTTGGTTTCGGGCCAAAAATTGACGCACGATTAATAATGTGTGACTTGGCGCATTATCGGGTAACAAACTCCAGCTGTTTGGATCGCTATATTCTGGCTAATTACGATGAATTATGTGTATCAATCGCTTCTGGACTTCTAAGTATTATTGCCCAGTGACAGTTTGACCAGTTGGAATGAATTCTTTGTAAGTTATGCCTTTGTTATCAAAGAAAACAATGAACATTGTCCTGATTCTTGAAGAAGTTTTTTCGCCTGAGGAGAGTTTTTCGACTTCCATTCCGTACTTTGGCGCTTAGTTTCTGGATTGCATTGAAAGCACCATGTTTCATCCCCCATAACAATTGATTTCAGAAACTTTCAATCATTTCTGCGACGATCTTTCTGAGATGATTGACACGAAATGATTTCTTCTCCTCAGTCAACGTGTGTGGAACAAACTTTGCACACCCCTTTGTTTTACCCAAATCCTTGTGAATAATGAGACAAATTGTTTCTTTGCCGATATTCAAAGCCTCTTTCATCATTTTTAGTAAAGCATTGCAGCCATATGCTACAAAATCGCGAAATTTTTCATATCGGAGTGTGAGTTGAAATTGGTCTCCCGTCACGTTTGTCATCCTCTAGTGATACTCTTCCATCCAAAAACTGTTTATGCTACAGAAAAACATTTGTTCTGCTTATACAATCATCGCCAAACACTAGCTGCATCAACCGGAATGTTTCCGACGCAGTTTTGCTGAGTTTTGGATTAAATTTAATAACAGTTCGTTGTTTCATGATTTTATTTGTACATCAGACTTTTGTGGAATGTAAACACAACACGTCAGAAAATCGAATAATGTCAACTGATCATGGTAAAGTAGGTTTTGTTCGGTCCAGAAATATTCAAGCTTTGAAACGACGCCACTCGGCAATAGATCGCGTGATTGATTGCTGAGATATATCTTAAACACTGATACAAACTGCAAAAGCAAAATATTATACAAAATCAAATAGAACATTTACACCAAAAAAAAAAAAACAAAAAAAATTACAGTCTAAAATTAAGTCAAAATGTTAAAAATATGAAGTATATAAACAAAACCGAAAACACTCAGCACAGAGACAGACATTTTGTAAAAAGAATATATACCTTTCCAAATTATCAAAATGATAATTTTTTCTATCCCCACCCAATTAAATACTTTCTGATATACAAAAATAATAGTCAACATATCGCCATATTAAAACCTTCATATTTCCACGGTACGTGAACACTATTCAGTCTCCCAAAATATTTCGATAAATGACACTCAGCCCCTCTATATCAGACCTGAAATTAATAGTATTTCTATCTTTGTTGATATGAATCATCTCTTGAAACAAACGTTTATAGAAATTATTTTTCGTCGCTAGAATTTTGATTGAGTTGCAATTTAAATTATCACCAGTCTGATCTGAGCACAAAACGTTTTCCCAATACGCGTGTCACTCTTATGTTGGATTATATGGAATTTATATATCTGATGAACAGTTTCTATAGGAGAATTTAAACAAGTTGATTGAAATATTTCAGAACATCGAATGGGCCAACAGATGATGTACCACCAAAGACTTATGTGGAATATAAAAACTACGTCATCTTGGTACCTAAACCAACAAGGTGGTTAAACAATTGAAGGGATTCACCAACATTAAGATAACGAAATATAACTTAAAAAAAAAACGGATATTTATTTACACGAACCAAGGACAAAATTCCTGTTCTAAATAAATGTAATATTCTGTATAGGATTCCTTGTTGTGAATGTGAATGTTTTTATATACGTCAGGCGTCACAAAGTTTGTGACAGCGACTAATCTAACATAAGAGTGAGACGCGTATTGGTAAAACATTTTGTGTTCTGGCTCATCACTACCATCAGACTGGTCATAATTTTAATTACAACACAATCAACATTTTAGCGGGTGAAAGAACAAACGTTTGTTTCTAAAGATTATTCATATCAACAAAGATATAAATACTGTTCATTTCAGGTTTTATATAAAGGGCCGAGTGTCGTTTATTGCAATATTTTTGGAGACTGAATAGTGTTTACGGACCGTGGAAATATGAATAGTTTAGTATCTCGATATTTCGACGATCGCAAGATATTTTTGAGTGGGGATAGAAAAGGAAAAAAACTGATAATTTTGAACGGTATATATTTGTTTTGAGTGTTGAGTGTTTTCTGCTTTGTTTATGTAATTTATATTTTCAATAATTTGACTTTATTTTAGACATTTTAAGTTTTCTTTTTGTTGTATAAGTATTGTTTGATTTTGTATATTTTGCTTTTGTAACTTGTATCCTCCTGAACAAATTAAGATAAATTGTATGCATTACAAATGTTTTGACACACTGTCATTTTCAAGTGGGAACAATATTAACCAAACGGTGGTAGTAGTTAAAAAAAATAGGAAATTCATTTTCAATGTCTAGAAGCGCAATGTAAATTTAATACGGTAATTTATCAAAATACCCACATTTTTCTTTTAATAATTTCTAGGCTCCTTATGAGATTTAGTTTTTGAGATTTATTTTCATTAGGTAATATTTGAAATTATTGCTGAAAGTATTATTTTCTAACACTAAGTAGTTATCATAATGAGAATTATTTTATTCCTTAGTATAACTTCTTTTATGTACATTTAGCCTAGCAGAAAAAACCCTTCCTATTTGTCTAACATAGACTCTTGGACATAAACCGCACTCAATTAAATAAATTCCTTATTTATAAAGTTTGTTAGTATATTATTAGTTCGATCGACACCTTTAGGTTGTAACTACTTTTTTACTGTTAGTTTAATGTAGTTCGTATTTGAAAAAGACTCTGTATAGAAACAATTGTAATACATACAATTTTTAATATAGTGGAAATTTAGATCTAAATTTTAATATGTTTATTTAAAATGAATTTCCATCAAGTATTGGTTACCTTGGTTAAAAATATTACTGAAGTTTCAAAAAGCATTTTAGCCTTATATTGTTTTAAACTACAGTTAGGAAGTAAGAGCTGCCGACAAAATACCAATCAGATGTGTCTGAAAACTAAGAGAATGGTAAAGTCCACCACGAAAGGATACCACAAAAGAAGAAATTTGAAAACCTCCTATTCAAAAAAGAAACCAAAAAATCGAATCAATTACAAATTACTCCAAATACCAATTTTTCAATAGATTCGTCAATCTTACAGATTGCAGTTTCACTAATGAAAAATCTTGAGAAATCTTGACTAATGAAAGTTACTTCAAAGAGTAACTTCAACTTTCCAATATGACATAAAGTGGAGTGCGAACTCGTTTTATCAAATTCAGACATATCACAAAAACACCTAGTGGCTTACAGAATCAAAAGTTTACTATTTGAAAAACTGTAAAAACATCAGATCAATGAATACCATGCAGGAAAAAGGAATAATAAGAAAATCAACAAAAACAACATCATCATGACTAGAGCGGATAAGGGCAAGTCCATTGTTGCGATGTCTAGAGATAATTACATATTAATTCTGAACAAATAATAAAATATTCGTCCATTTTTAACGCTTACGAGAAACAACAATCAATAATGATGAATCCTGAAGCACAAAAATTATACTCGTTAATAAAATTACACAAAGATAATTACCCAATTAGACAGGTAGTTTTATTTGTTACAACTCCTTCAATTAAGTTATCATATAAGTTTGTACAATTTATTTTACAGTATACGATTTTTAAACCAAAATATGCCATTCCAAATACTTATAATGTTATCATTAAAATAAAAGACAATAATTTACCCAAAAAAACCAAACTAATTTCTTTCGATGTACACGAAATAATAGAATTAGTTGACAAATTGCCTCTTAAAAATTAACTTAATTTTACCATGACACAAGAAATTTTAGACCTTCTGTTAATTACTTTGGATCGGAATTATTTTCAATTTGATAATACATTTTATTTTTGGAACGACGGTTTGATAATGGGGAACCCTTTTACCGTCTGAAATGTTTATGGATAACTTAGAGAATATGAGTCAGCTATTTAAATCACCAGATTACTGGTGCAGATATGCTGTTACTGATAAACAATCAAACTAATTCTTAATTTCCACAAATTCTTTACATAAGAATATTAAATTCATACAAAATAATTGTATTAACTTTAGATTTAACAATTACTTGAAAAAACAACTATAATATATTACTTTCTAACTATAAATATTACTTTCAAAACATATAATAGTCTAAAACGTCTCATTAACAGAGATGTATAAGATACCTCATAAGATACAAGATACATATATAACTAATGTATTTGAGATACCAGATACAAGATACTTTTGGAAATGGTATTTGAAATACAAAAAAGTACCTTGTATCTGATATCTCAAATACATTACTTAATGATGTCTTGTATCTTGTATTGTATGAGGTATCTGCTATATTCCTGCTCATTAAAAGCCATAAAAACCAAACGAATAATGTTTATAAATCATGAGTTTATTTAACTGAATGCAATTCGTGTCCAAAAATCTAAGAGGGTTGATCTATAAGTACCCGTGTTTGAAATAAAGATGTAATTTTTTTTTACAAATTTATTTATATTTTTCAACGTAGTCTCCTTTTATCCTCTGAATACGGGCTTGACGTCCCCGAGGTACCCCAGTCCTGTTTGTGATCGTTCTGTATTGTCCTAATTATCTGTTTTTTCCTTAAACTAAACTGTTGTGCGACCCGTGGTGACGGCTGAGTGGCAGCTGAGGGCATCAGTCGCGAACTGGACCTCCAAAGTACCTCCCGCCCCTTTGGAGTATTTAGAGTTGCTGTAACAAGGAGCACTGTTGCAGTTGATGTATTTTCTTCCAAACTCGATATCGATGTCCATTAATAATTCAACGTCCCCCCCCATCCTCAGGGTCAAAGAGACTCCGATCTCCTATAGAAAGAAACAATACTAGTTCTGATTTTGATAAATATTGCATAATTAAAAGCACTGAAGGTTCATTAAAATATGTTTCTCCATTCATAATTCACAAAAACATGCTAGATCTCAAAAAAATTCGTATATATGATGTCAAGGTTGAGACGCATAAATCTTTAAATTATTGCAAGGGAGTTATCTCCAGCCTAGATCTTTTAAATGAAGAGACATAAATCCTAGATAACCTCAAAGAATTTGGCGTTGAAGCAGTCAAGAGAATACGCACAAAGGAAGGTTCAATCGTTCCAACTAGCAGTCTAATCTTAACTTACAGAAAGTCCTCTCCACCTGATAGAATCAAAGCTGGTTATTTATCACTCAAAGTTAGACAATATGTCCCGAATCCAATGAGGTGTTATAGTGCCAAAGATTCGGCCACATTTCGCAGAACTGCACCTTTTCTGCAATATGTCCGTCCTGTGGTAAAGATGTGACTCTGCATGTTTTCCTGCTCCAATTGGCCCCAATTGTGAGGGTGATCGTTCTCCAAGGTATCGAGGTTTGCTCAGTGTATAAAGAAGAACTTCAAATTCAACAAATCAAAGTCACTGAAAAAATTCCTTATTTTGTTGCCAAAGCTAAAGTTAAAAATTCTACTTCCTTAAATACGCCTAGTTATGCAATCATAGCAAGTCGCAGCAAAACAATGGTGTCAACTTCCACTCAATGTGACCTCACTATCGAGGTACGTCCTCCTAAAGCACCTGTCAAGGTGCTACTTCCCCCACCTCGTGACTCCCTACTCCTTCCCTCCTCCTCTGGCCCTCCTCCTACCCGCCCCTTATCCTCTCCTACTCCAGTCTCCAAATCTTCAATACACGTTACTCACAAATCTTGTATTCCTCCTTATTCTTCTACTCATATTTCTTCAAAATCCCTTACTACACGTCCTTCAAAATCTCCCCCCAGCAAAGAGATACATAAAAGCTCCAGATCGCTATCTTAATCTTTTAATAAATCCTCTTCTATGGATGATATGGACCTAGATTACTTACCGCAATCAAAGACAAAAGATAAATGGTAGTTACTATTCCTCTAACCGACCACCAGGCTTAATTAAATCTCTCAGTCATCACATTCAATCCATCCATTCTTCAATGGAACATCAATGGATTTTATAAAACATTTGAAGAACTGAAATTGATTACTTCAATTTTTAAGCCTGCTGTAATTTTATTACAAGAAACAAGTTTCAATGAATTGTCTCGTCCTAGCTTCAAAAATTACAATATAATAAGAAAAGATAGAGAACAAGCCTTGCGATCATCAGGCGGAGTCGCCATCTTGGCACATGAGTCTTTAGACTTCGCTACCATTAAAATAGATTCAAATCTGGAGGTTGTCGCAATTTATACTTACCTGCTACAGAAAGTTACCATTTGCAATGCATATATTCCACGATCCACTTCCTTTTCCCTACAAAACCTAAACAATATCTTAACTAAACTACCTCCCCCTTACATCATATGCGGAGACTTTAATTCTCATAATACTATGTGGGGTTCTTTCAAAACAGATATTAGAGGATCTACCCTTCAGGACTTCCTAATTTCAAATAATATTTCGCTCCTAAATCCTCTGATTCTCATGATTGCGAATCATGGGGATTACATCCCCATGATTCGCAACCTCCCTCAAGCAGCATTAGAAAAGTTACTGGATCTATATAATGGATATTGGTGCAGAGGCACCTATCCTTCTGTTTGGAAAAAATCCATCCAGATTCCCATACACAAATTCCCATACACAAATTTGGCAAACCTCGTTCCTTAATTAGTAGCTATAGACCAATCTCGTTAACAGATCATTTAGGCAAAATCTTCGAAAGAATGGTTAACAATCATTTTACATGGCACTTAGAATCTCATCATTTACTAGATCCACATCAACTAGGCTTCATACAATTAATATCCACCCTAGATCATCTTATGGCTTTTCACATATATATTGTATTTTCACAGAATACGTCTGTAAGACTCATAACTGGAGCATTTTCCACCAGTCCAGTCCCTAGACTACATTGTATTATGAGTTTAGAACTCTTATCCACCAGAAGAAACTACCTTCTCTTAAAATATGGTACATATCTTTGGCAGAGACCATTCATCCCTGGCTATCAAACTTTTTTCCATAATATCCTTCCTTCTCCATCTACTCACAATTTGGCCCTCGATCCCAGAATCCTTTTTCAACAATTATCAGTAGAGTCAAACATACATTTTGTATTGCTAATAAAATATCTTATGTTAAAACGTTGAAATTTTGTTTAGAAGGCTAACGGTAAGTAAGTATTATCAAACATACGAGTATACGAAATAGAGCGTTGTCCGATACATTTGTAACGAAGCGATACACATGTGTACCGTTGTATATGAATTTTG
Source organism: Cosmopolites sordidus (assembly GCA_031761425.1). Taxonomy (NCBI): domain Eukaryota; kingdom Metazoa; phylum Arthropoda; class Insecta; order Coleoptera; family Curculionidae; genus Cosmopolites; species Cosmopolites sordidus. The sequence continues at coordinate 170,863 of JARFXV010000458.1, read as the reverse complement.
GAGTAAAAACTCAAGAAATATCATCGACTAGGCAGCGTATCCGCTAAACATGGATCCATGTGACTGTTTTGTTTCACGATTTCTGGCAGAAGCTAAAATCGAGATTCACAGAAGGACGGTACCGGAAAGTGCCTATAAGAGGTATATCTCCGACTAAATTACTAACTGAAATAAATGCCTCTATCAAATTGGTTCATTTTAAAAGCAAAAACATAAATGTAGATGTAGAATATTTATTAGACAGGTAGATCAGCTATACCGAAAATAAAAAAATGAGTAATATTATTAGAATACAGAAATATAATAACGAGGAATTTAAACTAGAAGTTATTCTGGGTAGGCAGGGTATTGAGCCCATTATTATTTATAGCTGAAATGGATGAAGTGATAAAGTCGATGAGTAGCAAGACTTTAGTGGTAGGATGCAGGAAAATGAAACCGATAATAGTTAACGAGCTGTTTGCTGACGACCTTATATTATGTGCATCATCGAGAAAGAATATAGAGGAGAATTTAACGATGTGGAAAAATGACTTATTGAAATATGGTGATAGATGAATAGAAATAATAGAAACATATTATTGGCAAGTAAAGTCAGCAGGATAGTCATAATTACAAAATAGCAAAATGTAGTAAGTTGAAAAAATTAAATATTTGAACTCAACGATTACATGGGATGGAAAATTTAATGGGGAAATCAATAATAGCATAAATGCGGCGAATAAAACCTGTTATATATCGCTTAAACCATTCGTTAAAAAAAAAAAATCCGCAGAAAGACCAAAATTAAGGCTTATAAGATAATGGTATTTCTCTATGAAGTAGATTTATGATTGTTATATCATAGACATAGGAGTGTGTTGTGAGTATGAGATCTGAGATTTATGATAAGGATATTGGGGATATGCGAAAAAGCTAGAATACCGAATTAGAAAATGAGAGAGGAACTGGAAGTGTAAGCATTGGAACAAATAATAGTAGATTGATTGGTAAGAATTGATGAAACTAGAAAATCAAAAGAACTGTGGAAGACGAAAGTAGAGAAGAAAGAAAGTGAGCGACCTAGGGCGACCTTGGATGAAAAGGTAGTTAGGATATTACTTAAAAAAAAACTCTGAGTGGAATAGTGCGGGAGATTAGGTGATGATAAGACAAAGAAGGAAATTTTCTATTAGAGGACAAAACTTCAATCAAACACTAGTAACAACACGAAAAGTAGATGACTGGTAGAGAAAATAATTTTCGGAATAATTCAACAGGGGTGAAAAATTAAATTTGACTGTAAATATCATTAGCGAAATAGAAAAATTTTCGTCATTTTACAATTAAAGAAAAACAGGTACATGTTTGAAAACCTTTTTACAAACGAGGAAAATTTTACTGGAATATTAGAAACTGATTTTTCGGTTAATGCAAAGATATATTTTTATTCTGTATGTCAGTTAATAATACTTCAGTTCAAACTCCGGAAACATGAAAAACGAATTAAGCTCCATCTGAATATCATATATTTCATCCGAAAAATTTAAAAAATCATTGGAAGAATGAAAATTTACGATACATAAGATTGGGATTGATGTGGATTTGTGTTTTCCAAAACAGGTTAATATTTCTTTCTGAAGAATTAGAATAAAAATTTGATTTTTGAGTTAAATGTATAAAATTTGTAGTTCTTTTGTGGCTAAAATTAATCGGGTTGGTACACAACGTTGAATTACTTATTTACTAATTTTAAATCGGATTATGGAAATAAGAAGTAAGTAAGCAAGTATTGATAAGTTACCGGCAGTTTCCAAGCTTACAAATTGGTGCTAGTTCAGAACAAGAAGTAGTCGCAGTTAGCAATGGTTAGCATTTTATGATTGTTGCTGTATCATTGGATCGCCAATATTTTAAACAATTGGTTCTTCAGTATCACATTAGATCGCATATTGATGAAAGACCCAGGTCTACAATGTATAAGAATCTATTAAGTCAATAACGAAAGCAACGTGCTATCAGCTGTATTTTCAGTTTGTATTTTTATATATGTTGTATTTCATATTGGCGACCATATCACTAAGTATAATGCCATATTTGTAGCTCAGCAAATTTGTAATAAATCCGATTGAAAAACAGCTGCAATGAGTGTTTTTACAATTTGATGCGGACTTTAGGCAAAGGGTATCATCGGCTGATTTTATTTTGAGATTATTATGATGCTTGAAAGCTAGTCAATTGGGTGTATTATAGAGATATGATGACATATTACATTTGCTGCGAGACGAACCCTGCAGATATGAGAGACTACCGATAACTGTAGATAATTTCTATTTAGAAAAACATGGCGTTATGCATAAAAGTGGTGAAACAATCGTTTTTTTTTCCAAATCAAATTTCCGTGTTCTATAATGTGAAGAAATTCAGACATCCATTGCTCAGCAATATGGTTAGCATTGAAATTGCAAGATGTAAATTCTTATCGTCTATAGGTTTATCGGCTCAGATCAAATATTTAACATAGTCCCAAATAAAATAATCTTGTGACGTTAAATCACATGACGTGGCAAATTAACAGGTTCGTTCCTCGAAATAATTTTCTTACCGAATTTAATCCCTCAATCAAAAATTGTTGCATTGACTGTATGACATGTGGAGCTGTCCTGTTGGAACCACATCTCGAAATCAATGCCATATTCAAATTCGGAATTAAATAATCCACATAGTTGAATAACAAAGCCCAACTTCCTGCAAACGGCAACAAATTAATAAATTTAGATCTCAATTAACATTGTCAGTAACAGCGGCGATATCTTCTTCAAAGCGCACAGATTTTTGTTTTGTTTTTGTTTTAATATCAGCGACGTGTTTAAAGTTTGGCCCATAGAACACTGATTTTAATATTAAATTTCGATAATTTGCTAGCATTTCTTCATGATTTTAAACGTTCCATAATGATTTTCCAGACTATTAAGACACAGATTTAGAGGCTTGTGCAAACTCATAGTTCGTTTCAGAGGGACCCCTATCGGAAGTTCAGACACTAAAAAAAACACCGTTTATATGCATTCATCTATCTTGTTTTCTTGTTTATTTGTATTTCTCGACTACCAACGGTTTTTGTCATTTTATATTTTAATATTTTCCATGTTAATCCTCTTATCATTTTTTCTAAGCTGTTTGTATAACAACACGATGCCATCTGAAATCTAAGGTTAGACAGGCATAGTTCGTTTATATTTATTTCTGTATGACCCCAGGATAGGTTTTTAAAGACATCTTCCAATGTTCCAATTAATGTAACATTTCTTTGCTTCTATTTTTACCTCATTTTACAACACTAAAATTTTACGAGTTGGATATATCGATAGTCTTTATACAATATTTTAATGTATAGAAGAGTATTCATATGATTATTGAGTCGATGGCTCTTTCAAAATCCATAAAAGCTATAAACAGTCATTGATTAAATTGGTAGAACTTTTTAATTATTCGTTCTAGTGCAAATTTAGTCTATAATATCCACTTTTGAAAGCTGCCTCGAAAGGTTGCGACGCAAGAGGCAGCAAACAATTTGCTAATACGGGATATCAAAGATTTCGGACGGTAGTTTTTCAAGTCTTTGATGTATTATTTTTTAAATATTAGTGTACCAGTAGCTTTTTATGACTTGGGAATTCTAATGTAGTGGAGGGATAGATTGAATATCATTTCTAAAAATGTAGTATCTTCTTATCTGTGTATCTTTCATTAAGCTCGATGGATTACTTCATATGTATATATCTTTCATTAAGCCCGATGGATTACTCCATAAAGTTCTACTGCCCTGGCAGATTTCATAGTTTTGATACTACTTCGATTTCATATTTGTTTTCTTGTTTCATAGAGGTTTTCATGTCTGTCGTGTTCTTCTCTCGTTTGGATCTAACAATGGTACTGGGACTTTTGAACACTCCTATACTTTCTCTGCAGAATATGTGCATTAAGTATTAACACATACTTTATCGCTGATGCTAAAATACTATATTTGTACAGTACATTGGATAGAGTATTTGAGCTTTCGAAATAAGATAAAACATGACGTTTAGCTAAATTTGAATAGATTTACCACTAAACACCAAAACGCTTCTTTGAACTGCTCAATGCGCGTTTCTCTAACTATGTTAGCATCATCAGGAGATGATTTAATCTTTCCAGATTAAATCGAAAAATGGTTAGCCAAACGTGCGTCGAGCAGTTCAAAGAAGCGTTTTGGTGTTTAGTGGTAAATCTCTTCAAATTTTGGTATTTCACACCAAAGGTTCCAACAGAAGAATTGATGATAATTGTTTAGCGTCGATCGAAGAAAACAGTGGCAGAAAATTTTAACACAATTCAAACGACTTCTGGTAGCAAAGTAATTAGCAAAAATAATATAATTTTCGTTGCAGAATTTCATAAGACCAGCAATGGAAACCTTGCCCTGCCAGCGAAAATTGTAATAGTTTTTGAAGGAACTGAGTAGAATTTTCAAAAGGTGTCTGAAACTATTGCAAGTAATCGCTTTTTTTGTCAGTTCCGATGAGAAACTCACTACCATTCCTGAATTCACTATACACGATTTCTTTGCGTAAGATTGGTCGCGATCTTTTAACGAAAATTATAATGTGGTTTTCGACCATATCTCATATTCGTCCAATTAGGTTTACATTTTCTTATGTCCTACAAAGGCTTACAAATATTTTACAACTGCATTGCATTGATTCAGAAAGAACTATTTGGAGTAAAAATGAAGATTATGATTAATGGAGATTTTGTTCAAAATATTGATGATAAAAAATTATTTATGTCACAGTGACTTAGAAACTCTTAAATTCAAGCAACAACGTTTAAAAATAACTATTTATGAATATTGGTTTATAACAGTTGTACTAGAATATTTATTCTATGAGTAAAGTTTAGACACACTAAATACCACGGACATTACGATGTATGTCCTATATAAAAGAAAATGTTCTCTCTCACATATAGTTTGTGATGAAATATTTTAATAATGCATGTTAAAACATCTCGAGGAAAATTTTACACTAATATGTAAAGGACCCCCATTAGTAGGAACTTAGGTTGGTCACTGAAAAGACCTTCTGGTTATTTTGAGCAAAGTTTCTCATTGGAATATGCTTTTGAAACTGCCGCCTATTATTTATGAAGGCAATTTTAGCAATGTCAAGTAAATGTAATATTTATTACCAGTATATATTTACTTTAATTATATCTTATGTAGGCAATTTATTTAAGATCCTAAAATAATATATAAAATAGTCTTCTCTGCTTTATTTAATTTTCGGAGAATACTATTATTGATAAGTAAGTTACACTATTTTTAATTTTTATATTTGTATACTAGTTAAATATATAAGACTCTATGGGATTATATTTTGATATGTTTGAGTTGGAAATTGTAAGTAATTTTGTGGTCTCAACGATTTAAATTTTTCTGTTCAAATGTCAAAACCTTGATCATATTTCGCATATTATACATTATACATAATATTACTACGTAAAGTCAATTGAATTAAATGGCTGTGCATAATTTTTATTTGATTGACCTAACGAAGCACAGGTTTTGGTTTTCACAAATAGATGGCTCTAGCCTTTTATCTATTCACGTGTCAGATATATCGGAAAATCGATGGTGTATTTTTGTTAATTTTTGGTTATGATACTTCAGTGAGAATATAGTACTGATTAGTTTTGTTAGAGTTATTTGTTATTTTCGCATTAAAAAAAAATAGTGTGTATTTTCTTCATATTTTACTGCTTTATATACAAAAAGGAAACATAATTGTAGTTACTTGTTGTAGACAAAGATATGTAATGTCAGAATTAGTGCGCGAGCTTGAATATATCAACATCATTAATATCGTTAATACCCAATATCCCATATTTAAATACTGTTTCAATATAACAACCGATTCATCAGGGCAATTATATAATACAACAAATAAACATAGTAAAGAATTATGGATTCGGAAAATTATTATTATAAATAGTCTTTATTTTGAAAGTCTTTATTTTGAACTGGTCGTCTCGACCCTTATAGAGCTTAAAGGAAATTGATCTCAAATTGAATCGAATTTGTTGGGTTTGGGGTATTGCTTGATTTTGTGGCGTGAAAGCTCTAAACGAATTCGGCATTGGCGAAGCAATGGAGTCCAAGTTCAAGTTGGCGAAGGTTTAGTTAATGGTTAAGAGGTCAATGTCTCCAGTGGAAATCGGAGACTGGTTTTTCCTAAAATCAATCCGTTATTCAGCGGGCATGGACGGTTCACTATTTGGCACGGATGCCTAGGATTTGCTATAAGGGATTACCGAGCGGAGCTTAGATAAACCGGAAATCCGGGAGATTCTGACTTCATAAGCTTGATGTTGAGAATTAGGGGAGCGAATTATTGGATTGGTTAAATCTTCAAATAAATTTTGAAATACTGCGCTTAACTGCGTTTGAATTAAGCTCAGTATTTGCTCTACAACTCCGGAAAGAGGATTGATTAGTTGTATAAGGAATTTATTTATAACACTGTTTCTTTGTGATCCTCATATGAATTTTGATAGAGTTATTTTGGTGATTGAAAGCATTAATGTGGCGTTCGGGAAGACAAACTCTTCACGGAGGGGCTCTAAGATGGTTTTGCTTTATAACCGTGGATATTTACACTGTGCGAACTCCCGCAGTTGTTACAAGTTGGTGGAGTTGGTAGTTGAAGCACTACATATCTTATCCATTCGACTGCTGAACTTGGATTTTTACCGTCTGGTGAATGATATGCTTGATGTTCCTGGCCTGTCTAGAAATAACTGTTGATAAAAACACCCCTTATTAGAAAGCGAAGATCGCAATCCTTAGAGATGCAGAATGTGTGAAATGGATACTTCTATTTCTCAAGAAGTCTGTTAACTGCTTAAAAATCGTTTGAGGTCTTGGGGTGAAGAGAAACCCCTTTTCGTTTAGTGTTGGATTGCCCGAATTGAATATTCTGAATTCCTGATAAAGCTTCATAATTTGAAGTTACGCCTATTTGTCCTAAAGAACATCCAATGGTACCATGGAGCTCTTGTCGGCTTATAATTGCCTATCGAAGGGACATGTTTCTGGCTGGCTGACGTTTAAGGCTCAGTTTTCAGATCGGCCAAAGTTGAAGAATTTTCTTTCCACTTTTTTTTAATAGTAGGAATATCCTTTTTAGCCGACTTGGAGTTACTATTTATTGGCCTGGTGCTGGTGAGAACCTTGTCGCTTCCTTAGAATTTGGAGACAGAAGTCCAGCCTCCGTCAGATAGTTTCATTTGGGACTCATCATTTGTGGTGTTGGACTTAGTTAAATTCGTTATCATCTTTTCCGACGCTTTGACAAAAGGGTTGGGAGTATTCTTTATTTGAGATCTTGGTTTCCTGTAGAGCGCTATCTTCTTCGCTTTTTTCATCTTCTGCTCCACTATGAGCTGCTTGGTTCATATCCTCAGCTTGTCATTTTCTTGAGCGGCTATCACATTAATTTGTGTCACAAACCGAACACCATCCTCTAGCTGACGGATTCTTGTGCTTTTCTAGCCCAGACACTTACGAAGTGAATTATAAGCCTCCTCGTTGATATTCCTCGGTGTATTGCCAACATAGTTGACAATCACTGTTTTTAAAAAGGCTGGAACACAGCCGAAAAGGCATTAACTCTTCGAAGTCTCGAATTAAAAGTATTCGGCATGCTTCCCGCTAATAAACAGTAGGAAAAATGCTTAGCAAAAATTCAGGAAAAAAATTAGTATCTTCTTACATGTATCTTTCATTATGCCCGATGGATTACTCCATAAAGTTCTACTGCCCTGACAGATTTCATAGTTTTGTAACTGCTACGATTTCATATTTGTTTTCTGGTTTCATAGAGGTTTTTGTGTCTGTCGTGGTCTTCTCACGTTTGGAACTAACAATGGTACTGAGACTATTGAACAGCCCTGTACTTTATCTGTAGAATAAATATGTACATTAAGTATTAACACATGTAAATTACTTTATCGCTGATGCTAAAATACTATATTTATACTGTACTTTGAATACAGTATTTGAGCTTTCGAAATGAGATAAAACATGACGTTTAGCGTCGATCGAAGAAAACAGTGGCAGAAAATTTTAACACAATTTAAATGGCTTCTGGTAGCAAAGTAATTATCAAAAATAATATAATTTTCGTTGCAGAATTTCATAAGACCAGCAATGAAAACCTTTCCCTGCCAGCGAAAATTGTAATAGTTTTTGAAGGAACTGAGTAGAATTTTCAAAAGGTGTCTGAAACTATTGCAAGTAATCGCTTTTTTTGTCAGTTCCGATGAGAAACTCACTACCATTCCTGAATTCACTATACACGATTTATTTGCGTAAGATTGGTCGCGATCTTTTAACGAAAATTATAAAGAGGTTTTCGACCATATCCCATATTCGTCAAATTAGGTTTATATTTTCCTATGTCCTACAAAGTCCTACAAATATTTTACAACGGCATTGCATTGACTCAGAGGGAAGTATTTGGGGTAAAACTGAAGATTATGATTAATGGAGATTTTGTTGATAATATTAATGATTAAAAATTATTTAAGTCACAGTGACTTAGAAACTCTTAAATTCAAGCAACAACGTTTAAAAATAACTATTTATGAATATTGGTTTATAACAGTTGTACTAGAATACTTATTCTGTGAGTAAACTTTAGACACACTAAATACCACGGACATTATGATTTATGTCCTTTATAAACATAATTGTAGTTACTTGTTATAGGTAAAGATATGTAATGTCAGAATTAGTGCGCGACCTTGAATATATCAACATCATTAATATCGTTAGTATTCAATATCGTATATTTAAATACTGTTTCAATATAACAACCGATTCATCATAGCACTTATATAAAACAACAAATAAACATAGTAAAGATTTATGGATTCGGAAAATTATTATTATAAATACGTATACAGCAAATTTTACAAGCATTATTCCTTTTTTTCAGTCTTTATTTTGGTCTTATTATACTGGTCGTCTCGACCCTTATAGAACTTAAAGGAAATTGATTGGAATTTGTTTTGTTTGGGGTATTGCTTGATTTTGTGGCGTGAAAGCTCTAAAAGAATTCTGTAATTGGCGAAGCAGCGAAGTCCAAGTTCAAGTTGGCGAAGGTTAAGTCAGCGGTTAAGAGACCAATGTCTCCATTGGAAATCGGAGTCTGGATGCCTCCTTTTTTCTTTCAGTTCATAATGAGACCAAGTTCAGGAACTTTTTTTTAACTTTTTTAAAACTTTCTATAGTCATACATCACCACCGTTCTAAAAATTCAATGTGTTTTACTCTACTCTTTGACGATATTTGCGGATTCCTTGAGCAAAGTCTTTGAGAAAATGAGTCAGCGCTTTGACGTACACCACCAACTCGGTTTTCGAAAAACTGCTTTACTGCTTCTGATACTTCTGCTTCTTGCAAATTACAATATCCTACTTCCTTATCATTTAGAAACTAGTACACAATTTGTAGAGTTAGCATTAACCCCTTTATATTTAAGTGCAAAACCCAGAGCTTTCGATAACATTTTTGGACAATTTAAAGTTAACCCAAATATGCCCAGCAATTTTTTTTCGAATTTGAGGTCAATATGATGTTTTATTGGTTCCCGACAAGTTTAAAAATTCTAAAAATTATATGTGATTATGGGTTACTGAGAAATGGGTGGCCCTTTAAAAGGATATTGGGCATATGTATAACAACAAATTCACAAATCCACATAATTTCAAGAATCTAATTTTTATTGGAAATGTGTTATAAATAATGTCAAATCACAGTCCCAGAAAGAATACTTACATAAACTAGCAATAACAACAGCAAAAAAAAACAAACGTAATTCTTGCATCAGTCCCTGGTGTGATAAGAAATGAAACATCTCACATGAAGGGCAACTCTGCATTTACAACATTTTGTTGCTATCTTCTTATGACAAACCCGACATCTTGTCTGTTTATCTTGCTCTTCAATAATCTTGATTCTACCTTCTCTAACACTAGAAATAAATGTTGCTCTTTCGTTAATTCAAAGCAATAGAGAAGACTGGGGAGTTGATTTGTGTTGAATTAACGAAAGAACAACATTTCTTTTGAAGGACAAATGATTAATTTTACCCCCTGGCTTTCGATGCAGTTACCATGCATTTTTCTCGGCCATGTCAATCAGGTGTGTAGTGAGAGGAAAATACAATTTTTTTCTTCTTACACTAATTCGGTATAAACTAATGTTTTAGTCGCTACGATCAATGCCACTCATATTATTTTCTTATATTTCTGTGAATGTCGGGTAACAGGGTGAAGTGGCATTATACTATAATAATTAGAGGTCATGTATACCATATTGTTGTCGGGCCACTTAACAATAATTATAGACTTGTCATCTGACACCCTATAGTCACAAGCTCCGCTTTTCTTTTTTAAGTCTTGATCAGATGCCAAGAGACAACTACCAAGCCGATTCTTTCTAATAGTACCAAGATAGTAGTACCCTAATAGTAGTACCTTAATAGTAGTATCCTAATATTGCTTTAAAATTAAAATTTAAAGCATTATAGCAACTCTTTATTTGGGTTTTGGTTCCTTGGTATGGTATGATTCATACTACACTATGTATCCACAGGCGGTAGCACCAACCTACAATTTGTACCCGTATCTTAAAGGTTTCTCTCGAACAAATGCAGCCATGACTGCCAAAATACGGTACCATGGCTTCATCTACACAATAAAATTGTTGAAAATGGATAAAATCCAAAAACCCCGTATTCACTTTAGTGAAAAATGGTCTGATTTATTCATATCTAAATTATTATTGTCGCAACAATGTTAATTTGTTAAAATATGTACCTATTTCGTGACAAAGACTCGGATACAAAACCAAACCAATTTATTATGAGTGTCTTCAGAATTCTCCCACATCATACTACTTCAAATCAAAACATACCTTCTGAGTAGTAAAATTTCCATAAAAACCTTGATCTCTGCTGCGCTAACATCTGCCGTTCTGTTTCAACTTGCTGCATAAATGTTAATGCAAGTTACAAACATTTCAATTGTTTCTGCATCCATAAAGTTTTTCGAAGAGTTGTAACAGGAGATGAGTTATCAAATGAACTAAACAGGGCTCACTCTACATTCAAACGCGAATTATCTCAATAGTGTTTTGTCCATTTATATTCTTTATTTTTTATGTCGGTTAAATGATCTGTTTCTCGCAATAAATCACGAACTTCCGAAATCACGAACTTCCAACAATGGAATTAAATCTTCTTCTTTTTCTTCTTCCTATAACCCATCTTCTTGTTCATCAACCCCTGGTACAAATAATTCAGCTTCGGCCCTAAGTGGAGAACCAGGAATATTGTTTATGTTCAGATTCTCTTCATCGCCCGAATCTTCGTCTGTCAATTAATCGCAGGCATTGTGTGGTGGCATAATAACAATATCTACATAGTTGGTGTTGACATCGTCATCTTCTTCTATCATTCTTATAATATTATCAAGTGTAAGTCTCCTGAAAAAATAATATCTTCGTACCCACTGTCCTTTTAAAAGGACACCTATATTTTCACCTATCTGTGTACCATGCCACATGTTGACAACAAACCAAATCTTGTTTAAACTCTTTATATATGCTGTCCGAATACTACAAGTGGATTACATGACCCTGTGTATAAAACATTGTAAAATAAACTTATCAAGGCATCTTGAGTTCTATGGATATTGTAACTTTTAAAGTGACACAAAAACTATACAAATCACAGCAAACTTATGGTTATTTAACTTCAACTGTCAGTTTAAATCTTTAATTAAAGAAATCACGTGCTGCCATCTCATGCAGAGTAGTTTTCTTGATGTAAGAGTTGACAACAAAGTGGTCAAAGTGTCCTTCTAGAAAGATTGTGGAAATAACTGGTTTAGTGCTTTAATAGCATCATAATCTCAGAAACAATGTATAACTTTCTAGGAACAACAGATTCCTTGGGCTTTTGCTGGCGATTTTAAAGTTGGACAGTGGTATACGTGCTCAAATGGAGCATGTCTATATCGAATTTCCAACGTTTCAATTAGCTACCTACATCCGACATAATGTCATGTCATTATTAAGACTATTAGTAGTATATATATCATCATCATCGTCATCTCTTTGAATTTTAAAATTACTTACGGATTATTTTGTCATTGTGAACACTATTAGCAGTCTATAACATGACATGTTTAAGATTATTCAATTTATTTGTCAGATTTGTGAGTATTGAGTTAATATCTAGAGCCACTTCATATAAATATGTGCTTGGGTGCCGACCTTCTTATCTGTGTTCTATGCCTTCGTTATCCTGTTCTTCTAATTCTCTCTTTAAGTTAGTCACTATAATTTTCTTTCTTTTTTCATTTTACTTTATTTTTTCTTAAATCCGAAAAAAATAGTTATCAAAAATTATTACTTAAAATGATTTATTTCTATAATAAACTAACACTCTATTAACAGTTATAACCAGAGGCGACGTAAGGCGTGGGCTACGTGGGCCACCACCTACGGCCTCGCACCTCGAAAGTTTATGCAGCTTTCTTTTAACTCATGACAAATATGTAGCTAGGACCATTAAAAGCCGTGACCGCGAATAAATATACCGCGACTAATAAATATATATGACCGCTAATATATTACTCATCATAAAACGATAACTCCCACCGGCTATGTGGTTTTTGGCAAAACTAACCTACCACGTACGTTTTTTTTTAAATCTAGTCAACCTAATAGCCACACTTGCTTATCAAGTACTTGCAGTGAAGGGATTTTTCAGCAATCGGAATTTTCTAATTTCGGAATCTACGGCCTTAGATCAGAAGCAACTTGACAGCAAGACTTGCAGCCAATTTGAAGTAAAATATTCGATCAACTTAACGTCAATAACTTACAAGTAATTTTTGAAGTCAAGTTGAACTAAAGTTACTAAACAATCTGATGCTAACTTAAACGCAACTTCTTGCTCTCCAAATCTTTCTGTCAAGTTCTTAACTTGCGGCCAGAGTAGTTATTGGTATTAGGAATCAGTGTTGCCAAATTACGGGTAACTAAATTGATATCTAAATAAGATTGATATCTAATGACAAATAACTTGCATTCCATTATCTGAGCCACGATATTCAAAATGAATTGATCACATTGATGTGATGTCAGGCAAAAGAGGCATAATATTATTCTATTTTGCTCGACTGCACTAGATACTATAGTGGAATTGAACAAATCTCAGTTGTCTTAAGATTTTGTAAAATATCAACCGGAACAATAGTAGAACACTTTATAGGATTTCTTGCACTGAAGAATATCTAACTAATGCAATACTGGAAGAGCTAGAAAAAATGGATTAGATATTCAAAACAGTCGTGACCAAGGATGGACAATGGTGCAAATATGATAGGCATAAATAGAGGAGTTAAAACTTGAATATTATTATTTTTTTCTTTATTTGGATTTTTCGCCACGATCTAAAACTCAAATAAAAAAAAAACTTTTTGTAAAACTCTAAAACTTAGCGAAATGTAGAATTTTTCAACATGCATGGGAATCGGGTCATAAAATCAATTGGAATAATTCCAAAACGGTATTAAAAGAATCGGTAACAAAATACCGAAGATTTAAAGAAACCGCTATAATTAATTTAAATAAAAATAAATGTATTGCTATGCCTTCGGTAGATTTAAATTCAATATGGTTCCCGATTCTAAAGAATATAATTAAAAACATTTAAGAATTTCAATAAACAATTACAATCACACGGTAAACCTCACCTATATATATATATTTTTTGGTAGTATGTCACTGTCATTAAAAACTAATTGTCAATGTATCATTGACATACACAAAAATATATTTACTTTCTGCCTTTTCATAATTTATAGGAATTAATATACTTTATTTTTAGGTTCGTTTTGAAAACGGGAAGAGAATGCTTCCCGAAACGTTAACGTTAAAAGTTTGTATATATTTTCAGAACATTTTTATATTCTTAAAATTTTGTTCGTTAGGCAAATTTATTACAAAAAAAAAGAATCACTGAGAAATTTGTCTCCGTTTAGTTTTTTGTTTTTACCCAGTGATTCTTTATTTACATAACAACAGATATTTTGATATTTTTTGAGTTTTAGATCGTGGAGAAAAACCCAAATAAAAAAAAATATATGAACACGCCACAATCATTCAGACATTACTTTGAATATTAAATATTAATTCCAGATCATTTTTTTCACCTTGCGGGTCTCATAGTTGGAATCTACTGTTGGTAGGCGCAACTAATTTTTTGCACTAGCAAAAACATGTTTTGGTATAATTCAGAAAATTTATTTGCGATTTTCAAGATCCAGCAAACGCTGGGAAATAATCACAGGCAAATTAAAGCTTACCTTAAAGCCTTTATCAGACACAAGGTGCGTAAGCAGAATCGAGTAGTGAGTCCATGTTATTGCAATTTGATGATGACATTGAATGTATTAAAAGCTTTAAAAACAACACGGAAGAATCAGACACACTCAGTGATTGTGATTCGGTTTTGAACGAAATACTCAGCTTAGAATTTATCATATCACTGCATTAATGGTATGAAATATCGATTGTTAATATTATAAGCCTTTATCAGACACAAGGTGCGTAAGCAGAATCGAGTAGTGAGTCCATATTATTGCAATTTGATGATGACATTGAATGTATTAAAAACTTTAAAAACAATACCGAAGAATCAGACACACTCAGTGATTGTGATTCGGTTTTGAACGAAATACTCAGCTTAAAATTTATCATATTATTGCATTAATGGTATGAAATATCGATTGTTAATATTATAAGTAAATTATGACAATCTATGCAAGTCCATTTATGTATTACTCTTGCACAATAGCGTACATTTTGTGGCTGGATCAAAGAATATTGACAACCTGGGATCGAACAATGCTTGTTTGACTCGTCAATTTATTTAGAAGACCAGTTATGATCTGTCAAAAGACTTTAAAAATAAAAGGATAGCCAAAAAAAACGATGTTCGATTATGAAAGCAGCGATGAACCTATACAGTTTCCCAAAAGCCGGTACGAAACTCATTTTTTTAACACCATATTTGATTCAAGAGTTATATATTTAAATCAACATTTTAAAAATGTTAGTTTTCTTTACGAGATCGTAAATTTAAGTAATTTGATAGTTTCTATTTTTTTTTTTTTCTATGTAAAATCCATCCTCTTGCATTCTCAGATGGCCTCGCAAAATTTATCTTGCTCAAATCAAATTTAGGCCTTGCCTCGCCGCTGGTTATTACTATAACATTTATATAAATAAACAAAAATTAATATATAAAATTTCCACTAACTTTTATTGTGTTTAATGAAGCGTCCTAGACCATTATTTGTTTTGAAAGCAATATTTATATGGTTTGTTTTGGATAAATGTTTTGATAACTAATTTCGTAACTTGGTATATAAATTAAATTCATGGTTTTATTATAACTTTATTATTAATTATTATTTATTATTAATTTATTATATTATTTATTATATTATTATTTATTAATTATTTTATTTATAATATTTGGATCGTATCCGTTATTTACTGCGGTTTGTTTGGTGAGATTCAATTCTTTATTATAATTATCTATTAATATTGGGATATAACATTGGGATAACAAACTAGTTCTGATTTAAAGTAACTGAGAGTAGCTCAAAAATTTCTTATTTCACGATTAAATTAACTTTATTTTTAAGAAATAATTTGTCGACTAATTCTATTACTTAAAAAATTTACAATTCGAAATTTACAATTACTAGAAAATACAATAAATATGGTTTTAAAATTTTTCATAAACCATTACATACAGATTCAGTTGTACACAATAAATCTTGCCATCCTTATTTACAAAAGATGGCAGCATTTAATTCATTTATACACAGATTATTAAATATCCCAATGTTAATAGATAATTATGATAAATAATTGAATGTTATCAAACAGATCGCAGTAAATATACGGATACGACCCTTACATTATAAATAAAATAATTAATAAAAAAAGTTATAACAAAACTATTAATTTAATAGTCTCTCAATAACATCAAGAATACCGCGTACAAAATAATTACATATACTGGAAAAGTTACCAAATTTGTTTCATCCATATCCATATCCAAAACAAATAAAATAAATATTGCTGTTAAAACATACAATAGTCTAGGACGCCTCATTAAAAACAATAAAAGTCAAATAAATACATTTTATAAATTAGGAATTTATTTAATTCAGTGTGGGTCGTGTCCAAAAATATATTTTGGACAAAAAGAAAGGTCTTTTCTACTAGGTTCAATGAACATAAAAGAAGTTATACTAAACAACAAAATAATTCTCATTATGCTAACCACCAAATGTTAGAAAATCATACTTTCAATGATAATTTTAAAATGTTTAATAAAGAAAATAAATTTAAAAATTAAATCTTTTAGAGAGCCTAGAAATTAATAAACGAAAAAATTTGGTTATTTTGCTAAATGAGTAGCTAGACTTGTATGGTTCACCGTTCGTAAATTTATCTTGCAAGCCCCCCCACCCCTATTAGTTGAAAAAAAAAGGATTTCTTTTCTATCATTTTTTATCGTTTATTAGATCGATGTATAGTTGTAATGAGCTTTTTAATGTTAATTTAATATAGATCGTATTTAAAACAGGTACTCTATATCCAAAAAATTGTTATACATGCTATTTTAAACTGTGGAAATTTGAGATAGCGGGTGAAAGAGAATGTGTTTCGTTTTTGTTTTGACTGTTACACGCCAAATACCGAGAGTGGGGGGAGGGTGTGAAGTGATGTGAACGCCAGCGCGCATTTTGCGTGCGAGCATTTTATAAAAACAACGATTACTACACCATTGTTCGACGTCTGTACATAACACATTTTAATTTAGCGATCATGAGAAATATGCCAGGTACGAATTTAATCAAGCATTGGGTGTGCATGTTTGAAGAGACTAGAGACACAATGCCGAATATCAACTGGGCGCAAAAGAACATCAGGAATTAGCACGAATGTTGACCGCGTTCTCCAGTTTGTTAGAGACGACCCACGACAGTCTCTACGACTCCGCGCTAGTGCTATAAATTTGCACAGATTCAAGATTCATCGCATTATTCGTAGAATTCCCCTACAAAATTGTTATTGTGTATGAGATGAAGCCTGGCCATCCAGCTAAATGAGTTAAATTCTGCACGACAATGAAAAATCGTTTTAGGAGTTTTTTCTGATGTATAGAATTTTGACATGAAAGTCCAAGTGAATAGGCAAAATTGCAGATATTGGGCTCCGGACAATCCACTGGAACTACACCAGAAAGCATTACACTCACCTAAGGTTGTCGTTTGAGCTATCATATCATGCGAAGGAATTATGGACCATTACTATTTTGGGGATAACCGTGGTCGTGCTCAGATTCAGCTCGGTCGAGCTCAGATCAGAAGTAATTTAACAGCAGAATTAATAAACAAGTTTGAATTAATTCTGATGTTTTATTTTTTTAGTATCAAAAACGAAATTCATTCTGACACACCCTATTAATCTTCGATTATTTATTTAAAATAACTTTCCATCAAGTATCAGCTACCTCAGTTAAATCCATAACATTTATATTCAATATACGAATCAATGAAGGTACTACCGCAATTTATTTCTTATCGATCAAACTGGAATCAGAACTAACTTGCTTTTGAATCGTACCTTTGTTATTTATATATTTTAGAAAGTTCTTTAGCTTTATAGATTTTTAGATTTTAAACGAATGATCCTTTTGGGTTTCACTAATTTAATTTTATATTAATAATCCTACATAAAATTAACTCTCAAAAATCTTAGAATAGGAATCATTAGAAACTTAATAAACGTGCTCTACATATTAGGAGTTTGATTATTAGTGCGATTTAATTCCTAGCAGAGTTTGTAAATTAGCCTTTGGCGTAATAAAAACCCTATAAATATTAGATAATTGTCTCTGTTAAAAAACGATACCCCTGTATATAGCAAAACAAACCACAATGTTTATGCACATGATTTTAGACAATTAAGGCAATATAAAACTTGATTTACATAAAATATATCTGAAACATGTGGACGTAAACGGTTGAATAAAACAAAGTGTAAAGACGTCAATAAAAATAAAAATATGTACGGCGTAACATGCGTTAAAATTGTTAAGTAAGATAATTAAATTACAATCACTGGTAGGAGGCATTTTATCAGAGGTGTTGAACTGAAAAATGACTTTTTTGGGTTTTTGCGACGATCTAAAACTCAAAAAATATCAAGAATATCTGTGCTTATGTAAATAAAGAATCACTGGGTAAAAAACAAAAAACCAAACGGAGATTTATTTTTAGAGTCATTTTGAAAACGGGAGGAGAAGACTTCCCGAAACATTAACATTCAAAAGTTTGTATTTATTTTAGAATATTTTTATAGTTATTTTGATTGATAAGCAAATTTATTACAGAAAAGAATCACTGAGAAATTTGATTTAGGTATTTTTGATATATTTTGAGTTTTAGATCGTGACAAAAAACCGTGATCGTGATAAAAAAAGAAAAAATATATATGAACACGCCATAATCATTCAGACATTACTTGGAAAGTGGCCAAGTAGATATCGGGTCAACTAACACTGATATGCATAAATTAGTCGAGTTAGTGTGTACATACAAATAGACAACACTAACTATGCTACAAGTGGGATTAGAAGTTCTAGTAAAGAGCAAATAAGAGGCCAAGCGAGGGAGATACATAAAGAACCCAAGTCAGGGACAAGAGAGTTAATATACGGGTATTAAGGGATTTCATACGCGAACAATAAACATTTTATACTGAACAAGCTGATTCTTTAAACGCTAACATGAGTGAGAAAAAATTTAGTACCAATGAGGGTAGCAAGGAAAACAGAGCAACAAGAGATCAGTAGTTTGAAAACCGGGACGTCTCCGGCAAAAACAAATAAGACAGCAGATGATAAACTGGATTTGATAATGTAAGTGATGTAACATATAAAGGTAGATCAGAAAAATATTAAAAAGGGCGACAAGTTAAAGTGGAACATAAGGAGTTAAATGAAAATAGAAATAATATACCAAATATGGATAATGAAGCAATAAGAAAATAGAACGAGATATTCAAGATGTTGGAAAATGGAATTACAAGATGTTAAATATATAGCATAAGAAATAGATAAATAAAGTAAAACAATGTTATAATGACTGCAATTACCATGAATACCTATGATATAATGCTAATAAAAAAAAATCATTGCTAACTTTATGAAAAAACATTTGGAGATTGACATTAAAATTATAATATTAGGAGATGAAAGTAATGTCAAGATATTAAACGATGAACAGGATAAGAACAATATATTTAAAAATAAATCAAAATTAAAAAATATTACAGAGATCAGAGCATATATCAATAAAGAGCAAATCAGGAAACAGAAGGAAAACAGTGACAAATAACATTGGGGACATGGGAGGAGAGCGCGTTCGACATCTCATGTGGAACACAATCACACAATCACATATAGAACGCAGAACAACCTGCGTCTCCGCCATAAAGAGCATTGGTTAGTTGCTTGGCCGGGAGGAAGCTCCACCCATCCCTTACATTGAAGGGCACATGTTTCGTCTGTTGGTGGTTACACTGATCAGGGTACTGCCAAGAATAGGGAGTCCCTCTTCACAATCAAACAATCCATATTTTCGCCGCCGAAGGAAGTAAAAAAACTGCAGGTATAAGCCATCCGACGAGAAGTTCCCTGATACCCCTGGTATCCAGATGAGTCTAACCACCAACAGACGAAACATGTACCCTCCAATGTAAGGGATGGGTGGGGCTTCCTCCTGGTCAAGCAACTAACCAATGCTCATTATGGCGAAGACGCAGGTTGTTGTGCGTTCCACATGAGATTGTGGAACCCAACGGTCGGGAGTGCACTGTAGTCTGGGAGTGTACTGTAGTCTCATTGCGCAATCCAAAGAAGTCAAAAAAAGCCATATATATGTATATATATATATATATATATATATATATATATATATATATATATATATATATATATATATATATATGTATATACGAAATACTTTGTCAATGTAGGTTTAGAAAACAAAGCATATTACATAAGCAATAAAATATTTTTTGCTCTAAAATTGAGCCAAATCGTATTCGATAAAACACACAGTGGCAAGCACAGTTGCAATGTTCGTTATGTCTTTTTATGGCCTGCTGTATAACCTGGATGTGGTCCATTTTACTGAATCAACGTCAGAATTCTGTTTCCTGAATCCTCTTGGTTTTTCGTCATTCAGTTTTCTTAATGTTCTTTTAGATATTATCTTAGTGAAAATTGTGTATATTATTGATAGGAGGCTCATTGGATGTCAGTTTTTTAAATCTTATTGTGCTCATTTTTTATGCAAAATAATCACTTCTGATTTTTTCCATGTCTGGTACTTTTTTTTTGAGGCATTATGAATATAGTTTTGCCAGTCTGTTATGTAATCCGACCGACCACTAGCTTTTAGCATTTCAACAGTTACATTGTCCTTCCCTGGAGTCTTACCATTTTCATCGATTCTATAACCTTTACCACTTCCTCTACTAAGATATCTGCATTTTTTTTCAGTGGGTATTGTTGTCTTTGATTGATACCGATCTTCGTATAACTTTGAATAAAATTTTACGCACGCTCCGCACTATGCCATCCTCAAGCATTAAGGCAAACATTTGCGTCTTTTTATTTCTCAGCTTCTGTTTAGTCTTGTTAATTTTTCTGTTTTCTTCTAGAGCTGTTTGCACTAGCTGCATGTTAAACCGGGGCGCCTCCTCTCTAATATATTTGCTTATAGTTTTTCGAAGCATAACGTACTTGACCCTGCCTAAATGATTCCCCGCATTCCTCATTATCCATAGTTTTTTTCATTAAATCAATGGCTTCACTGGAGATTTTTTCTCTTTGAAACATTTTTCTTCTTGTGTGCTATTGAAGCAGTAGTTTAAAATTCTTCATACTAGTATGTTATTTCCATCTTCTTTAAATTTTGTAACGTAGCATAGCGGTTCGACAAAGCAATTTCAAAATCGCTGCCCCTCACCAGCAGTTTTCCAAAATCCACTTTCCCCTTCTTTGACCTTATCATTCTTTTGCGCTCTCTTCGACGGTATATCGTAACTTTTGCTTATACCATTCGGTGGTCACTTTCAATATTAAAATTAAGGTCGGTACAATTGCAAAAAATTATAGATGAAATAATCAAGAAATCCTGGACAAAAATAAAAAAATATGGTTTACAGAAATATGCATACAGAAATTCAGTTAAAGTAAAGTCAGCTTGTGCATTTGCTAATAATTAATATTGTACTTGAACAAGAACTGAGAAATACCTAGAAATGAATATGATAACTGGAATAATTAAAAACATACAATGTAATTATTAACTTAGAAAAAATAAAAGTAATGGTTATATCAAACAAAGAAACGATAACAAGTATTGTAATGGGGTGAAACAAAATTGAATAAATTGGCAAATACAAACATGTTAGTTATTTTATGAAGAAACCCAAGAAGATTAAATGGAAAACTCAATAGAACTTCTGACTTATGGTGTAGAAAACTGGAATTAAACAATAGACAACATAATCGATTGCAGGCTACTGACATGAACTATTTGGGGAGAGTTTTGAGGGCAAGGAGAGTCGACGGAGTAATATATTAACACATACAATAGGAAGAGAAAATAACATCTTTAAAACATAAAATAGCGGAAAAGAAACTGAAATTCGCTGGCCATTTAATGAGAATGAATGAAAGCAAACAAGTCAAAATGGTGTAGGCAGAGATTTAAAAGGTACCTCATAAAAAGTATCTGGAATACAAGATACAAGATACTTTTAAGTAATGTATTTGAGATATCAGATACAAGATACTTTTGGAAATGGTATTTGAAATACAAGAATAAAATAAAATACTTTTTTTACATAATATATTTTTATATTTTTAAACATATTTGTTAAAATTAACTCTCCAAACATTTAATCACTCATTTTCCTTCGATGGGGTCTCATTATCATCCCTCTGAGAGAGAAGAGTCGCTCCATAGGGGCGGAACTCGGCAAACATGTATTATATTTTAAAAATATTTTTTTTTTGTTGGATAAACATTTAAACTTTTTTGCCAGATGTCCTTATTATTTAGGTATTGAAGTGTTTCTAAGTCAGCGGTGCTTCCAATGGTACGTGTGTTGTCGCCACTAGAGGCACTAGCAATAGAAGAATCAGAGTCCTCTAAAAACATGGAAAATATTCGTCTTTTGCACTTGCATTTGCAAACTTTCAATAGCTTCTGCTATTGGCTTTGAAGAGTTTACATATTCAAGTAATAAATGTATTGTATAGTTCTTAAAAGGAGGTAATTTAAGGCTTTTCATGGTTTCGGCAATTTTTCCTCTTAAGAGTCTCACTTTCAATCCAATGGACTGTACCTCCCAAATAACTTTTTTAGAAGAAGACCAAACATCAACTGTGGTGCCCCAAACTCCACAGTCTTCAGAGCCATCTTTATATTTTCCAGCCGAGTAAAACCTAATCTGATATATACCTACTTAAATAAAACAAAAATTAACATAAATTGTTTATTTATTTACTTATATTTCAATACCGTCGTCCTCGAGTATGATTCAATAATAATATTATTATAATTTGACTTAATTCCACACACGATTTGACACGATAAAATATGTCGCGGGCGAAAGACAAGAGATAATAGACAGGCGGACGGGTGTTTGTTTATTGTTTTTATAGTTCGCCTCAATGAAGGCATCAGGCAAAGGTAACTAGACCATAGAACCTTGTCTCTTGATATAGGTTAATGAATTTTACGAATGCGTTCCGTTGTTGTCTTTATGATACCGTAACGTAAACAATGCGTAAATAGTATATAGTATTTCCAAAATACAAAAATACAAAAAAAGAACCTAAATACAAAATACAAAGTAAAGATTAAGAAAATTATTTCAGATGCATGTTGAAAATACGTATTTTGTATCTTGTATCTGTATTTCAAATGCGTGTATCTCAAATAAGTCACATCTCTGGATTTAGGAAGTAAGAAAAATTGAGAGGAATCGAAGAACATATGGAACAGCATTGTGGCTAAAATATTCAAGGATAAAGGAAAAATTGGCAAAAACGAAAAACGTAAAGTGGCGTAAACTTGCAGAGAATAGAAATATTTTATAAGTGTTACCTCGACACCTACGGATAAAGGAGGACTACAAGCTATGATCTTGATATATGTAATTACAGTTTTCACATCTACTACAGTTAAAATATGTTATATATGTTTTATTTTATAGATATCAAAATAATTATGTCGGTCATTAACCTAAGGTCGTGTAAAGTCCTATGGTAGTGTAAAACTATGATGAGGCCCAAATCGTCTTACATATTAGTCAAAAATGGTTATGAATAAAAATGATTGTTATGAAACATATTATTTCCAATTAAAATGGTAAAATTATTGGTAAATTGTTAAAAAATAAACAAAGAAAGTTGAATTTACAAGAATTCTATAACATTAAAAAGAAAAAAGACAAATCCTTTAAATTTATTAATTACACTGCTAAAATGAGTAATACAGTGTGTAAAAGATTAAATAAATTATTTGTGTAAATAAACTTGATGCAGGTAGAATGCTAGTTATTAATAATAATAAAACGGATACTTTAGATAAATCGGGTGTATATAAAATTTACTGTATAGAATGTGAAGCGGTATATATCGGTCAAAATGATAGAAGTGTAGGTTGTAGAATAAAAGATCACAAAAATGTAAACAATCTTAAATCATTACACTCAGAAATCCTTAATAAAGAATCATATAATAACGACGAATGACCAGCTAAATTTCCAAAACAAACCAGTAAGATCATTTTATAATTGTAAGATCGTATTGTAATTGAATAGCCCGGTTTTTACTAGCTGACATTTAGGATAATTAAACCAGAAGTTAAAAAAAAAACAAGAAATAAATAAAAAGTTATTTAACCTGTAGACTTAGAAACATTCTATTTGATCATTAGTATTAGTTCAAGCACTCTTGAGAAAGCCCTAACAAGGCGAAACATATGTAGAGCAAAATCTATAATAAACGTTTGAAACATTAAAAAGCTACCAGTGAATCATTTAAAATCTTAGTATATTCAAAAGGAACAACTGCGGAATCCATAAAAAATAATTTTTAGTACGCTGCTAAGTTAAGCATTCTTTTTGCGTTTGTCTTAAAAGTGCGTAAATATCACGAATTCATAATGTTTTACGATTTTATTCGTAAGTTTTACGAATATAAGCTGTGCAAAGAACTAAGTCATACTCTACCTAGATTAATCAATTTTCGGTCAGAATATGCAATTAAAAGTTCATTAGAATTTACGCACAAAATTAAAGACATTATATTAACGAATAACACAAAATGAGTATCATTTTATGTAAAAAGCCTCTTTACTTCTATACCAGTAAATGATTTAATTACTAAAATAGTAATTTAAAAAATACTATAGTAAAAAGACATATAGACATTGCAGACATAAAAAAAAAAATACAAGTGGTAGAAGTATTGAATGTAGAATAAAATAGCACAAAAACAATATATTAAATAGCATAAAAAGTACTGGAATGTCATTTTATCATTGGAAACAATCATTTTATAGATGTAAACAATGTTAAGCTAGAAAAAAAAGTAAAACACTAAACCTAGTAGAAAATTTAGAGATAAAAAAATTCTTAAGAAATAGTCATATAATAACCACAAATCACCAACCAAATTTCCAAAACATCCCAATAATAGATAATATTATATTTTAACTGAATGAGGCGACCTTATGTTAAAGAAGTAGATCATTCCTGGTTCCATCAAAAGACATTTAAATTCAGCCCCTTACGTAACCAAAATATTGTAGTATAGTATGTAGTTTTTAGAAAACTCTTCGATAGTGCGATAATCTCCAGATTTATCGCCGATCGAACATATATGGGATAGCATTGATTGAATTCTTCAGCAAATGTCCTGATCGATGGGCAACTTTAAATGAAATTAAAGCGAAAAACGAAAAAAAAACCATAAAACCGTAGTAGACCTATCCATTCTGTGTAAATTATTTTTTTATATTAAATGCGAGTATAATTAATTTAAATTAGTTAAATAGGTTTTAGAGGTTTAGTTAAATTTATTTAGGATTTATCATGATATGATAATATTATAGTGCATACAAAAATGATTAAATTAGTTAAAAATGATTAAATAAAGTTTTTGGAGCCCGGGGCTTTTTCTTTTTTCTTCAGAATATATAAATAATTGATATTCGGTCAGAAAATAAATAGCTAAGTCTGTAGATATATAATAAGGATCGGATATATAATCGATAAATGTTATCTAAAGAATTATGTTTGAATCCCTTATGTTCCATCTTGCGATGCCGCATTTACTCTGGCCGAAATAATAATATATTCGCATGCAAATATCGTAGAAATATTCCTGTTTTTAAGGTTGAAAATTGAAACTTAGTCTGTCATAGATAGTCTAGAATTTTTTCGACACTAGAATAACATTGTCACAAAAAACCTATTTTTGAAACTGCTGCACGTATCGTATATTCTGTATAGGTGTTATGATCATATACATATATGTATAAAAACAAAAACCTCAGTTTTATTTATATAAGTATTCAAGTTTGCTGTGGCAGAATACTTTATATTATAATGGCAATTTTAATATCAAAATTCTAATTATAGACATTACATTTAGTTTTCGATATTACCTTGGATTATTGAATTAGTTAATTAGAATTCATAGATAGAAGATATTCCAGCAATATTCAAGCGTAAGCACTATTAGACAAAGTTAGTTAGCTTACATATAAAATAGGCATTAGGGCTTAATAATAGACTAACTTGAGATACAGCTATTTGCTTTCCTTGAAATTCAATTTAACTTATTATAGTCTTTCTAAAAGTACCCAACATATATATTGGTATGCTAAAGATACATTTTGAAAAATATATTCTATATTATTATTTGCATTTGGGGATGTAAAATGTTTCGAAATTTTCACATTTTAAAATTTTTAACATACATAACTAACATTTATTCAACATCGAAAATAGGGTACATGCAGACGTAGCGAAAACGTTAGTATATTTTCTGTTGAATTAAAAATACAATACAATTATATGAAAAACTAAATCCACTTAGCGTCTGACTTGTATCAAGCGGTTAGGCCTCAACCGCTCAAACCGTAAATGAAAATTTTCTTTGCAACGGTAAATATCAACCCACTCCTGCCTCCTGGAAAACTACATGAATTGGGGCAAACTTTTAATCAGAAAAGAATTAAATTTTAGCTCTGCAAGAAACTAGATGATGACGCGTTGGACTTCGGCAACTACAGACTTTTTCAAAGTAAAACGGGCAAAAAAAAAAACACAAAAATACACCACATCTCGGTGTTTCTTTCGCTATCTCAAAAACCATTCTTGGTTCTATAACTAATATTCAGCCAGTAAATAATCGACTTATGACTATTCAAAAGACTATTTCTAAAATTTCTTCTCACTCTGTAAAAATCATTTTTGGGTGATTTCAACGCCTAACTAGGGAAAGAAAGAAAGTACAAAAAATCAGTCGGCAGTTTTCCAGCTCATAAATAGACCAACCATAATGACAGAAGATTGGTTGAACTATATTCGCAGTTTAATCTAAAAATAACGTCTACCCATTTTAAGAAGAAAATAACAAAAAAATAGACCTGGAGATGCCCAAACACGTACATGGGTGAATTTCAAATTGACCATGTTGCCATTTCGTACCCCAATTATAAAGATATTTTGAATGTTCAAGTTAGGAAAGAAGTTAACATAGACACGGATCACTACTTGACTAGAATCAAACTTCGCTTAAATCCTCGAAATCTTATTCAAAAGAGACTACTAATCCAAAAGTTCGACCCTACGGATATAAAACTAACCCTAACAGAAGAGCTTGATAAACAACCAGCACAGAACTGGCAAGAGCTGAAACAAAAAAATATTAAAACAGCCCTAAAGTTGGTCCCTTTCTACAAAAACGTAGAAAACCTCCGTGGTGGGATGAAGATTGTGAGCAAGCAGTATTAACCCGACATGAAGCCTTCAGAAAGTGGTACAGTCCAAAACATATATAAAACATAAAATCTTTTTGGAAGTAAGAAAAGAGACATCGAAGCTAATTAGACAAACTAAAAGAAAATATTAAAACAATCAACTCAATGAAATAGAAAAAGATTTCCAAAAAAATGACACCCGAAATTTTTACATACCATTTAAAATTAAATTAACAAATTATCAACCCCAAAGACTTTGCTTCCGAAAAAAAAACGGACAGTTAGCTATAAATAACCAAAACAATTGCAAAGAATTTACCAAATATTTTGAACAACTACTTGAGCTCTTAAACAGATTACCAACACTCAACCCTAAACAAACAAACCCAGATTCATTACCAGCGAATGAAGATGAAATAATTAGGTAAATCAAACGACTTAAAAATAACAAAGCTTCTGGTGAAGATGAAATCACTGCTGAACTTTTAAAATCCGCTAGTCCAGGGACAAATAAGGATATAACCAAAATTCTACAAGAAGTTTGGCGAACCGAATGGATTCCGGAAGATTGGAAAGATGCTCTAATCCAACCACTATATAATAAAGGAGATAGAACGGATGTAAACAACTACAGAGGGATATCTCTTCCCCAGTTTGTTAAAAAATTCTATCTCAATGTCTACTAGATAGTTAACACAGGGACAGTTAGAATCTAAAATTGGTGAATATCAAGCACGTTTTCGACCGGGCAGATTCTTCCTGGAACAGATCCTGAATCTAAAGTTGATCCTAAGACATCAAAAACTATACAATAAAAATCTCATTTGTATTTCAAGGTTAAACGTTACATTCATGGGCGACATATCAGAGCCTTTCTAAATCAAAACTGGAGTGGGACAAGGGAAGGGACTCTCGCCACTCTTATTTAACTATGTTCTAGAAAAAGTAATATAGTAGTGGCGTGTAAAAAAATCTGACCTGAATATTGCCCTAGCAATTTTAGCTCAAGATATATCAACCGCCCAAAAACAGATTGAAATCCTAAAAGAAACAACAGAAAAGGTAGGTAAAAGTTCCTTTGAAAAGACACAATACCTTGCAACAGACTAAGAACACTATTTCTAAAAACAAAATATGGTAACATCAGAAGGAACACCAGAAGGTTGGAAAAAGCGACCAATAAGGGTAGATGTCAAAGAATGGAAGCTGCATTGAGACTTACACAAAATATTTACAACAAAAAATGCATATCCAAAAATACAGAGCTGAGACATTACAACACAGTTATTAAGCAAGAATGTCTATATGGCGTAGAAATGCTTATTTTGAATAGAAAAATAGGCATCCAGGAGATTGAATTTTATGAAAATAGGAGTAGAGCTAAAATATAATTAATTAAATGGATTGCTGCAATTAAAGAGGACTTAAGGTCAGCAAATATTACACAAAGTGAAATTCAGAATAGAAACTGTTTCAGACACAAGGTTAACGTTTGGGAGGTTGGCCAGAGAGAACAATGTGGGAAGACCGGAACAACTTGATCTGACGAAAGGAGAAAAGCTCCTAATGAAAGAATGAAATCAGCATGGGCGCAAAGAAAGGCTAACAGCAACAAACGCCTCTAACTGTACTTCGCGTGGTCCAGCAGGGCCCATACGTGATTAGCAATAATAAAATTATATAAACGAAATTAATAAATTAACATTAAATAAATAGTTTGTGCTGTACTTAAAAATTATCGTACCGATTGATTAGAATACTGTGTACTACAGGAACATTTTTAATAAGAAATTTCTTAAATTCTTAATAAGCCTTCAGTGTTAAATACTACACTCAAAGAGATATAGCACTAAACACCAAATCACTTTATTTTAATTCTTGGCGTTTCGCTAATCATGTTAGCATAGTATAGCATCAGGAAACGATTTATCCTCGGATTAATAAATTAAATAACGACAAATAATGTGATTTGGTGTTTAGCTGTAAATTTATTAGAGTTTAGTTTAACAAAATTATTTGAAAGGTTACCTCAAATGCAATCATTTTTTGGGACTTTTATTGGGTATTTTTTGGGTATTTTTTATTTCGAAGAATGTGTAATTAGGCTTGCAATTAAATATGCTATTTATTTTATATGACCTTAAATATCATTATATTTTACAAATTTGCTTAAAACAAACATAAAAATATATTCCCGAATATGCAAAGAAAATTATGTCAAAGCTGTTTTATACCAACATCATTATTTAACCTTTGAATTGCTAAATAGTAACACGTTGTCATCTTTAAAAGCTCATGAATAAATTTAGAAGCTTTCCGCAGAAGATTAAGCACATAAAAGACCAAAATACACACCCTCATTTAACCGTCAGTCATAAAGTATACCCTTTGAGGCCCTTCGAGCATATATTTTACAGCTATAGTATACTGTGATGGTAAAAAGGCAGGAAAATAATTTGAGTGAGACCATGAGCTTTTAAATTTTCAGAGTATTTTGATCCTTATTTTATCAATGAAAAGGGTTTTTAGTAGTTTTTGAGTAAAGTTTACGGTGAGAAGCTTGCGGAAATTGCGTCATTAATATTTATTGTGTGTTCTATATTGTAACAATGTTTCGAATGCATTTCAATAAAAACGAATAGTTCTGTTGTTGAAGTATTATATAGAAATATTACAGGTTCGCCAGAGGAAATGTTGCAAAATTAATATAAATACAAAAAACTTACTTTTATTAAGAAATTGACTAAATTTATTAAACAATCAGATAAATGATAAATAACTATCAACAGCCAAGATGATTTATAACAGGGTGTTTTCAGTTTTGTTAAAATTGTAAAATATAATAATGTTTATGGATTGCGCAGTTAGTTACTTGTGAAACATTTTGAAAATACTAGGATTTTAAATGATACACTTTAAATGATACCTGGCATACCTTTATGCATCTTACAATTGCTCACCGAATATAAAACGGGTAACAAGCTTACCCGCACAATTGTTTTATAACGATATACGAAGGTAGA
Organism: Cosmopolites sordidus; assembly: GCA_031761425.1. NCBI lineage: Eukaryota > Metazoa > Arthropoda > Insecta > Coleoptera > Curculionidae > Cosmopolites > Cosmopolites sordidus. Next base: position 140,585 of record JARFXV010000458.1, on the reverse strand, counting down.
ATGAAAAGTCAAATGTTACTTAAATGAAATACTGTTTGTTTGATCGAGAATAGATTTATTTTTAGCGTACTCTTCTTTTAGCTCGATACACACTTAACAATTTTTTAACTTCTTCTTGGCTTATCTTTTCCAAAAGTACGACTTGTCAAACTCTAAAAATAGTCTCGATAATCACTGCATTTAATTTTGAAAGAGAAAGCCTGGGAAGTAGAATTGAAGCGGCATGATTGCCATTGTAAATAGTTTTTTTTGACTAATGACCTTTCAACTCTACGTAGAACTTGACCAACAATACTGTATAATACTCAGCTATGATCCTCTTTGCCTTTTTCCAATAGTCGATGAAGATAATGATTTGCTAATCTCAGAAATCATTGGTCATGACCTTTCCGTTCGATAGAAAAATCTTTGCCTTCGCTTCTGCTGCATAGTAATGAATACATGTTGTACCAACAGTCACGAATCGCTACGGATTACATTTAAATACATCTAATATATATCTATGAAATGGTCACTGGATCTCGCTTTTGGCCCGCAATGAACAAACACAGCATCCATTGCGCTAAAAGTTTTATTACGCTCAAATATTCGTGTACGACATTGCGCAGGCATTTGTCTGATATATGTATTATCTCAACCAGCTGTTCAGTCTTTACTGTGCAATCAGTCATGTATCTGTGCAATCATATCATGGATGATGTTGGCCATTTCCTCAATAGCGACATAAACTGGGAGCTCTGAGTGCGGAGCGCCACTCGTACTGTTTCGACCATACCAAAACTCAATAAATCATTTGAAACCATAAAATCTGAAAAAGATTTATTTCTATGATTCGGTTTGTCATTTCGGTTTGCACAATGGAAATATTACGATTTTTTCCATGATAGCAAAAATACTGAACTTATAATATTAAATGTACTCAAATGTAGATATGAAATGTTGATGTTGCTTTTGAGGAAATGGCTAACAACATCTATGATGTGTATTGGCTGATTGCACAGTGAAGACTAAACAGCTGGTTGGGATAATAAATATATGCGTGTGAAACGTGCGTGTAAAAATGCATGCAGAACATCGTATACGAATATTTGAGAATAATAAAGCTATTAGCGCAATAGATGCTGCATTTGTATCATTGTGGCCGAAAAGCGAATTCTAGTGACCATTTTATAGACATATTTACACGTGTTTAAATGTAATCCGAAGCGATTCGAGACTGTTGGTAACACTTATATTCATCACTACGTAGCAGAAGCAAAGAAATAGTAGAAAGAGTGGGCTTTATTCGGCGAACAGACCTGAAAAAATGTAAATACTTTTCTATCGAACGGAATGTCACGACTACTGTTTTCTGGGATTAGCAAATTATTATCTTCATTGACTATTTGAAAAATGCAATGAAAATTATAGGTAAGCATTATGCAGTATTTTTTCCATGATTAGAATTAATCATGGAAAATAATACGAAGAGTTGAAAAAAATACCTTTTTTAGACAAAAAAGTGTTCATGCCACTTCAATACTACTTCCCAGGTTTTCTCTTTCAAAATTTATTGCAGAGATCATTGAGACCATTTTTTTTGCGAGTTTGACAAGTCGCACTTTTTGGAAAGCAAGCAAAAAGCAAAGCAGTACGTCGAAAAATCGTTAATGTCCTAAAAGGAGAATATGTTGAGAAATAAATCTATTTGCGATAAAAAAAAACATTTGGCTTTTACCAGTTACCTTGTTTGTGTTTTACCTTGTTAGCAGTTTTATTTTCAAAAAGCAATTCTAAGACGCATAAAGGCATGGTAGGTATATAAGAAAGTACACAAATGTAACTTGCTGTTTTATTACTACTTGTTCAAGCCTTAAATGGCAACTATGTTTTTCTAACAAACTTTTATTACAAAAATTTTTTCACAATACACCAAAACACTATTTTTATATTCTGGACGCACGTTTCGCTCACCATGTTAGCATCATCAGCAGATGATTAAAACAGTTTTAATCATCTGCTGATGATGCTAACATGGTTAGCGAAACGTGCGTCCAGAATATAAAAATAGTGTTTTGGTGTATTGTGAAAAAATTTTTGTAATAAAAGTTTGTTAGTGTAACGCCAAAGGTTCCAAACACGCAGTGTATGTTTTTCTATAATAACTTCTTACAATGGCAACACCGCTAAATAGGCGGGGGTAAGCTAGCAATCATATTTTGTACAGGGACGACGTCCCTCGAAATGTTCCTATTAAGAATTAAAATTTTTCTCAAGGAAAAAAAGGGTTTCAATCAAATAAAAGTAAAAAATCTAACATATTATAAATAAAACTGCACTAGCACTATATTTTACTACTTCTCGTTCAATTCAAAACAACCTTGATTGAACAACAAAACATCAGAATAAACAAACAATTTGGTTTTATAATGCCACCTATTTAGAGTACTATTATGTAAACAAGTAATTACACGTACATATTCCTATCGATGCATGCCTGATTTCCAGACAATACCCGATATGTTCGTCTGCGAACATTTGCTTGATTAATCCACTTTTGGCCAATGGTGCGTGTAGGCACCAACCTACTAAATATATTTTTAAGGTTGTGTGTCGCACTATTTTCTATATGCCGAATTTTCCATCAAAAAAATAACGTTTTTTTAACGTTTGAAGGTTTTCATACTTATACTAATAGCACGGACATATAAACAATGAGGAATAACACATATTTATTTTTTACATATTTTGTGTTTATATGTCTGACATTTTTACTAAACTAATGTGGCATACTTGAAATATTTCAGATATTTTACGATAACAATAACTTGAACTGACTGACTAACAATGACTGAAAATAATAATGGTGCGCATATTGGCGTAATATCCGAACAAAAAGTAAACATACGAATGGGGTAAGTTCATCACATTTACCAGTCAATTATTACTATTACGCACCATTACTAGACCTTTCTTAGATTCTGCCTCAATTCACAGCCTCTTTACTCAATTCTACTTTAGTTATTAGATAGAACAGTTGAAATTTATTGTGTTTAGTGTAAATTATGGATGTTTAGTGAAATGGCGGGAAGAAAGTTTTAACGAAAAGAGATTTCCAGGGGGCAATGGAGGAAATTATGGATGAACTGCAAGATTAGCGTTGTTTTTTTTCAGAGATAGGTGTATTGGACGCTGTGTATATTCCGCCAGAGGTTGATGAATTGACTGATGAAGAGAATCTTGATAAAAACGAACTATGAAATGAAATACCACCGAACAAGGAAGTCGCCGATACATTTGAAATAAATGTTAGAATTGACGATTATTTATATGATGAATCTGACGGAGAGCTTCTTTAAGAAAAAAAGGAGAAACCTTGTACAAATAAGAGTACAAAAACCAATAGGTTCTAAGTGGAAAAAGATGGAAATAACGCACATTCGCCTGCCTGTGTCACATGAACGTGAATCCTTACAAAAAAAACACCATTGGAAATATTTTTCTTATTTTTTGACGAAGAAATTCTATCTATGATAATGGACTTTTCTTTCATATATTCTCGAGATAATTATCGGTTAGATTTTAGTTTCAACAAAAATGATTTGAAAAATTTTCTTGATATTCTAATCCTTTCTGGTTATCATATTTTACCACAAACTGATCTTTACTAGAAGAAAGACAAATATTAAGATTTTGATATTATATGAAAATATATGAATAGAAACAAATATAGAAGTATAAAAAAATGCATTTGTCGAATAACGCAAGTCTAGACAAACTTGAAAAATTTGTATCAAGCAATTTGGAATATTTTCGCACAACCGAAATCGACGAGCAAATGGTACCATATTTTGGAAGGCATTCCTATAAAATGTTTACAAAAGGAAAACCCGTCCGATTTGGGTTCAAGTTGTGGCGTCTACGATCATATCATGGATACCTCTACACATTTATATGTTACGGAGGAGCAAATATTGAGAAAGAAAAAACTCCTTATGGATTGGGAGAGCAGATCTCTAGAGAGAGAGTCTAGATCTTCTGACAGCTTTAGAAAACCCACTGCTCCAAAGGCATTGTTTTGTTATCTATTTCTCATCATATACATTTTTCGATAAATTACATGAAATGAAATATTTTGCAACGTACCATAACATACACTAGGACAAATAAGTGCCCTTTAGAAAATGCAAAGTTTCTTCGGAAAAAAAAGGGGTGAAAATTCCTAAATGGGAGGGGTCGATCTTCATGATAATGCTATTGCAAATTATAGAACAAGCATATTAAGAAAGCATATTAAAAAGCATATTAAACAAGCAAATTATCAACAACAATATTAAGAACAATATTAAGAACAATATTAAGAACAACATATCAATTTTTAATAATAAAATATTTTGACCAGAAAAACTAAATCAAAATGTTATTTTTAACTTTATTAATTAAATAACAATGCAAACAAACGTTGTTTCTTATTTTTTTTTTATAACTTGGCCGTAAATGTGTTAAACTTCTCTCTGGCACTTGTTCACTAATCGACTGTCACCTGAATTTTGTTTGTTTGTTTAGAATATAATGCACTTAATCACTACGATTTTCTCTCCAACTGTACAGTAAGAGATTAACACTGTACCAATGATGCATCAAAATGTTTTTATATTCCATTTTTTTCTTTATCCTTTCACTACTTCTTTATTTACGCATACAACAAATGGGTGCCTTCTTATTAAGAGAGAGTGCCTCTTTGTTGCAAATAAATATTTAGCAAAGTAATGAAGAAAGAAAGAGAAGTTACAGTAACTCTCTTTACTTTATTTGTTTTAATACAAGTTTATTTCATAATAAACGTAAATCGATAGCTGACTTAGTGCCGTATAACTTATATTACGTACCGGAAACATTTTGGTGTCATACGGTTTTCTACACGTACCTGCAGTATAATTAGAAAAATCATTTTTGATTAAATTGTAATCTTTTCATTTTTGTTTATTTTATAGGTTCTTCGTCGACTTTTTCATACTATATTTAATTAGAGGTCTATTTGGTTTCAAAATAAATCTAGCGATCACTGATAAGCATAGTTATCAATATATGTATCTTCCCGGTTAGACAAATTCATTTTACATTAATTTGAAAAGTGACAATGAATTGAAACGTTACACATCCTGGTCTGATATAATATCAAATAAAACACATACACAAGACATTCTTTCTGATTTTTTTTTTATTTGAATTCCTAGGACACAAAAATATGCCATTGATAATAAAAACAGTTATCTAATCTTATTTTGTAGTATAGCTTTCAAATGTAGGTTTTTTGTTTTTTTTTTTGACTGTTACATCTAATATTGGAGTTGGACTCTTCAGTCGAAGCGGACAACACCTAAAAATGCCAAGTGAGATTTTGGCGAAACGTCGTGACTCTTCACAGAATGAACGAATCGACCCCTGGAATGATTTAGAAACATTATCTACCATCCGTGAACATATTAGATGTTAAAACGTGAGCATCTTTGTCCGATGATTTACTACGAATTTCGACGTGGATTATATCAACAGAGCATCGATCAACTCACTTCGACTTTTGACGATGAAGCACCATCTAAAATCACGGTACATCACTGGTTTATTAAATTCGATCCGCGCCATCGTTTGTTTACGGACGAATTTAAAGAAGGTCGTCCAAAATCGGTTGTTGTGTCAGGAAACATCGATAGTGTGCATGAACTGATTAAATACGATCATCATATGACATACCATTAGATTGAGGCATCCTTGAGCATTACTACGATGAGCGTACACAAGATTTTATATAAACATTTAGCCGTGAAAAAATAATTGTGCACGTTGGATTCAGCATAATTTGACAATCGCTCAAAAAATGCTGTCGAATAGTGCAAAGTGCAAAGAAATGCTTAAAAAATACAATCGTGATGCATTATAAGCCGTGTAGAACATCTACACAGGTGATGAATCATGGATATATGTGTATGAGCTCGAAAGTAAACAGCAGTCGACTGTGTGGGTCTTTCAAAATGACCCAAACCCAAGAAAAGTTGTTCGCGTAAGAAGCACTTCGACGCAAATTTTTTTTTTTTTAATTTTTATTTTATTTTTTTTTATTAGAATAATTTGATATGTGGCTACAATGCCACTAGAGAACCATAGAATGGTCAGTACCACGTGGTGAACTACGTGGTCAACGATTTTTGACACCAGAAGAAGCGGTTGCTGCAATGATTATGAGATTCAAGAAAAACAGAAGTTATACTTTGAATTACATTATTATTTTCAAAATATTTTCCTGAAGATTAAAAAGGCAAGAGTGTAAAATCCGAATACGAATTACCCCTCAGTCACGCCAGTTAAAGGCTGGGTAAGGCCGGATGCCTTCTGAGAAGTGTTCTACGTTGGTCACTTGCCAGTCGGTAGGTCTCCTGATAGACTTAAGGGTAGGCACATAACCAAGGGTTTATAGCCCGAGGGGGATGCTGGCCTGGGTTGGTCGGAAACTGATGACCGTGGTTCGGAACCCACGTTAAGCTGTAGGTCCAGTCGCTAAATAGCCTAGTTGCTTGATGCGCCTCTAACCCTAACACTTTACTCTTTTTTTTAAAGATTAAATTAATTTCTGTATGCAGTTAATAGATTGAAAATTTATATATCCATATATTTACACCCAAATATTTTAACCAGATAACTAAGTAGACTCTTGGCAATTCAGAGGAGTCGTTTTTAGGTAATATTTCGAATATTAATGTTTACTTTATGGACAGGGCCAGGCACATCGCGTCGAACTGCATTTAATAATAACTGAAGTTAAGCGACGCCGATCGTGGTCGAATTTAGATATGTGGAAAATGTAAAAGAAACAAAAATCCAAAAAACCCTCCCGACACTCAACAGTGTAAGGGAATCGGATCAAAAAAAAAACTTTTTTCTTGACTAGTAGAAATCAGATAAGTCATAAAACAAATGTTTGTTTTGGGAAATAATATAATTATGTTAAATTGAGAAGCTTTTAATATTAACATATTGTCGATAAATCTTTATTACCATACAGTATAATATAGAAGTTATTAAAATATACAGTTTCTCTAAATAAACTGTACTAAAAATAACCGAGAGTTGAATGAGAATGATGTGACAAGCAATGTTATAATACATAACAATGTCAGTAAGATGTGATGATAAAAAAAAATCGCAAATAAAGCATTGAAGGAGTTAAAAAAACAGTTTCCAAAATGTATGGAATTATGATAATGCTGATCTGTTCTTACAATTTCAAAGATGTTAAGTACATGATCAGGCATTATCAGTCGTTTTCAGTTGTAAGAAACAGGATACAGCTATATAATAATGTTTGATATAATTGTACAAGAGTGCCATTCTTCCTCAATTTTAGCTGGTAATAGTGGGATAACCAATGAAACTATTCACCTCATTCATACAGTAGGGGAGAGTTGCCTATATTGAACCATTTTTCGAAAATCTGCTGCAATATCCAATCACAAACGAATATTTTATGTGATAAATTAGGCACCTATTCAGTAAACTGTAGCGAAACTTTCAATGATTACAAAAATATTTAATCATGTCATGTTAAGTGTCAACTTTGTTTTGTTAAAAACCCTGCTATCTGTTCAATTTACAAAACCTGTGTCCAAAAATGAACCATCCAATTCCTAAGTTGAATCATATACTAAAAACATCTTTTTCCCATTGCACCGGTAAGTAGGTACCTAATTGAAATAAAATGCAGTTGAATATACATGTTTCATTTTAACTAAACATCCCTTCGGTAGTATAAAAAAATAAACAAATAAAATGTAAACTCTAAAGAAGAAAGAAAACAAAAAACTAATTAAGGAATATTAGTTTTAACTTTTAAGGATTAAAAGCTGGTCGGTCTAAGTGGTACTTAAACAATATTCGCAAATAAACTCTTCGTTTTCTTCAATACCGGCACACTCTTCATGTGACCACTTACAACATGCCTGGCATCTAGCCCAACCTTCATTGGTCAGTGCAACTCGTTACTGTTTTTATCATCCGTGCTATCTTCTGAATCACCTGAGCTTGGTGATGGATATTTCATTTGTATTTTTGATTTCTTTTCATTGCCCGAAAATAAATTCATAGTTGCTTTTCCTACTGGTGTAGAACTGGTGGGATAATTGTGAAGTGAGATATTTTCTGTGTCAGCCTCAGGTTCGGCAAGTGGCTCTGAAGAGATATTACTATTCTCGGGGTTTTCATGAACCTGAGGTATCACGGCAGTTAATGGGGCAAATAAGTGGTCCCCGAACCCATTACGGTTGACTGGCCAAATTCCAGTTTCTTTAAAGGCATTTTCCGCAATACCGACAGTAGCAGCTTTTCCATATGTCCTACTCAATAATTCGTTATAAACTGTTATCGGTTGTCCAACGAGTGCTCGTAGCCACGAATCTTGCTCTTGGGCGTAATAGTTTTGCATGAGTTTAAAAAAATAACATCTAATGGCTGCAAACTGTGGGTAGTATGACCAGGTAGTTGCAAAAGATGAATGGAACGCTGACGAGCAAAATCTAGAGTTACAAGATTTCTGCTGTATCTGGAATGGCCATCTAGTAATAGAATTACTGGTTTATCTGGACTTGAGTGAACCACAAGGTGAAAATGTTTCAACCACTTAAGGAAAGGATCGCTATTTATGTATCCAGTGTCAGATATTTCAACGATATTCCCTGTTGGAACTCCTCCTTCAAGTTCAAGGGCAAATATCTTTCGTTTAAAGATAATCATAGGCGGAATATAAAGACCTGCAGCATTGCAGTAACAAACCATTGTGGTATTTAAAACTCTTTCCCCGCTAGCAATTCCATTTACTTGGGGCTTACCTTTTCGAGTTACCTCCTTTTGCATTTTTTTCTGGACAGTCGTGTAGTCAGATTCATCAACGTTAAATATTGCATTTGCGGTAATATGGTGTTTGTCAAAAGTTGTTTTAAAGTATCGAAAAATTGCGTTACCTTTTCTTTTTTAAAGCCTCGTGCTCGCACTAGTGATGTGGATTCTAGCTGAAGTACTAATAAGTTCGGGTGTCTGCGCATAAATGCATAATACTATTTCGTACCAGCAACTTTGTTCTCTTTATTAAATGAATGCCGTAGTTGGTTTTCCGCTAACTGAAATGCAAGACGTCTTATATCTCTTATAGTAAAATCATAAAGCATTTCTTTTATTTGAATAAAGTGCTGAACTAGGGCGCTTTCAGTTTCATTCCAAAAAACACACGTAGTGCCCATTTTCTTAACATTTCCAGTGACGTGTTTTTTGGTTTCTCTAATGTATCTTAAAAAGGTAGATGTTAATGTTGTACCGCCAGGCGTATTCGTTCAATCCTAGACTTTCCTCTTTATATGTCCGAATGGCCATGGCCATATCAACTTCCTTCCAAAGGCCATATTTACCTCTTTTTCAATTCAATTCCGATTCGTAATTCATTCAATTTCCGAAACGTAAGTGGGTTCAATTTGGGAACCACGGATCAATTCGCTTACAATTAACCTCATTTATTTAAAACTAATAATTCAATATTTAAAATGGGTTAGAATGTTGCTAACAGTGTATCCATAATACGTACAACATATAAACTACTTACCGATACTAATATAAAAATAATCACTTTAGGAAAACTCTAGAAAAACTACAAGAATCATTCGTAAAACACAAACACGTGCATAGTGTTGAATGCCGACTGCCGATTCCTTTGAAATTCGGTAGAAGGAGATAATTCTCGATAGGTTTTGCACTCTCATTGCAATATGGCTCCAGGTTACAAAATGTAGAAAATACCTGGATGGTTCAATTTAGGTGTGGGTTTAAAATAGGCAACTAGCCCCTATAGCTTCTTGTGATTTATTTATTTTCACAAAAGATAAAAAGCGAATGAAAGAAAATTATTACAACGATATTGTTAGTCCACTGCTGTGGACAGATTTATAGACAACGTTTATTATAATTTGTTTTTGATATTTAATTTGTCATTATCTAATGTTTGCCCGTTATATACAAGTATCTAGTTTTTTGCATTGTTTTGTAATAATAAAGTTAATGTAGCCCTCGAGGTAGGTACTAGGTTGTAGATACAGATGTTGTTGCATATTTTTTGGAAATAAATACATTATTATGCCTTGTCACACTACCTGTGCTAGGTCCGTTTCATCCACATTCTAAGTTTCTACATCAGAATGGGGCGCTTGCCTTTTTCTGATGTTTTTCTGAAATAACTGTTTCAACAGAAGCATTCAATATGGTCATTATTATTATTGTTACTTGCGTTATTATCATAATAAAAAAAATTAAATAATATCACTGTGATTCCCAGATATATTTTTTCTTGTGACTTATTTATTTTCACGAAAGATAAAAAGCCGATGAAAGAACATTATTTCAACGATATTAATAGAATTAAAATTGCTGTGTTATAACAGGAATAATTGAAACTGTTTTAAAATAACCATAACTCATTTTGAACACTAAATTTGTAAGGCGTATTTATATGAGATAAATATATCCAATTAAAAAAACATCTTATAGTTTTGTCTTCTTAGAACGTCTATAATAAAAACTATGAGACAAATTTTATAAGTACAGGTTAAATGGAAGTGCTTATTTTGACCTTTTATGTCCTTAATCCAGATAGAAAGCTTCAAAATTTATTCATGGTCCATGTACGACGTCAGCATGTCGCCGTTTGGCACAGCGAGGGCTGAATAACGATATCGGGACAGTGTGATATGGATAAAAATTGATGTTTTACAAACTGCCAATAATTTATCAAACTAAAGAAAATGCTTTTTGTTAGAAAGCTTAACCAAGGCGACATTTTCTCACTGATGCGTGTTGCATTATAAGAAGCAAACTTGTGTTTTTCTAACGGGAAATTTTCATAATTCTCATTATACTATTGAAATCTCTAATTTAAAATAAAGGTGCAATAGTCCCATTAATAAACGTAAAATGATGGAATATATAAAGGGTGTCTTTAAAAATAGAACCGCTTTTGCTGAGTAAGACTGCTTAGACCTTCAATTGCTCTTTTATTATTTTATTTTTAATATACACAACATATTTCTTTTTCTTATATATTCTTTAATTTATGCATATACTCATGCAACTAATATTATTGTATTCCAGAGAGTATAACCTAACCATATATCCATGGCTGGACTTGTATAATTTGTTCATTAATATATCTGGTAATAGTAAATATTGTTCTTAAAATGGATCAATCTGTCAGATTATCTAACTTGTTTGTTCTTTCGTTCTAAACTGTTGCAATGTATTTTCCTTGTTTGAATAATATATCTCAAATCCAGCATCAACAAGTGCGAAGTTCATGCTGCATAGTTATTTTTACCCTAAGTTTTATGAAAATATGATCATATTTCTATATCTTTCCGGTAGCTAAAGTGGAGGCAAACTTTAATAAGCTTATTTAAGAACTTGTATTCGCCATTGTTTTATAAAGTATAATATCTATGGCATAAGGCTTATATTTAAAAGGTTATTTACCCAAAATGCAGTGAAATTGTATGTTAAAACTATTTTTATTGTATTTTATCTGGTATGCTGTGTTTATGTTATGAGCAAGTATTTATTACATTTATTTATCAAGCAGAGCATTTGCACATTGATACCATCGACAAATTTAAATATTTTGTAAATTATCCTATATTAAGTAAATTAAATCTATTATATGGCTACGAGGATTGTCCGTAAAATAAGGCCTCCAATTTTTTTTCAATTTAAATTTCAAAGAAAATCATATTTATTTGCAATGAATTGCATCGTTGGAAAGCCTGGGCTTCTACTATTTTTCTATATCGCCCCCATTGCAATCGATGCATTTTTTTACGCGGTGTTGCATTTTTCATATATCCGTGTCATAGAACTCTCCTGCCGCGGTGCGCAGGTAGCGTATGACCTCTTCTTTTAGGTTATCGTCTGTCCTAAACTTCGTTCCACTCAGGTGTGACTTCAACGCAGGAAAGAGATGATAATCACTTGATGCTGCAGGGGGGTGTGTGACTCTGTCCCATCGAAATTGGTTGATGAGTTCGGTTGTTGTATGGGTGGCGTGGGGACGAGCGTTGTCTCGATGCAAATGAACTCCCTTCATCAGCATGCCCCTTATTTTGTTTTGAATTGCACAGCGACAGTTTTTCAAAGTCTGACAGTAGCGATCAGCCTTTATTGTTATCCCGGTAGACATGAACTCGCACAATATTCCTTTCCTGTCCCAAAAAAAACAATTGCAACTAGAACACAAATCACTTTGCCGGCAGACAATGTTTGTTTAAACTTTCGCGGCTTATGCGATCTTGAATGCCACCACTGACGAAACTGTTCTTTTTTCTCTGCTGTTGTATAATGTGCTTAGATTTTGTCGCCAGTGACAATTTAATTCAAGGATTCCTCTTCATGGTAGAGTTCCTCTTTTGCGTAGCAATTACTAAATTCGCAAAACGCTTCAGCCCGTTGTCATTGGTGATCTTCAGTGAGCATTCTGGAGACTCGCCTTGCACATACCTTGAGATAATGCAAATATTCTGTTCAAATCTTGTGACTAGTAGTCTTACTGACATCAGGGATCAATTCGCACAGCTCTCGAATCGCCACCCGTCGATCTTCAAGCATTACTCTCTCCACGTTTGCAATCGTTTCGTCCGAAACCGATGGCCGTCCGGCACGCTGTTCATCATGGCCGTCCATTACATACGTCCATTTTTAAACTACTTGCACCATTTTCGCACGTGTCTGATGTCCATTTACTGATTTTCCAAAACAGTGTATGGACAGTTTTTCAACATGTTTTTCCAAAATTTTTGATATTCCCGAAAAATATTCATACATCTTATAGATAATCCTCTAATTAAAATTTTTGTATTGTTGTTCTACGTGAACTATGATAAACTATGAATTTTATCACGAAGAATATGTATATGTTATATATGTCATGTATATGTTATAATGACGTCGGATTCCTTATTATTGTTCGTCGAGATATCATTTGTACACTGTTTCTTCAGGGTTAATTCATATAGTCTTTCATGGAAATGGTTATCTGAATCAATTAAATCCTAAAATATATGTAGTGATCTCTTGTCCATCAGAAGCAGAAACTTCTCAAAAAAGTTCTGTAACTGTTTCTTCTGATTAACCTTATATATTAGAAATTGACTATTATTATGTTTTGTAATTTAATAAATTATGAAAAATGACAACCCATTTACGATCATGTTATAAAAAAAGAATAAAAAAAACGTTTGTTTTTTTTAAAGATTTTTGTTTAAAAAAAAACTTGTCAAAACACAAAACAGTAAAATATTTTGTCCTCAAATATATTTTTTTATTTAAAATTGACATATATTTGACATGGTGTGTATACGCACCATTGAATTAAACTAAGAATTACATTTTTACAATATAATACACTTAATTTTATGAAATATTTCAAAACAATCAGAGTGCAGATGAACTTTGCATTTATCATAAAGGTAAATAGTATGATTTTTGCACTGATTGCATCTCCGTCTTACCTTTTCAGGATATTTAATTAACACATGTCTCGCTCTGTCAAACCTCACTTCATTTACAACAGGTTCTTTTAGTGGTCTTTCGATAATAGATTTGTCTGCAACGGCATCATCGCTTTTCAAAAGACGTTGTGCTAAATAAGATTTGAATTCTAGCTGTCTCATGTTAGAGTTATATACTCTACGGTACAGCTCTCAGCAATTAGCTATAGTGCTGCCTAAGCTGTTTATAAATAAAGGCCACCACCATTTTTTGCCTTTAATGCTTGTTCTATGATTTGCAATAGCATTATCATGAAGATCGACTCCTCCTAGTTAGGAACTGCGTTGTTTTATCGTATCAGGTTATGAAATTTGAGTTCTTTGCGGTTTTTTCCATTGTAATTTTTAGTTTTTCCTAAAGGTAACACAGAAAAATTATTACTAGCGACACTAACAAGAGAATCGTCTTTCCATCTGACAAAGCTGAACTGTATGTTTTCCTCGACTACAAAAACATAGACACCCCTTTCTTTTTTTCCGAGAGACTTTGCATTTTCTAAAGGGCACTTGTTTGTCCTATTGTATCTTATGGCACCTGTTGCAAAATATTGCATTTTATGTAATTTATTGAATAATGTATAGCATGAGAAATAGTTATCAAAAAAAATCCTGTGGTGCAGTGGGTTTTCTAATGCTGTCAAAAGATTTAGAACTTTTGAACTTAGAAAGATCTAGGAGCTTTTTCTTTCTCAGCATTTGCGCCTTCGTATGGTATAAATGTGTAGAGGTATCCATCAGATGAGTATAGACCGCACAATTTAAACCTAAATCGGACGGGTTTTCCTTTTATGAACATTTAACAGGAATGCCTACCAAAATATGGTACTATTTGTCTTTGTTCTCGTTAATAACAAGGTTGTGCGAAACTTTTCCAAATTGCTTGTTAGGAATGTTCATAACATTAAAAAATGGACACAGTTTGGAAAATTTATCACTTTTGTCTAGACTTGTGTTGTCTGGCAAATGCAAGTTTTTTTGATACTTTTAAATTTGTTTCTACTCATTCATTTTCGTACAATATCAACACCTATGTATTCGTCTTTGCTCCAGTAAAGATCAGTTTGTGGTAGAATATGATAACCAGAAAGGATTAGAATACCAAGACAATTTTTCAAATCATTTTTGTTGAAACTAAAATCCAAACAATTATTAACTCGAGAAATTTGAGAGAAAAGTCCACTATCTTAGACAGAATTTTTTCGTCAAAAAGTATTTCTGATGGTGTTTGTGTGCTGCGAGAGAGTGTTTTTCCTTCCAAAGAGTCTTTTAGGTTTTGTTTAAGTCTCGCATTTGTACAAGCTTTCTTCTTTTTTCTGAAAGAAGCTCTTCGTCAGATTCATAATATGAATAATCGTCAATTCCAACATCTATTTCAAATGTACCGACGACTTCTCTGTTCGGTGGTATTTCATTTAATAGGTCGTTTTCATCAATATTCTCTTCATCAGTCAACTCATCAACCTTTGGCGGGATGTACACAGCGTTCAATACACCTATTTCCGAAAAAAAAACAACGCTAAACTCTACCACAACCCATAAAATAAAAGTAGATCACTTACCATTCATTTTCGTACAATATCAACACCTATGTATTCGTCTTTGCTCCAGTAAAGATCAGTTTGTGGTAGAATATGATAACCAGAAAGGATTAGAATACCAAGACAATTTTTCAAATCATTTTTGTTGAAACTAAAATCCAAACAATTATTAACTCGAGAAATTTGAGAGAAAAGTCCACTATTTTAGACAGAATTTTTTCGTCAAAAAGTATTTCTGATGGTGTTTGTGTGCTGCGAGAGAGTGTTTTTCCTTCCAAAGAGTCTTTTAGGTTTTGTTTAAGTCTCGCATTTGTACAAGCTTTCTTCTTTTTTCTGAAAGAAGCTCTTCGTCAGATTCATAATATGAATAATCGTCAATTCCAACATCTATTTCAAATGTACCGACGACTTCTCTGTTCGGTGGTATTTCATTTAATAGGTCGTTTTCATCAATATTCTCTTCATCAGTCAACTCATCAACCTTTGGCGGGATGTACACAGCGTTCAATACACCTATTTCCGAAAAAAAACAACGCTAAACTCTACCACAACCCATAAAATAAAAGTAGATCACTTACCATGATCTAGCAGTTCATCCATAATTTCCTCCATTGTCTCTTCCAATTCTCTTTGCGTTAAAAACTTTCTTCCCGCCATTTCACTAAACATTTATCGTTTGCACTAAATACTATAAATTCCAACTGTTCTATCTAGCAACTAAAGTAGAACTGAGTAAAGAGGCGATGCATTGAGGCAGAATCTAAGAAAAGTCTACTATTGGTGCGCAATAGTAGCAATTAACTGATAAATGTGATGAACTTACGCCAATCGTATGTTTACTTTTTGTTCGTATATTGCACTAATGATATACGCCAATGACAGTTCGGAACGAGACTCTGAGGTGATCGGACGTGTTTGTCTGGTCACCATGGGGACAGATAGCAGTGTCCGTTGGTAGTCTCGGTCGCCGACGTACAGATCTGGCCAAGGGAGCGGACAACCCCGAAGTGTCGTCTCCGCCAGTCGGCACTTCAAACCTAACCCAGAGAATAAGTCTTAGCCCCGAAGTTGGTGAAGAACGAAGCACCGGGACCGGCAGCAACACCAAATCCTTCTTGCCCGGACTCGCTAACATGGAATAAACAGTGTAATACTGTAAGCAGAGGATGGACTCTGTGATGGTCGGATGCGTTGCGAGCGCGCTGGCCATCGTGGGGGCAGACGTCCATGGCTGTTGACCGTTCCAGCAGCGGGAGTCCGAACTGGATTAGGGAGCGGGCACCCCCCGAGGTTCGTCACGCAGGACGCGTGGCGACCTCAAACCTAACCAAGAGAATAAGCCTTAGCCCCGAAGACGGTGAAGATGAAACGCACTGGGACCGACAACAACATCCAGTCCGTCCATTCTGTGCTATCAACAACATCGAAATAAAACCACTAACACCGGTATAACGTCAAGAAAACAAAAAAGAGAACATCAAGAAAACAAAAAAGAGAATAATAAAACAAAATAGAACAGAATAACACCAAGAAAACAAAAAAGAATAGGCCAAAACACCACAGACACGAAGAAGAACCGAACAGCACATCAGTTCATTCAAAAAATCCAGCGACAACGACCAGCGTACCAACCAATCGATCTACGAATAAACTTCCACTGGACTCGACCCTCGCGGGTCGTTTCCGGAGCAGTAATCATTTCACTTCGGTCGATTAACCTCGACCAGTACCGTATGGTATTAACCGCGCCAAAAGGACGGCGCATAAAATCCAGATTGCGACTGTCGCGAAACAGTCGTAATCGTAATAAGAGAACAAAAGTAAGGGCCTCAGGGTCAACTTGACACACAGGATATGAAGAAGAAGAATACGCCAATGAAATACGCATCATTATTATTTTTAGTCAAAGTTATTATTATCGGAAAATATTTGAGATATTTCAAGTATGACACATTACTTTAGTAAAAATGTCAGACATATAAACACAATATATGTAAGCAATACATATTTTTTATTCTTTTTTGTTTGTATCTGCGCTTTTAGTAAAAGTTATTATAATTTGGTATGTAATTTGGTAAAAAAAATACATATAGGTATGAAAAACATTGTTGGTAAACATTATTTTTTCGATACATATACAAAATATTGCGAGGCATAACCTTAAAAATATATTTAGTAGATTGGTGCGTACACGTATCATTTGCCAAAAATGGCCTTAATCAAGTTACGTTAAATCAAAATTTTAGGTATCGCTGAAAGAATTGTTGAAAAACTTTCGCTCTATCATACAATTCCCTGATTTTAGAAAGATGATTTCATGTATAGGCTCTTTAAACTGACTTTTCAAAGATCTGCGACAAGGTTAATCACGAATAGGTTTTGTTTTTGTTTTTTTTTCTGGTTTCTGTGCCATATTTTCTTAGTTATCGTTGAATTTCTATTGTTTTTTTGTACTATGTATACAAAGGACACATTAAGGATTTGCAATATCACAATTGGCAAATAAGACACATATCATAACATACGGGGTGTGTAAATAGAGTAATAAGACTGGAGGCATAGCTTTTGGCTTTTGATCTAGCAGAACTATTAGCTTCATCTTCAGAGGGAGGGGGGGGGGGGTGGTCAATATTTGATACGTCTTCAGCAGGGGTTTGAACTCGCAAGATTCATTTGGTAATCAATAGAAATTTTTGTCGTAAACCAAATTTTTCTAGTGCGTTATGCAACATATCTGCATGCTCTTAACTTTTGATTTGCTTATTCTGAAATTTTTTTGGTTGGTGAGGTTGGATTGTGCCATTCATTGATCAGAAGCTTTTTTTCGTGATTGTATCCAAAAGTCTAAGACTCGTCATCAGTAGTGACATGTTCCAGAAAATAAGAGTTATTTTCAGTCCGCCCCAAAAATTCAAAACATGTTCAAAACATCCCTAATTTACTGGTCAACATCTGATGAGCGGTTATGTGATTCAAATTCAACTCGTCCCCGATCATTCTAATCCATGATCAGATCAGAATGTACAATATTCCGGATTTTGTGGGCATTTCCATCACTGTTTCCAGTTGAAAGCCTTTCGCTGCGAGGGGATTATTGTCAATAGTTTCGGCCTTAAGCCACCTGAAAACTGGTGCCCTTGACAAATGACTGTTTCCATAAGTCTGGAACAAAACTTGATAGGGCACCGTTTTTCGAAATTGTTGTCATTTATTTTCAGAAGGTATTAGAAAAATCTGGTTCACGAAAAAACTTCCACTATTCTTGGTATGTACGAGGATTGATATTTATGTATAGGCGCCATATGGACGCTATTTGTGTTGTTTAGTGACTTGAAAATGTCATCTCAGTCAAAAAATAGAATTAACTCGTGAGTATTTTGGTTCGATGACTTACTACGACTTTCGACACAGATTATATCAACAAGAGTGCATCGATCAACTCATTTTTCGACTTTTGCCGATGAAGCACCATCTAAAACCACTGTATAACACTGGTTTAGTAAATTCAAGCGTGGCTGTCGTTCGCCCACGGACGAATTTAAAGAAAGTCATCTAATTGTGCCAGAAATATCGAAAACAAAGAAAGAATATCTTGTGACATACCGTAAGATTGTGAAAGCCCTGGGCATTAATATGACAAGTATACACAACATTTTATAGTTGACCGTGACAAAGATTTCTGCGCCTTAGATTTCGCTTAAACTGACAATTGCTCAAAAAAGGACTCGTGTTTATTGGTGTAAAGAAAGGCTCAAAAAATACAATGGTGCTGTGTCAAAATTCGTGTATAATATCTACACAAGTGTCGAAACTTGGATCTATGTGTATGAGCCCGAAAGTAAACAGCAGTGTACTGTAAATGTTTTTTAAAATAAGCTAAACTTTACAAAATTTGTTCGAGCAAGAAGCACTCCGAAGCAAATGGTCGCCTGTTTTTTTGGAATAAATGGGCATGTGGCTACAGTGCCACTAGAGAATCGTAGAACGTTTACCATGACAACAGTCATAGCCCTCACACATCGGACCAAACAATTTAATATTTGACCGATCAAAATATCGAATAGATGGGTCATCCGCCGGACAGTCCTGATTTGGCACCCAATAATTTCATTTTGAACCCATCCGTGGGAACTAGTTACAACTACGAGGTCAACAATTTGCGACGCCAGCAGAAGCAAGTAATGCGTTCAAAATGCATGTTTAGGAGATAACGAGAATAGAAAAAGTGCTCTAAAAATTTGTTACAAACGTATGCAAAAGTGTATCATTTATCACGGAGAATATTTAAAAAACAATAAAATTATTTTCAGTGATAATATTTGTTTTTTATTTATTATTCCGGATATATAAATAGCAACCCTCGTATGTACTAAAATTTAATTGAAGCAATGCTAGCTATTACAAACATACATACATTTAGAAATCCTTAAGGAATATACATACTTTTCTTACCCCGGAATATAAATTTAATATATTCACAAGAAAATATATTGGGGAAATATGAATGGGATTGGGCATTTTTTACGTGGAGCACGAGAAACATTTTCATTGTTTAGCTTACTGTGCAATTTTTCATGGTTACCTGGTGCACAAATTAATACTTTTATAAATCAACGGATGGCGTGGCGTGAGACCGATATATATGGTCAAGACTCTTGGTCAATCTTCCAGTTGCTTTCGAACTTTTAACACGTGCCCCACTGACTACAGCTTAAGGCCAAAACCACTCTCAGGAGATGTTTGATGGCGATTGAAAGATTGAACCCACTGTGCAATTTTTAAAATATATTTTTGATTTAAAATATTTAGCATCTAGCACCCCCGTTTATTGATCAGATCTTGAAGTGGTAAAGGAGTTTGAATAGGACAATAAAGTTGTAGTGTCATTTGGAGCGTATGCTCCTGGGAGGGTTACCCCTGGAGGATAGGTCAGAGGCCTTAGGATTTTCCTAAGTTAAATCTTGTAAATGTTGAGTTAGTAAATTATTTAAAGATTACGCACAAAGGACAAAATGTTGAGATAATTGAAATATATATACTAATTGAAATATGTATACAATTTTGTGTAAAGGTATAGGTCACCTATTTGTAGCTTTTATAAAAACTGAAACGCTTTTTCTTATTTTTAAGAAGATTTACATTATTTTATCTACTACAATTTAGTTCTTTCAATTCGTGATCGCAAATGTCATCTTAAAACTCTTTCCACGACTAGACGAAATTATATATTCGAGAATATTCTAGCCAGACCACGTGCCTACTTTCCTTGTAATCTTTTTTCCAATATCTGTTTAATCCTTTTCAATTAATAAGGTTCTAATATTTTGTTGACAAAGTAATACCCAGCACCCTTCTTAAATAATTATATTTATATAATGTAATAACTACAAACTAATTTTCCAACCCTTAAAATATAGCAATACAAATATGATAACAGGGATTATGCATATTATATAATCCTGTATATTTTTTATATACTGGAATGTATTAGAGATAAAAAATATTGAAATTGTGACATTTGGATTGTGATGCATAACTATTGATAAAATATATTGATCCAATTAAGTATCTATTACGGATTGAAGTTCAAATTTTGTTACGGGTATTCAAATTTAGCGAGCATAACAATACTTAATTTTTAGAATAAAACACACAGAAATAGTAGGTCGATCTTTATTCGCTTTAAAACTACAAGCCTATAAAATTATTAAAAATAAATAATCAGATTTATATTTGTTCATCAAATAATAACTTATCTAATTAATAATGTTTTCAAAATGCCCATCTCTTTGCTGAATACAAGCTTGCGTGTGTGTGTACAAGCTGTTGTGTGTACAAAGTTGAATCATTTATTTTAACAGGTTGTAGAACTCGTAACACTAAGTAATTTTACCAAAAATCATTTATATAAAAGTTACAAAATAACGAAGTTATTAACAGTTACAAAATTTAAAAACTGACCTGACTTTTTGATATTCTCGATCACTGCGTTGTAGAACTAGCTATGTTACATAAAAATTGTTCAAAATTGTCACCATTTGTTCGGCTAGCGCAAAATCGCGCTCGGCTTACCCGTCTGTGACTAGATGCGTCAAAAATAAAATCCCGGTGTCCACGAATAACATCTCAAACGTTTTCAATGCACTGTTGTAGATCTTCCGCAGTATTTACTTCTCAATCTGGATAAACTAATTTTGTTAAATAGCTCACAAAAAATATCGCAGGGTGTTAAATACTGAGAGCGTGTAGGCCAAGAAATGGGTCAATTGCGCTGTTAGGAAATTCATTATTTAAATTTTTGCGAACTTCTATTCTAGTCTAAACTGTGACAGAGCTCCATCATGTAGAAACCTAATTCTCAATAATAATAACATTTCTAATAACATTTAAATGTATACCATTTAATAATTGTGGCAGATTGTTTTGAAGAAAGTCTAAATAATTTTTTGTCAGTCGACGTGAAAGAATAAAAGGCCCAATAAACATGTTACTCTCCTATTATAATATATTTACTATACTTACTGATAATCTATGATGAAAGTGGGTTCTTTTCACAGCATGTGGATTTTCTACTGCCCAAACATGATTGCTGTGGAAATTATTTACTCCATTCTTTGTAAATGTGACTCGTGGTAGTTAAAATACATTTGATAAAATTTTAATTTCTTTTGTACTCATGTAAAAGCCACTCACAAAATGTAATTCTTCTGGGATAATCTTCTGGTTGTAACGCTTGTACTTGTTGATAATGATAGGGATAAAAGTGTTTTTGTTCTTCCACACTTTAAATTGTCTTCCACACTTTACTATGACCAAAATCAACTTGACCTGCTATAGACCTAGTGCTCGTTGTTGGCTCGTTTTCAACAATTTCTAAAATTTCTTCCTTAACTTCCGGACCTCCTCGACGTACCTTTAAGTACCCTGTGTCAAGCAGTTTTGTAACTAAATTTACAAACTTCCGCGGAGCCGGATGATTTCTAAAATGAAACCTTTCCGCGTAACAATAACATGCTGCGGCTGCATTTTGTTGCCACTCTCCGTAAGTTAATATTATGTTAATATTATTGTTTTCATACACGCATGGTATTTTAATAGCAGAAAGTGCCCAAAAATTAAAAACGCACTATTAAGAAATTATTACCACTGATCAAATCGAACATCGCACTCAAAAGAAATATGGTACATAAATACAAAAAACTAGTCATACCCAATATCTGCAGTAGACAAATACTTTATGTGTTTACAACGCAGTGGTCGAGAATATCAAAAAGTCAGGTCTGTTTTCAAATTTTATAACTGTTAATAACACTTTTATTTTGCAACCTTTATATGAATAAGTTTTGGTAAAATTACTTATTTTTGCGACTTCTAGAACCTGCTAAAATAAATGACTTAACACTGATTTTGACGGTAGTTGAGTTCAATTCTTCTATTGGAACCTTTGGTGTGAAACACTAAACTTGAAGAGATTTAGCACTAAACACCAAAACACTTTTTTTTTAACTACTCGACGCACGTTTAATTAAATCACCTTTAGATGAAATCATCTCCTGATGATGCTAACATGGTTAGCGAAACGTGCGTCGAGCAGTTAAAAAAAACCGTTTTGGTGTTTAGTGGTAAATCTCTTCAAGTTTAGTTTGGTGGTTGAATTGATAATTAGAGAATTATTTTCCTGAATATTTTTTTTATTTGAATGATATAGGAAAAACGGAGACAAATTCTTTAACCTAAAAGACGGTGTTGTTTATATTGTGAGGGCGACAGTGTTGTCAAGATTTTAAAAGATGACTATAAAATTTGAAAAATTTCTCAAAATTGTTTCAAAAAATTGACAATTTTTATTAAATTTTATGTAAATTTTAAGTAAGAGTTTATATTAAATTTTATATAGTTTTATATAAAACTCTGAGAAAAATGTATGTAGTCGAACAGTACAGCCAAAAAACAAAACCTGTCCCAACTTAAGGACGTCTTCTTTTGAAATTGGTATAAATTTATCAGATTTACATCTAAAAAAAATTGCATCAATTTCTAATTTTATAAAAGGTGTTTTGTAATATCAATATATATGATAGTGGAAACAGCTAAGACTTTCCCTACAAAACATTCTACACTTATCTGGAGCTAATGGTGTGCAATAAGTCAAACGAATGTCATTGCCGTTTAAACATAAACAATACATTCGGTATAATATCTGTCGGAAATCTTATTTTTATATATCCAATTACGTAGTTATTTTTCCGGGGAAAATGGCAAATATGAAAAACGGGCGTTAATAAAGTGCATGAAGTATTCTAAAAAAAAAAATCAGTCTGTAAACTGGATTTATATTGTTAAGTATTTGATAGACAAATATAGCTAACTGATATTTTATATTTTTAAATTTTAATATTTTTTTATTTAATATTTTTTCCAAATAATCATATTCTTATATATGAACACAGTTAAGCAGGTAATATGTTTATAACCTTAAATAGAAAATCTAGGAGTTTTAAAGTAATATTCTCTCGTCACATGAAATTAAGTTCGATTAAATCCATACAGATTAGTTTCACCGAAGTAATATTGAACCTGTCAGAAAAAGGTTTGCACCAAAAAAAAAAAATGATCGGCGATTAATTTTACTCCAAAAGATTCTATGGGTAGCTGATGCAAAGTATCAAAAGTATATTCCATTAAAATCTATTTAATAATATTCTATTCGTATTGCCTATGAAGAAAAAGAACTTTCGGGAAGTTTTATCACACTATTATTGATTGATTTGTACATTATTTAGTGATAGTTCTTTTTTAAACGAAATAAAACAACTTTTGTTATATTATAAAAGTGGTAGATAACAGAGTAAAAAATTGTTTTGTTTGGTTTATCATAATAATTAAATGAACTCTTAAAATATCATAAAATAAAATATAATTAATATACTTAATCAAAAACTTTTTTTTCAGTTTATCAAAAGGTGCATATTGACATAAAATAGCAGATACTTTTTGTAAGCATATAACATATACCTTATTCGTATAGTTCCCGGATAATATAACTGTAGGCATTTCATAGCATCGAATTTTTGCCATATTGTTAAATATAATCCTCTTAAATTGGGGTTTTTTTTTTTAATATAATTAATGTTATAAAGAAATCCAAAAGATTTAAATTCGGAAGAGTAGACACCACATAGAACGTATGTAACCACAATTTATATTACATCAACTTTGAATTTCGTGGAGCAGATACTTAGAATATAACGAATTATTATTCACTTTTATTACACTTTCATCGCCAAAATTTAAACACAATGTGTAATTGAAATGAATTGCTCCGCATTTGCTATATACTATCTTTATTTTACTTATTCCAATAAATGTTTTGATTTGCAAGGACCAAAACGTGATTATTTCCTGGTTAGAAATATTTGTAAAAAGAAATAACATTTTGTCGGAAAAAAACTATTTTCTTTCAATTCAATTCATTATCAATTCATATAAACATATTTATAATATAGAGATAGATATACATATTTCCCTAATAACAACTGGGATGGCTTAATGGTATTTGCTCTAACTGGGCGGCTAGTTGGGTACATGGCAGTGGCTTTCAATCATGGCAGCTTTAACTATCTGGAAATAAAAGTAACCTTGAACACTCCGAATCCATCAAGCTGCTCGTCTCTGTTTACTATATGTTACTTTAAATGTATCAGATCGCTACAAATCATACTTTAACACGAGGCTGTGCACATACTCAAAGAGATTTACTCACCAGAACATCACTTATAATAGCCATTATAGCAATGAACATAAATTCAAATAGAGATTCTCTACATAACTGAAACAATGATACTATTATACGCCAACAATCAAATATCAAACTGGAAACTGTCCCTGGCACTAGGATTAACTAACTGGCACTTCAGATAATTTTTGAACATACATTTAAATAGAGATATTTCACATAACTTTAACAATGATAATATTATCAATCAATAATAAAATTATTAAACCGGGTATTGTTCCTGGTACTGAGGGGAAAACGCACAATAGTACCAGCTTTCGATCTGAACTTGATATCAAGGAAAAAACGCATGAAATACCCACTCAAAGAACTACCAAAACAAAATAAAACAAAACTGAATTGTGCAATAGCACAAAGGGGAAAACGCGCGATGTACCTGCTCCAGATACTAAGAAAGCAAAACAGTATTTACCCACTCAATGGCATTGAAGAGAAAAACGCGCGACAATATGATAGATATCTCTCTCAATTAAATTACAAATCATATGAATATGCTGATGCCACTACTCAAACAATCTTTGGATATTCCCTCAAATAGAAATCATTCAATACTAATCAGAATATTAAATAAGAAATAATGAAGATAATAGAGCTATAAATTCATCTCAAAACTAATATATATCCATAGAAACCAATAGATAACAAAGTTAATAGATAACAAAGTGTTCAGCGTTACACTCACCCTTGAAATTATTCGGGAACGACACGACACGACACTTGTTCACAGTATAAATGAAAATGTTGGTTTCAAGTACTCAAATAAAGGAATCTCTTAAGATGCCCCACCATTATCGCACATCCGGTAGTAACGTGTTGTTACCCTTAAGTGTTGCCGAAGCGTTAAGATAGGATAAATAAACTCATTGAATGTAAACAGAATAACATAACCCAGTGTCCTTAAGCGGAAAAATGAAATATAGCATCTGGTCAAATGTAATAAAACCCATCTTTACCAAAAAAAGTGATAAAACTATCGCTTGAGAATGAACAAGAGACCGGAAGATGTAAATTAAACAAACATATCTCTTAGATTTGTATACTAAAAGACCTAAACAAACGATAGACCCATCGTTTTATTTGAGATGAACCGATGTCTGAAAAATATATACTAAACAAAAATAATTCTTACAAATATGATTTTTTGCAAAAAATGCTTTTACGCATAAAAATCCTCCACAAATTCACCAAAAAAATGAATTATATGACTGATAGTTAATTATTTAAGCAAATACATAACAAATAACCGCAATCTCAATCGAGGACCAAACCAAATCAACCAAATAAGAAAACTGTCTAAAAACCGAACCGAAAACTAGAGTATAAAAGACCTTCCACACGATACAAATTTTCACGGTCGAAACCAATGAAGACACTAACAGGACAAAAATATACTGAGAATCGCGCGGAATCCAATACGAGATCACATAAAAAGTTTCATCAGACCATAATGTTGTATTACTTACAATTTCTAGGATATTGTTCTATTATAGTTCTTTTTTCGCAGAAGAAATTGGAACAAATAAATTTCTAAAATGAATAATCAGAGTTGAGTGAGAGGAGCAAGAGTCGGTTAATTACAAGAGTCCGGTCCACCAGAAAGACCACCATGAGATGGCTAGGCAGCTGGACATCAGTCTCACAAGAGAATCTAACGCGGTAAAGATCATGACTTGGCCCAACATAAGAAGAAAAGAAGACACATTTATTTTATAGGGACACTGTCGCGCTCAAAAGACTATTGACATTACAATTAATTAATATTCAGCCAATCCTTAAATTCATCTAATTAGTTTAATGGAAATTCCTGAAACTTTTTTTTTTCTCAATAACCAGTATAAATATCCAGTACATATGAAATAACCAGTACATATGAACTAACCAGTACATATGAAATAACCAGTACATATGAAATAACCAGTACATATGAAATAACCAATACATATGAAATAACCAGTACGTATGAAATAACCAGTACATATGAAATAACCAGTACATATGAAAAAGTGAAATAATCTCTATTTTGGGTGTAACAGGAAGTACTTTCTTAAATTTAACCAAAGAATCTTTAACGTGCTTTGAAGAAATAGTTTCCTTAAACTATATATCCAAAATGCAACAATTTCCGTGGAAAACAAGCATAAAATCAGGTTTGGTTTTCCTAACTATGGCAACGTTTATTTTCCTCTTGTTTATATGGATCTATCGAAATACAGTTTTTATTGCATAGGCACTTTCAGGTATTACTTAAAAATAAAATATAATGTTTTTATAAGTATTTATTCCACGCTTTTCCCCATAAATGAAACACGCACTAAAACCCTGAAATAATGTTTGTCGCAATTTTGAAATACAAATTTTTGTTGCGCTGATATTGCTATGTTGCTACATCTTTCAGGGCTGATGTAGTGCATGATTTGTCATTAAACAAAAAACGTTTTAACAATATTCGTTAGTTTATTTGTGATTTTTTCATAGAATTAATATCTTCCAAATGGGCTATTCCACATATTTGCTTAAAATTGTAATTCTTATCACAGATTTTCAATTCGTGATTTAATAACTTTACAATTTTTTTGTCATGAATCTTCGGGTCTTTGACCCTTATTTTTAATTTTTTCATTATTTTGATGAAGAGTGCCAGGAAAAGTTAACTGTCGAAGAAAGTGTGAAAGAATGATAAGGTCAAAAACGGGTAAAATAGATCCTGGGAAATTGTTGGAGAGCGGAAGCGATTTTGAGATTGCTTTGACAAACCGCTATGCTATGTTCCAAGACCCGGAGGAGATGGAAATATCAGTTCAATATGAAGAAATCTCCAACAAGGTGCTTGGAATGGCTGCTTCGATAGCACAAGAAGAAAAATGTTTCATACAAAAATCTGCAGTGGCGCCATTGATTTAATGAAAAATGGCGGACAATGAGAAATGCAGAGAGTCATTTTGAAAGGGTAGAGTACACTGACCTCTGCAAAACTAAAAGAAAATGTATCAGATAGGAGATTCGTTGGTTAAACATGCAGCTAGCGCAAACAATTCTGAAAGAAAACGAGGGAATCAACAAGGTTAAACAGAAGCTGAGTGGGAAAACAATGCAAATTTATGCTTTAATACGTGAGGATGGCACAGTGCGTAGAGCGCGTACGGAAATGTAAGAGGTTGTCAGAAAATTGTATTCACAGTTATATGAAGATCAGAACCAACCAAAGACAACAATACCCACGGAAAAATAAAAGCCAGGTATCCTAGTGGAGAAAATGACAAATGCGATAGAATCGATGAAAAATGGTAAGGCTTCAGAAAAGGACAGTGTAACTGTCGAAATGCTAAAAGCTGGTAGTCGGACTTTACATTACTGCTTTACTGCTTTACATAACACTGGCAAGATTATATTCAAAATGCCTCAATGAACAAAAAGTACCTGACTTATGAAAAAATACCGAAGTGATCCTTTTACACAAAAAAAGAAGCATAGAAAGGTTTAAAGAACTACCGTCCCAAAAGCTTCCTACCAGTAATGTATAAAGTTTTTACCAAAATTTTAACTAAAATCATATTAAGAAAACTGAATGATGCACGACCAAGGGAACAAGCAGGATTCAGAAGTGAATGGATCACATTTAAGGATACTGGATCACGTCCAGGTTGTACAGCAGGTCATAGAAAGGCACAACGAATACGCCATGCCACTATGCTTGGCTTTTATCATTTTTTTTTATTATTTCATATATTTTATTTTATCATATATTTTATCAGCATAGATGCATTGTTTAGCGAGGGGGTAGAGGAAGCCTATGTAAACCTATTAGGATCAATATATGATGGAGTTACAGCGGCAATTCACTTTGATGATCTTGAAGCTGGAATTAATGCAGAGCGCGGTGTACGGCAGGGTGACGCAATATTGCTTATTCTTTTTTTGGGCTGCCTTGAAGAAGTATTCCGCAATCTTTATTTTAGAACAAGATGGTGTAAAGATCAATGAAGTAAAGTGAATATATTTATAAGCCTAAAACGTAAAACTTACGATAATGCATACTCCCGGTTACAACATATAATTTAGAGACAATGGCATTGATGAAGAAGATTATTATAAGACCCGGAAGTATACAGAGATTCATGAAAAGGGCCATTATTGGCGCTGGTCTCTGCGTAAAAGTTCCATATGAACAGATTGGTCAGATACGAAAATTATCCTATGGAGACCAAGTCTAACCACATGAACTAGACGGAGACCGCACAAAAGATGGAGCGAGAAAAGGCTGGGTTCGGACTGCCCAAGATAAGATTCTTTGTATTTAGGCGAATGTTATATGCAGCTCGTCTTTAGCTCTGACTCAGCTCTTCTAATAGAAGATTGTGGATACGCATGGAAATAAGCTAGAATGTTAATCTCGTTATCCTCATCAAATATTACTGGCTTGATCAGATTCCGGGGTGCCTTTGAAAAACAAAATATATTAAATTTGTTTGAATGAATTTTCTCTCCATTTGTCTCCAATTATCCATTTGTGCTAAATTAGAATACATTGCGTTAAACTATCTGCAGGTGCGGTCGATAATTTCGTCACGTATAAAATAAATAAATTCATGATCACATTCAAATAATTAATTCCTTCCATTGTTTACTGAGACAATTACTTACTATAATACGTTAATAATGAATTATTAAACTAATAATACCAAATACATACATTTTCATAATATTTGTTAAGAAGTAATGTCACCCTAGCCGGCCGTGGCCCAGTACTAAAATAAACCATTTTCTCAGAATTAATTGCATTATTTTGTTTTTTTGTGTATAAGCCGAAAACCGCTAAAAATATAGCATATATTACGTAAAAACTATAGCATATAAAAGTGTTCATCGTCTACATAAAAAAGTTTCAAAATGCCTCACGAAATTAAAAAATGTAATATTGTATAGTGATTCCATTTAAAAAAACAAAGCTGTTGTTAGCTATGAGTAGATTTGGTAATACCGCAGCGCATAAAATATTAAAATATTTAAAATGGAAAGCACATGTTTATTTACATAAATATCCAAATTTTCAAGTCTTCACTTTAAGTAGTGAAACGAAAACGTTAAGTAACTTCTCCGTAAACGTCTAATATACCATTCGCCGTGAATCACCCTATATATATATATATATATATATATATATATATATATATATATATATATATATATATATATATATATATATATATGTATATATATATATATATATATATATATATATATATATATATATATATATATATATATATATATATATATTGTAACGTTCACAAATTCTTGATCGCTGTATCGTATCGTTTAGGACAAGGTCAAGACAGTCCAAGACAGTCCAGAAGGCCAACTCCAAATCTTCAGGTGAGCGGATGTTTTCCGACAGAGATATGTAGGTTAGCTGGCCAAGCCATGCTTAGACCAATTTTTTTTATATTCATGTAGAGGGTTTTACGACCTGGACATTAGAGAATTCCGTCAACCAGAGACCAGGCCATTGAAGAACCAATTATTTTGTATTCCGACCATTGCCGACACCATACTCTTTTTCGGGGCTATTTTGCACAGTAACCGGTGAGTCTATTTGGGTACCCCTACATAGGAACACCGAATTGCCCGTAGGCGTACTCATTGTATTTGGATACTTCAGTACTGATAGGCAAGCGGCGGGACAATCAGAAAATAAGGGCAGATTAATAATTTTTTATTATATTTTTGTATAGAGTAAAAGATTTACGTTTCTATTTTTAAATTACCTTCTTGTCTGACTACCGTCAGGAAATAGATTTGCCGATCGATCTGATTTATTATTGATGATTTTATTTATTTTGATCCTATTTAATTACCTTTAAGGTATCTTTAGTTTCTTAATATTTTTTGAATAGGTTTAGTACCATCTAATTTATAAGAGCAGAAAACTAGGAAACGAGCTCGTGTAGGTTAGAGGAACTTTTAGTACAGTTTTCCACTGTAAAGTTTGGTGAACCACAGTCCCTAAACTTTCCTGTGTCTTTTTTTATAGTTTTATTCTTTCTACCTTTAAATGTACTTCGTGTTGTTTTTTTTTAGTTTGCTTACTTACGTGTTACGCATCGCCTCAATTTGAATTTATTTTATGTTAGTCGTATTATAAGCTATTATTTACTACTGTCTTCAAACTAACTCAAACTCAACTCACTGTATGTTCAAACAGCTGTTATACAAGTTTTTAAATATAGTGAAAATTTAGAAACAAGTTTCAGTTCGTATATTTAAAATGAACTTCTATCAAATATCAGCTGCCTCTGTTAAATAATACCAATTATTTGAAATCGATAAATTGTTCCCCCTTAGATTTGGTTTGATTATTTGTCCAGGCGATATCAACTTCATTTCTATAGTACACTTCGGAATGGTTTGAAAACCTAAATATATTTTCCGTAAAATGCAGCATTTTTAATCAAAATTTGCACAGCATAACTCGATTGTACTTTTTCAATTTATTCTGCCTTTAACTTAACTATACAAACTAGAACTTCTCAACTAAAAATTGAATTTAATTTTAGTTCCATAAATTGATGTTACCGCGAAGAACAGTATAAAGTAACTTGTCAATTAGGACTTTGACATTTTTCGATGGATGGAATTGTAAAAGTATCTTTCAAATTTCAAGTTCGATGACATGCGATATAGATTACGTTAAGCAAGTGAAAATGAACAGGTCTTTCAAATTGATTGTTTTTTTAATGCTTGAATAAAACACAAGTGTTATTGTGAAGTGCCTAGGTCTAGACTCATTTCAGAAGTGTAGGGTCAGTGCAGGTAAATATGAGACATGTTTATAAACTTTTCAATATGAGGCTCAAGTTTTTGCATTTAGAAATACGATATATAAATAGCTTATGTGTTGCCAAATATGTCAGGACTGTATAACAAAAGTGGTTTACCTCCTGATATCTAAAGATAAATAAAAATGGATTAGAGTGGGGCAAAAGTCTGTGTGGTGCAGAAGGCCTATCTATTAATTTTATCAAAGAACGGCAAAATTTGGCAACGTGTACACTAATATTTATTAGTTTCCCATGTATTAAAGTCTCTTAAAGAAATTTAAACGATATTGTGATAAGATTTGTAAAAAATATGAGGAAATCAATAGTTCTAATTGTAAAACAAAATATGGGAAACTTCTAGGTTATGTTTTAAGAATCTACAACACATATGATAGTCCCTACCGTATGGCTGCACGTGACAACGGAAACTATTTTTCAGTTTTCGCGACATGTAGAGCAAAAGTCCGATGTTCATAGTGGGGCAGTAATCCGCAAGCGGACTCTTACCCTATCAGAACCATTTGTAACTTTTCTTATAAGATTTATTTGTTTTAGGTCATATAAAAGAAAAACTAATAGGAAAAACATGTACGGAGGAAATGTTATAAACAGCCGAACAAAGAATGAATAAAGGTATTTCCAAAAGAACCATCGCAAAAGAGCTTGGAATAGATGAATCTACTTTACGAAAGAGATTAAAATCGGGGCATGGTGTTGATAGCTTGGGAAGATATCGAAGTGTTTTCTCAGAGAAAATGGAAAGTGAACTGCGAAAATCTGGATAATCGGTTTTATGGTATCACGTTTATAACATTAAGAAAAATCGCGTATGAGTATACGGTTTTAAACAACACAAAAAAAAACCCTTTAACCCAAATTCAAAACTAGCTGGCAACAAATGGGCAAAATAGTTTTATTAAAAAATACAACCTGTCATTTCGGGTTCTTCACACCACTAGTTGAGCAAGAATGATGGGATTTAATGAATTTCAAGTTAATTTGTTTTTTGAAAATCTGTCAGAATTATTCAAAAAAATTAATTTTCTACCAGGTGCTATCTACAATATGGATGAGAGTGGTATTTCAACCATTCGTAAACTACCAAAAATTATTAGCACCAAAGGCAAGAAATTTGTAGGTAAAATCTCTTCAGCTGGGCGCGGAGGAATTAGTCACTACTTTTTTGCGGTATGAGTGCGGCGGGTAATTTTGTCCCTCTCAAAAACAAGCTGATGGATGTGGCTCCACGAGAATATATAGCAATATGTTCGGACTCTGGATATATAAATAGTAATTTATTTATAGATTGGCCTAAACATTTCGCTCCAAGATTAGACTAGATAAAAAACATCCTGTTCTTCTCATACTCGACAATCATTCTTTCCACGAGAGTTTAGAAGCTGTAAATTCTTGCAGAGACTACTTTATTCATCTACTGACGATACCACCCCACAGCAGTCATAGAATCCAGCCTTTGGATCGTTGTTATTTTAAGGCATTAAAAACATTTTATGCGGACGAATGCGATAAATGGTTGACAACAAATACCGGTAGAAATATTCCTCACTTTCAGGTTGCCAAATTATTAGGTAAAGCATATGAAACTATCAACAAATGAAAGGCTTTGAAGTTTGTGGAATTTATCCAATAAATAAACATATATTCTCAGAAGAGGACTTTCTCCCATCAAAGGTCACACAAAAGAATTCAAATGAAGTCAATCTCCAATTAAATAACAGCGATTCTATTCACCTAGAAACAATATCAGAAGAAACGGCTTTAACAAAAAACATCGCGGTCAAGCAAACAACTTTAACACCAGAGAAGTTGGAGCCTGCATTAGCTCAGAAATATACCGATTAAACACTAATGTCACCTAGGGATATAATTCCACTTCCAAAATGAAAAGACGAACAAAAAGAAGAAGGGACGGAAATAAATCGCTAATAGTTTCTAGCACTTCTAATAAATTTAAACTGGAAGATCTGACTGAAGAGAAGTTGAGAAAGTCAACGCGTGCCAAAATAAAAAGAAAAATTACCGAGGATGCTATGAGTGAATCAAAAAAGAAGGTTAAGGTAAAGGAGAAACGATTTTATGATGTGTGTCCAGGATGCCATGAACCCTATGAAGACTCTCCCATCGAAGAATGGATTCAGTGTAAGATCTGCAAAAAGTGGTCGCATGAAGAGTGTACGTCGTATGAGAAAATTGGGGATTTTTAATGCAATTTATGCATTTAAAGCCTGTGCGGTTATTTACCCCACATTAATCTGCCTTTTGTCCCACATATAGGATAAAAGTCATGTATTGTACGTTATGATATTTTTATTTATTAATAAATAAGTTTTTCTTATTTGTCACGAAAATGTGTTGTTTTGCCTAGTAGTTGGATGTAATATTTGAGTTCTTTATATATTAAAATGTTTTTTTCGAGTTTGTGGTTTTATAACCATTTAACCCTTAAGTGCGTCATTTTACCCACTCTACTCTATCTCTCATTTTTACCTTTGCGAAAAGGTAAAAAAGGACACATGAAGGCAGACAACGTGTTATTTCGTATATTTTAGATATTTTCGATTGTTTGGGGCTTTTGGGGGACCATGCATTAAAAAGAAGACACTTTGTTAATGAAATTTTTTATATATTTATTTGGAGAGATGATAACTCCTAAATGAACTACGAAACGGAACACAACAAACTTATAATAATCTTAGTTGTTACAGATATAGGTAAACATATATTATTGAATGGGATTTAGTAGTGACCATTAACATGTATTGAATTGTTGAAAATGTACTTAACTCTTTCACCCGATATCCCTATACCTGGGGTTGGTAATTTCTCGATAACAACATAAAAGTTAATAACCGAAACATCATCCTCTTTGGTTTTAAACACAGTGTATAGGGATATATCAATGGTGTTCATGGTCGTTACTGATATATCTGTCTCACCCAAAATACTTTGAACGATACACACATAGGATAGGGTGGTGTAAGATAACGCGGGCGACAAGTTGGCGCATTGGTGATTATTCGAGTTTGTTGTGACGTATGCATCTAACTTCAGTCGTGTTTTGTTGATTATCTGTGCCGGCACGTGCTCGTAAAAAATTAACAATTTGCACACAAAACAATTGATGCTGGTAAGATTGAAGATTTCGACCACTTTTGATCTAATTATAATATAATTTGAAAGTAGTGTCGTTCAAAAATTGGTGAATATTCAGTGTTTCGACTGACTTGTTGATTAAAATCTTATTTCACCTTAGCTTAACAACAATCGATATATTTCAAATATTTTATAACAAATGGCGGTAGCATATCGATTTCTGCATTACGTGAAAGTATGGTTGCACTGACTCTGCCACCATATAGCAGCCATAATATGCAGCCCCTTGATAGAGGTTTTCACGGCATTCTTAAGAAGTACTTCGCTGGAGAGTGTGTTTCTCATTTAAACAAAGAAGTGACTGATCAGACAGAAAATGATTCTCAATCCATCAGTTCTGAACTACAAATGGTGTTTGAAACTCGTACAGTCGCTACTCACCACGGCTTACCTGAAGCAAATATCTCAACATTTAATGAAGCCAAAGCCGAAGGTTCTACTGTCATTTAAGTATCCACGTTCTTTGTTAAAGCAACCACTGTTGATGCCCAATTTCCCCAGTCGAGCCTATGCACAAATTCTGATTATGTTATAACTACAAATACATTCTATATTCTTTTTTTCTATTTCTATTTTTTTTTAGATTTTGGTACAAATTAACTCAATAATAAAAGTTGTGCTTTTGATTTAAGTTTTTTTAGTTACCAATTAGTTAAAGATCTAAAATATATAGACTTAATTTTGACCGACTGTTTCAAAAGTACGCCATTTTACACCAGCCTACCCTATTTATAGGTTGATTTATTTCTCTTGTCGCCTTTGAATTCTACAAGTATAAAGTCTCCTTTTTTATTTCTTAAATTTTCCCCACTTTATATAATTCTGTTATATCGTGTTTAGAAGGACCAATAGACTCATCTCCACCACCACTTTCTTCGCTTGCTGCCCACAAAGTATCCGATTTTCAGAGTAACAGTCATTAGTGGGTTTCTTAGTGGATTTAATTTTTGGTTTTCCTGTCATTTCTGTCTTTATCTTTCTCTTTTTTAAATTATTTTCTCTGGCCTCTCTTAGATTATTTATTTCTTTGATGCTTTCTAAAAATTCGTCGGATGTTATAACTTTAGCTTTGAAATCTATCTTTCTGCGAGAAGTAGAGGGTGCGATGGTTTTTTCAGCTTCCTCAACATGATACTTTCAAATGAGCAGTGCGCAAATGACCGTAGTTTTAGAATTCTGAAAACTCATACCTGTATCTCTTATATTACCCTGAACCGGCCTTTGATCTTGCGAAGTAAACTGTTGTAAAGGAATATTTTCAATTAAAGTTCTCTCAAAATCTCCAGTAATTACTTCAGTAGTACACTAATATACAAATGCTTAAAATTCTTCAAAATACCCTCCACCTGCATCAATATACTTGCGGAGACGTGTCTGCCACGCCGGAAGGCATCCTGACAGTACTCGACGGGAATGTCTCTTAGGAACGTGTTAACATGGTTTTGGATGTTATCCATGGTCTTCCAATGCTTTCCTTTTGAGTTCTCTCTTCAATCGGGGAAATAAAAAAGCCGCACGGAGCCAAGTCGGGACTGAAAGGGGCTGGTAGACCACCGGGGTGTTGCTTCAGGCCAGGAAGTTGGTAACGATGAAGTTCGTGTGGTTGGGGGCAGCTTGACGGCGTCTTTAATGTCAGCCTCACGCGCGCGACCATGCGTTTCAATCTCTTGAGCACCACCAAAAACCACCAGTAAAAAGCTGAGTTCACAGTTTCTCTCTGCGGTACAAACTCAAAATTAACAATTCCTCGGGCGTCAAAGAAAATAATGAGCATCGTTTTGATACCAGACTTGCTCATTCGCTCTTTCTTGGAGCGGGGGGATGATTTTGTGTGCCACTCGCCATTCACTGCTCTGCCTTTTCGATTCTGACAACAATTCTTGACAGCGCGAAATTCGAAGTTCTTTCTGATCTTCCGTCAACACTGTCGACAAAAGCTTCGCGCAGACCTTACGCATTTGCAGATCCTTGGTCACTATCCCATGTACCGCAAATGTGGACATGTGTAGGGTGTTGAGCAATGGAGCATTTGTAATGCTTAATCGGCGGTCGGAACGCAAAACTTTCCGCACTCAATCCACGTTTTCGTCGGTTTTGGCCGTTGTTGGGTGTCCAGAACGGGGTTCGTCGGCGACCTCCTTCCGGCCCTCCTTGAAGGCCTTGTGCCACCATCCGGGCTGTGAGCTTGAAATGCAGTCATCCTTGAAGGCCTCCTGAAGCATCTGGAATGTTTTGGTTGCATTCTTTCCAAGCTTCACGCAAAACTTGCTGGCGTATCGCTGTTCAAATGAACAGCTCTATCACGCCGTGTTACAAGGTCATAAAAAAACACTTCACGCGGAGGAACGTCTTTCCGCTCACACTGCTCGGAGTAAACTGGCGACTGGCTGCGTTACTTTTAACGCGCAACCATGGATAGTCCCGTCACAATAAAATCATGTGCATTACTTACATAATGGACCATATAAAAGAAAGACCTCAAAAGGTTTAGTTGCTAGTCAACAATTGAGTGATGCAGCGAAAGCTGTAGAGGAAAAAAACGTGTAAATGCTGCAGCCAAACAATTTAATATTAAGAAAATGACTTAAAAAAGATATGTTTGTCTTAATTGTGATAGTGAGAAAGATGATTAATGATTTGGGATTATTTATCATTTAGCAATATTCTTGATCTCATAATTAGTTACTACTTTAATTTAATATTTACTTACGTTATAATTATTCTTAAATATATAATTTTAAATATAAAATGTGTAATAATAATCCAAAGATTGGAAACATTTAATTTTGTTTGTTTTTAATTTTATTTTTTCCAGAGATATAATAACAATATGAGTATGTAATAATCATAATAAATAAATATTTGCTCCTTGAATACAATTATTTTGTAATTAGATCATTCTATACAGACATCAAGTCCATTTTAGCCAGAGTAGGAATCAATTAAATCAGATGCATTTTCTTAAAGTTATGGGAGATCTACCCTACCTAACCTCAATTTAATTAGATACAGCCATTTAAAAATATAAAATTAAGCCTGTAATACATCGATTTATTAATCGTTGAAACTTATGTTTTGTGTTAATAACAGTCATCTTCTGACCAGTACAAATTTGTAACGCACTATATTTTCTTCAAATTTATTCAGTAAAAATAGCAAACACGTATGTCTCAATTTTACCTTACACGATGTTCCATATTTGCCATTGGAGGTGTCTTAAATTTGGCATTTACTTATTACAGGTTTATACGTATAAAATAAAGTAAACATAGTTAGAGCACAATAGAGGTTGCCACAGTTACGGGCTGGATAGTATAAACGTATTCTATCGTTACGGCAGATCGCCTCAGATGTGAAATTTTAAGGATCGGAATGAAATGTTTTTGCTGCTTTTTATAAACGTTTAGCAAATTATGTAATATTATTTATACAATATAATTGAATAATTGAAAATTTAGGCACATATGATGCAGGGAGTTTTAAACAAAGTATTCACAAACATAAACTAAAAAGAAAGTTAGAAATGGATTTAATGAGAAGCTGTTTTATTTTTGCCCAACTTTTTCAGTGTCTCCTTATTAACTCCATTGATCCTATGGCATTCATAAAAATGGAGTCGTATACAATACAACAATGCGTAAAAATTGTTGAATTATTTTATGAAAACGGGCTTTAAGCGAAAAATGTTTTTAGAAAGTTACTTGATTTTACTGTTTGCACAATGGTCCAGTTGGAAAGCACTATCAGTCGAATTATTCAAAAATATCAACAAACTGATTTGGTGGAAGATAAAACAGCAATATATAGTCGTAGTGGTCGCTCACAAGAGCATATTGATTTGGTAAGGTGAAAGTGCTGCTGAAAAAATACAAATTTCCAATATTCAAAGTTCTCAACAATTGAAACTCGGTGAATCCACAACATGGAGTATTTTACGAAAGGATTTAGAATTGAAGGCATATAAGGTTCAAATAATACAGGAACTAAAGCCACTGGATCATTCAGGACGTCATTCATTCGTCTTCAAAAGGCGTCTTTTCAGATGAAGCACATTTTGAAATTGGTGGCTATATTAATAAACAAAATAGCCGCATTTGGGGTGAGGAAAATCCACGGTTGATTCATGAGAAACCTTTACCTCCTAAACGAGTCACTGTTTGATTGCATTATGCTCAGGAGGTGTAAGTGGGCCGTATTTCTTTCAGAATGCTGCTGATTTTGATGCTGTTGATTTTTGTGGTCTACGTTGAATAATATTTATCTGGAAGATATTTGGTTTCAACCAGATAGCGCTACAACTCACTTTGCTAATGAAACAATTGATTTATTCAGCGAAAGATTTTCTGGACGAGTTATTGCAAAGAACGGTGATGGTAATTGGCCACCAAGGTCATGTGATTTGACACTATTTGACTATTTTTCTTTGGGGTTACGTAAAAAGCCAGGTCTATAAGAACAATTCACAATCGATTCCTGAACTAAAGGATGAAATTATTGGAGTCATTGGTAATATTGAGCCACATTTAGGCCAAGATGTCATCCAAAATTGTGACAAAAGAGTGTGGATCTTATTTGTCAGATATAGCCTTTCGTATTTAAATGTCATACTCTATGTTTTAATTACCAATAAAAAGTTTTTTGATATCAACACAAATTCTGTGTTTTATTCAAGAATTAAAAGAACCGCTCAATTTGAAAGACAATTTATATATAGTGCATTTCAAAATATATCGTTGGCCGATTGGCTGCAATAAACTCTTAACAAGTCTGGCCGTAACAAAACCCGACAAAGTTGTAAGAAACGTAAACATGACCGAGCCTAATAAAATAACGGGTAAAAAGATAAAATTAATTTTATACCGTATAGTAGTTTCGAAATATTTTAGTTTGGCTCGCATTCTTTTCTTAAACAGTGCAGTTTTATAATTTCGATCGTATTTTTTGTTATTCCAAACGTGCTAAAAATGTGGCGTTCTTGGCAAGATAATGATCATTGTGCCTCCGGTAGTGCTAATTTTAAAAGAAAATATTTATCGTCCGATTCTACGTAAATTGTTAAAAATGTGTGTGTTTCTTTATTGAATAGGGGGCTTAATGTAAATGCAGCCGCAGCAGACACGTCTTCATTAACGAAAACTCCGTTTTCTAGAGTTAAAAATATTGTGACAAAACGAATTAACACCAAAGAAGTCCGTAGTGATTCTGGTAAAAGTAAATGTGTTGACGAAAGCGTCAAAGATTTATTTTGAAGCAAAATGTATGCTATGTATGAGGAGCAAACTGTGCCTTGTGGAGCAAACTGTTGCAGCAGAACTAGCCTCCGGAGAATATTATCTCAAATGGGTTTTGCATATAGAACCGTTAATAAAAGACAAATATTAATGAAATCGCAACGATTGCGACGATGGCGATGTGACTACTTAAACTCGATACAAAAATACAGATTAGAAAATTGTCCCATTATCTTCCTTGATGAAACATGGTTCGATACACATGAGGCGCCTCAAAAGGATGGGATGGGACAGCACGAAAATGCCAAACCAAAGCCCCAGCGAACAAGGGAAAAAGAATTACAATTTTAAATGCTGGTTCTGAGGATGGTTGGGTTTTTGAAGGTTGTTTTATAAATAGCCATTTGCCCAGGGTGCCTAAGGAAAGCATAATTGTAATGGACAATGCTAGTTATCATAACCGTTAAAAAAATAAAGTTCCTAATGCAAATAACACTAAATTGGAAATTCAGAGCTATATGTTAAAAAGCGATATATACTTCGAAAATACATAAAAGAGTGCGGTCTTCTAGAAATATTAAAGACATTTAATGTTAAAAGGAAATATGTATGTGATACCATTGTTAACGATATGGGACATACGGTGTTACGCCTTCCCCCGTTTTACTCTATTTTTAATCAAATTAAGCACATGTGGCATCAAGTAAAATCCAATGTTAGAGCATAAAACATTTCTCCGACTCTAAGTGCAGGTGCTGCAACATTAATTAGGAAGGTTGCAGAGTAGATAGTATTCCCAAAGAAAGTTGGATAAATTCATTTAACCATGTTATTAAAACAGAAGATTTTTATGTATCATTTACTAATAATATAGAATCACTTATTATTAATATAGATCAAAGTGACAGTGGGAGCAAAGAAAAAATTAAATATATAATTAAATTTAATTTATAATTTTTATTGTACTAATAGATATTTTTCTTATTTATTTATTTCTATTGTACTAATAATTTTAAAATACACAAACCAATAAACAATGTTTTAGTAATACATAATAATAATAATAATTTAACAATATTTTATTTTTCCCAAAATTATTCAGATATTAAACAACGCCGGCTCTAGCTCCTTTTAACAAACTAGGAATATTTTTATTGAGATTTATTGGGGCAATTAATATTTTGTCGAAGGGCAACGAAATATCTTGAAACAGACTATACCTACACCATTTCGTATTTTATTTTTATACTTTTTTTGTTTTAATATTATCATTCAATTATGATACTAATATTAATTTTTCCTTATTATGAGAATTGAAATATATCGGCTACAAATCTGAAAATGATTCAAGATTAGCTTTAATATTGATTTACCTTGTTTCTTACAAATAATGTATTCTTCACTAATTGGTTGATAACAAGCGAACTTATCAGCTTGATATTGAATATTATTAAAACGACAGGAAGGTATTTTTGAAAATGAAAACATAATTAATAAAAACCAATTAACAGCTTTTAGTCAACAAAAAATCTGTCGAATGTACTTGTTCGTATTTTTTGCCCCTAAGAGTAAATATTTTAGAACAAAACTGGAAGCATAAAAGCATTTTTATGTTTAAGGAAATCGCACTGTTTTAGTCCATTTGAACAGAGTTAATATTTGCAGCAAATTCATATTTCGAAATCAATAACAAAAATATTTTGCATTTTTTTTTATGAGTAGTACAAGCAAAAATTTATAAAGGTGTTTTTACATTATTTCAAAATAATTTTTTAAAACAAAGCAGAGCCAATCTATACCACGAGTATTATTTCCCCATATTGAATCTGCTTATCGATGGAGCTGTTGTTCTTGTTCACCTGAACAAATTTTGCATTTCAGCGACAAATACTGCATTGATGGCCGTGGTAGGGGAAAGAGTTATATGAGGAATGTTTTCCATGTTATGATGTTTAGATATTTTGATATTGATCCAATATACGTAGA
Organism: Cosmopolites sordidus; assembly: GCA_031761425.1. Taxonomy (NCBI): domain Eukaryota; kingdom Metazoa; phylum Arthropoda; class Insecta; order Coleoptera; family Curculionidae; genus Cosmopolites; species Cosmopolites sordidus. The sequence continues at coordinate 98,438 of JARFXV010000458.1, read as the reverse complement.
TTTTGTAATATGCGTAGATTTTGTTCCACTTTTTTTTATTTTTGTGTTATATGTTGTCGTTATTAATAATAGAATAGAATACTGTTGTAAGGGTGGTAATTTTAGAGCAATATCTAAAAATAGTCTTTCTCCCTCTCTGGCTCTCACTCTCCTTCATTACAGACTTTCAAAATGAATATCATCAGTTTTAAGCGACAGGTGTTTGCTGCGTGATAGTGTTTAAAATAATCATTATTTCTCATTCAAATTATGTACATTATATTTGCATCAGAACATTATGTACATTATATTTGCATCTTGAAATTCAGAAGACTGACATCAAAACTCATATTATATCTAATTTCCTGAGACAGATTTTTTCATTCGAGCTTGCACTTTAAATGTAGACACTTACATGGAAGCTATAAATATACATATAAATGTATATTTATAGCTTTCTATATATTTTATGTAACATAAGCTTCTTGTGACTCAATATAATATTGAAATACTCAATACAATATTGTATATTTTTTCTTGCCTTTAATGGGAATTCCATATTAAATTTGGATCGAGACTTACGGATTCTTCGAAATTGTTTCTAACTATTTTCCTTTTATAACCAGATATAATTTTAGAAACAACCTTTTACCTTAGAAGAAACCGAGGGATGATCAATCTAACTATGAACCAGCTTGTTGATTAGCCTGACGTCACCCAGTATCATGTCTAAGATTTTTAGGCACTTATAGACTGTTATTTATACCTGGCCATGGTTGGCCATAATTGACATACGAGGCCTCTGTTATTAGGACATTTTGTAAACTGCATATAAAGGTTTTCACGGCTCATTGGACTAGCATATATATGGTCTAAATCATTTCACAAATATTTGGGTATTTTTTTCAAATACAATAATATTTTAATTTGTTTTTTTTTCAGGGTTCTACCACTGCCTATTTCATTGCTAATAGGCAAGAATTGTTAGGAAATTGAAATTAAAAAATTTAGTTAGTTAAAAATTGAAATATGACGAAGAAAGCCTAAATATTGTCCATTGTCCACTTCTTTATGTGGAATGTAGTACCATGCTATCCAGCAGTGACTTCTTGGACAATAGGTAACATGTTCAGTATATTAATATGAAATAATAGATCAGTGATAAAAATATTTGAAAAAATACAGATTTTATGATCTGGAAAGGTTATAGCAACATAATATATTTTTTAGCTAAAAGCTGGTGCTCAAACTTCATGTAAAATGCTAGCAAAACTGTACTCAAAATGTCTCAAAGAACAAAAAGTACCTAACTGATGGGAACATTCTGAAGTGATTCCTCTATATAAATGAAGCTCAGAAAAATTTAAAGAACTGCCGTACAATAAGTCTTCTATCAATAATGTACAAAGTTTCCAACAAGATACCGAAATAATAGTACAATGGTTCACATCGGGATTATTCAACAGAACATAGAAATGAACAATATATATACCATGCCACTGTGCTCGGTTTTTATCGACTATGAAAAGGCATGTGATTCAGTATCAACGCAGGCCATAATGGATACATTCCTTAACCAAGGAGTAGACAGAGGCCATGTAAACCTATTAGGATCCATGTATGATAAAGCTATAGCGATTGTTCACCTTGGTGATTTTTAGGTTAAAATCAATGCAGAACGAGGTATAACGGCAGTTTGACGCAATATCGACAGTTTTTTTTTCTCAGCTAATCTTGAGGAGATATTTCGTAATCTGGAAAAAATCTGGAATAGAAACAGAATGAAATAAAAACGATGCAAGATTCACAGATTATATCGTTCTTCTTTCACAAGACTTCGAGAAGCTACAAAACACATTAACTACACAACCTTGTGTAGCTCCCGCATGAGAGTGACGAGTGAGAGTATGTTCAATAAATTTGCTTAGTATAAAATAATTTTTATTTGAGGAGCGATTTCGATATATATATATATATATATATATATATATATATATATATATATATATATATATATATATATATATATATATATATATATATATATATATATATATATATAATGGAGCTGGCAGGCATTTGGCAGGTTTGACATAGTGTTAAAAAACTCCTACTTTATCTGAAGAGAAAAGTCTGTAATCAGTTTCTGCCAGTTATAATATATGGAAGTAAAATCTGGACACTCACATCTCAACCAGTTCAAAAGTTAGAGGTAGCATAGAGGTAAATTAAAAGGTGCGAGTTCAGCATTACAAAGCGGGATCAGATAACAAACACGCATGCACATGGATGAGATAACCCACGAAAGCATGTGACATTATTGAAAAGGTAAATAAATTAAAATAAGGGTATGCAGTCCATATAGCAATATGTGACAGTAGGTAGGCAAAAGCAAGCTTGGAGTGGATACCGCTTGATCATAAATGGTCACGACTGATGACATTATTAAGTATTTTGGCAGAGGACTGCGCGAGTAGGAAACGTGTTGAAGGGGCTTTTATTCTACAATGAATGAACACTGGCTGAATATAACATGTGCGAAAAACCACCGTGCGAACCCAAGAAAAGTTGATGGTTCATAAATGGTTTACTTAGTCGAATTAACATTACTGACGAATCCACGAAATCCATGATGTATCCATCGGTTGGCTGATAGTAGAGTAAACATCACAGAAATTGTTGAGATCATAAAGATCTCGGATAAATACATACGGATCATCACATATGAACATTTGAGAATCCGAACTTTGCCAGCGCATTGGGTGCTGCATTGCGGATTAAAAACGGAATCGAGTGGTCATTTCACAGCGGTGTTTAAATATGTGTAAAAAGAATACGAAGGGATTTCATCAGCGAATCTGACTGTTGATGAACACTGGATTCATTGCTATACAGTATAAATAAACGAAAAATAAAAATAGTGGGTTTTACCAGGCGAACGTGTCCTAAAGAAGGCGAATACACTGTCATTGACTGAAAGGGCTGAATGGCAATAGCTTCTTTGAAATCCCTTGGAATTATATTCATGAACTATTTAGGAAATGGAAAGTTGATTATAAAAGTGTATTACACGATATATTGGAAAAATAAAGCAACTTTGTTTAAATTTAAAGAAAACTACTAACGCAACAATATTTAATCTGAAAACTCTATATCTCCCCTATAAAAGTAAACTACCATCATTAGAATCGGAAGAATACGGTCTAAGTCTCAATATAGAGAAAACAAAAGTTATGATTATCAGCAAACAGAACATAATCGCTGATTTCTACTTGCATGACAGGAAACTAGAGCAGGTACAAAACATTACCTATCTGGGATGCAACCTGAACGCAGATTGGGACCACGCTAGAGAAATAAAAATCAGAATTGAAAAAGCACGAAATGTATTTAACAGAATGAGAGGTGTATTATGCAATCTAAAACTAAACATCAGACTACGAATTAGGACTCTCCGATGCTATGTTTTCTCAATATTATACTATGGGGTGGAGGCATGGACCTTGACAGAGAACACTGTAAAACGACTTGAAGCATTTGAATTCTGGTGCTACCGCCGTATACTTCGAATCTCCTGGACACACCACGTTACCAATGAAAAGGTTCTGGAGCGGCTGAACAAGAGAAGAGAAGTAATTGTCACCGTAAAGAAACGAAAAGCATCTTATTTTGGACATGTCATGAGAGGAGGAAATACTCTTTACTACAAGTTATACTACAAGGAAAAGTAGAGGGAATGCGAGGACCTGGTCGAAGAAGGATATCATGGCTGAAGAACTTGAGGCAATGGACAGGAATGACATTAACCGAACTATTTAGATCAGCGGCCAACAGAATTAGATGGGCCATGGTAATTGCCAACGTCCAATGAGGATATGGTACCCCCAAGAAGACAAGAAGAAAGCAACTTTGTTTAAATTTAAAGAAAACTACTAACGCAACAATATTTAATCTGAAAACTCTATATCTCCCCTATAAAAGTAAACTACCATCATTAGAATCGATCAACAAGATATAGCGATTAAAGTGAGAGTACCTTTTGTCACCTTATCACAAAAACTTTTTTCAGAAACTTCTTTTTTTTGCAAAAATATTTTAATTGTTGCAAAAAGTTTATGGTGGGGATTGTCATTGTCCCGTAAACGTGTGATCGAGTGGTATTAGCGATTCGAGGTCGAGATGATCGTGATCGTGATCGTAATCGTGACAAAAACTCATGACGACTTGATTCACGAAATGTTGACAAAGCATTTAAACAAATGAAAAGTTTGCGCTCGATTTGTTCCACACAGCTTAAATGAGATCGAAGAAATTGCTCGAGTTGAACATTGCAAGGATCTTATTCAAACTGCCACACGAAACTTCCCGTTCCTGAAATCGATTGCAACTGATAATGAGACTTGGTGGTTCAAGTACGATCATCAAATAAAGCGCCAAAGTGCTACGTGGAAGTCTCCAGACTTTCCGAAATCGAAAAAATGTCGATCCGAGAAGTCACGAGAGAAGAAAATACAGATTTGTTTTTACTTTTCTAAAGGTATTATATTTCGGGAATTCGTTGCATACGGAATGACATATTCAAAATATCAGTGGTGAATATTATCTGAATGTAATTGAACATTTGTGGAACAGAATCTTTTGAGTGACGGGAACGTGGTTTTTGTTGAACGATAATACACTGTCCCGCAAGACCGTCGTTCATTATTTCTTGGCGAAAAACAAGACTGTGTGTTCCAACATCATATGTATTTTCCTGATTTATCTCCTTGTGGACATTTCCTATTACCGAAACTACAACTAGCTATGAAAGGAACATTTTATGACAGTGTTATATAAGTCCAAGAAGCACTCACGGAGGTTATTGAGGTTGAACCGTATTGGCATGTTCTGGGGTTGGTGAAGTAGAGAGACGATGAGTAATTTAAAGCAGTTAATCGTTTATTATTGAAAAGGTGGACTGTATATTATAACAAATAAAAAACTGAACTGTTTCCATCAAAATCCCTGTAACACTGGATATTCCTAGATTCTTTCTAGATGACGCTATTTGGACTCCATCCAGGACCGGAGTGAGAGTTATTAACTGTGCATTATATTCCGAAACATACCACCCACTTTAGATAATATACCTATAAAGGCTTTCAACACTCACTAACTTTTGTCAACGATTTTCACGTGCATTGTTAATTCGCGTTGATGTCAATTCACTATAAAGTCACTGATGCGAACACGAACTATCAGCAGTACTTAAGAATATTCAATTGGCAGGACACAAATTTTGCGTAGGACACGTTTGATTAAGCCCTTAGCTATTTTGACAGTAACTATGCTCACGACATAGTCGTCATCTGGATATACTTCCTGTATGCTACCAATTGGCCACAACAACGAAGGAAGATTATCTTCAACTAACATAACCATACTTCCACAAACTATGTTTGAGTTATGTGAAACATCCTTACCGAATCGTGCTTGAAGTTCAGTAACGTAGTCTTTGCACCATCGTTTTCAGGAATGTTGAATAGTCTGAGTTAAATGTTGATATCTCGTGAGTCGTCCTGCCTTAACTTTAGTTAAATTAGGCTCCGGAATGGCAGTCAGCAATCAAAAAATGGTCAGGGGTTAAAGAAATGAAATTATCAGGATCAGTGGACAGAGGAGAAAGGACTGCGTTTGAGGATGTTTATTTTACATTCATTGTAAATGCTGATAAAATGTTGGACAATAATCCCATAAACAATAATACAGTCTTTTCTGTTCAAATTGTTGGCATATCTGGCTCGAAGGACACTATGAACCGTATTGGCATAATTTAAAGCAGTTAATCGTTTATTACTAAAAAAGTGGATTGTAGACCACGTGGACACCTGGACCATGTGGTACATCTGTGGTACACCACCACAGGACCGAAGTGATTGTTATTAACTGTGTATTATAGTCGGAAATAAAGGTGATTCGGAAAAACGACATAAAAAAATATATATGCTAGTATTGGTTAAACGTATCCCGCGGGGGATACGGAAGGAATATATTTTTAATGAAAATAAATAAATAATGTTGCAAACGAACTAAATGTTTGGTTCTATATAAAAAGTTCCGTTATTTTTCCGACATACTGTGTATGCTTCATTATTGGTAACATTTTATGAATAGCTAATATAAACGTCCTGATTTTGCAAAGAAAAAAAGGCTGTTTCCCCACCACAATGTACTCACCCGTTCGAGATTCTTCGATTTGCGCTACAAATTGATTCCGTATCCACCCTATTTTTCGGATTTGACGCGGTTGTATATCAAATACTATCTAATTTTTAATCAACTTGAGTAACAGTATTTATCAAGTATAGTACTATTTGCTTGGAGAGAACTTAATAGAACGAGGAATAACAAATGTGGTTAATAAAGTAACTGTTATGTTACAATTATGACATATAATTATTTTCTAGAATGTATTGATATGGATGTGTCGTAATTTCAAATCTAAAAAAATACCATTAAATAAAAAAAAGTTGCACGATTGCGGAAATGGAACGAAATATTATTTTATCAACAAGAATAATCTAATGGTTAGTTTCAAAGAGCTCTCGTTTCGATCGTAATTCCCAAAAGCTAACGGTTTCAATAAAAACTTCACGATTTCCTACGCTGCTCGTTGTTTTTAATTAAAACTTTTATTGAAATATGCTTCAAAATGTTGTATTTCTTTGAAGTTTATAACTTGTTTCTGATGAACAGCTTAAAATAACTTGTCGAAAATTTTAGTTCTAGTTTTGTGATTCAGTGGATATAATTGGAGACATACCAACTTCAACGGGATTAATGAGACTTTACTACTTACATTTGGTTTCAATCTAATTTTTTATGCGACTTACATGGATACTCCAATAATGATAGACTTACTTAGAAAGGTTTTAAACCTTTCTAAGCCATGATTAAGTTTGACGCAATTGATTTATTTTTATATTTTGGTTCTGATAAATTATTCCATATATATTCAAAAAGAAATCCTTCAGTCATCATACGTCAACAAGTGTTTCCCGAGACCGGTTTCTGGTCTTAAGCCGTCATCAGTGGGGCTCCAGCGGAACATTCCAAAGCACGGAAAAAAAATTCCTTTGAATATTTTTAATGTTCTCCGCGAGCCCACTATGCAATTTTGCATGTACTATAACTGTTAATATTTGTAATCGAATGCGTTTTTATTTGTCAGGTAAGTATTACAATATATTAGCAAACTAATGTATTTCAAAGAGAAACAGATGGAAAGATATTCGTACATTGATCAGTTTAAAAGTAAATTAAACAAACACAAAAATCCATGTCACCGGGAAAGGCTATTATGTGTCTATCAATTTCGAAGAAGTCTAGATACTAGCGATACCCAAGAATTTTCCGAATATATTAGCAGGTATTTCAAGTTATAATGTCGATTTTTTCGTAAAATCTGAGCGTTTATTTCCATAACAAGATAAATTGCCGTAATAATCAAAGTATCAGCCATCCTTAGCTATTTCTTTTTTTCATATTTTTAACAAAGAATGGATTCCGCGCCAAGAGAACTTTTTGTTTTTTTGAGGCGAACCATTCATAAAGCAAAATATTCTTTTTTTTGTAAGATTGTAAGTGTTGTTCTGAAAGTCGGTACTGCATCGATTGAAATAAGCTGGTAGTCCGAAGGGGCTAAATCCGGTGAAATCGGCGTGTAGGGTAGGATGTCCCATTTACCGATTTCCAAACAGTTTTTTACACATTTGGCAACATAGTGCTGAGCATTGTCATGTTAAAAAATTATTTTATCGTGTCTTTCGGCATATTCTGGTCGTTTTTTCTTCAATGCTTGGTTCAATTTTATCAATTATTTTCGATGTCGATCGCAGGTAATCGTTTCACCAGGTTTCAGAAGTTGGTAATACACCGCTTCTCTACTATCCCACCAAATGCACAGCAAAACCTGCTTTCTATGTATATTGCGTACTGGTTGTAATGTTGAAGGCTGGCCTGGGTTAACTAATGATTTTTGGTGCTTTAGGTTGTCAAAACAGATTCACTTTTCACCACCTGTTACAACCGGTGCAACTGTAAAAAAACCTTTTCTTTTTTGTCTAACCAGCAAAATTTTACAAGCGGTTTTTCGCCTTTCTATGCCTCTTTCCTTCAATTCATATGGCACCAATTTTCCTACCTTCTGAATATTTCCCAATGCATGTAGATATTCGAAAATGGCGGATTGCGTATGATTCGATGCTTTTGCCAATTGTTTCAACATATGAGTTGAGTCTTCTTCCAATAGTGGTTGCAAATCTGCATCTTCAGACCTTTTCGGCTGTACTGAACCCTCCTTGTATTTTATATCAAAATCACCACTTTGAAAAGCGTTTACCATCGTTTGCAAGTTTTTTTTTTTGGGATAGACCATACTCCCCGCAAATTTCAATCAGTAATCGATAACTTTCAGTAGCTGTTTTCTTCAAATATAAGAAGGTTATTAAACTTCCCCACAAGACGTCTTTTTCTGGAATATAATTCGACATAATCCAAATGAAAAAAATTATATTTTATGCACAGTCACAATTAATAACGAACTGGTTTTGGATGGCATATGTTTACACTCCAAAACGCCATGGACGTCATTAATCTATACCAACAAACGTACTAGTAATACCATCTTCTAGCAAAATAAACAGTATAGCATTAACATTATAGCATCAAAAAAAATGTGAATGTTAACGTGATGTAATACTAAACTAAATTTATAAAATAATCCTCTATATTGAATAACATGCAGTCACAGTTTTGTTATGTTCGCTTAAGGAGCATTTCAGTGAAACTATCGTGACATTTTGTCGCTTTTTTTTCTCTTTCATTTGTATGTTTTTTTTTTCACAAGAACCAAAAAATGCAACATGCAAAACTAATGTGTAAATCAAACTGAAAATATGGTTACTTTATAGCAAATCTTAATTATAAATCTGATACACTTTTCGCTTGCTCACTATTATATTTGTGCATGCAATTGTAGAAAATAAAGTGGTGAAGTGTACTTATGGATCTGTTAAAAAGGCTAAAATATCACGAGTTCTTACACCATATCATTTTAGGCAATTATCCGAAATTGAAAAGGGATGAGGCGTTGGTGCGAAAGAAGTAAGTGAGAAGATTAGCCATTGCTACTTCTACCGTTATGAGGATTTGATGGAAATGGTGGTTTAAGAAGCAGAGTTATGTACCAGTACAGTGGCGGATTTACGAGCAAGCTGAGTAGGTTGGAGCATAGGGCGGCAAATTTGGGGCAAATTTTGTCTTACACAAATTAAAAAGATTCATGTTTATATACCTAAATGTTGTTAAGTCCACACAAATAATTCAACATGTAAAAGCACCACTCATATAAATGTTTCTACAATTTGCGTAGCCGCGTTTGGTTGCGGCGCAGGAACGAGTGACATGGCCGTTCGCCATGTGTGTTTGGTTGAATTGACAGTTCGAGCGCGGCGCGGCCGCTGCAGGAGTCGAAGCGGGGTCATGCTGTTGTAGGCATACGCCGCGTGGTGGCATTGAGTTTGAGAGAAATAGATATAAAGCGGCGATACAAATGGGGAAGTCCCGTCCCGTATTTACTTCAAAAACAAAAGAAAAGCCACCTCGGTAGATTGCGTCCTGCACTTTTTAATACGTATTAATATTTCTCTGGCACATTTTTCTGGCTGTGCGCTGTAATTTTGTAAAGTGTTTCGTAGATGGTATGAATAATTTCATAACATAACATGTGCACCGGTGCGTACAAACTTATAGTAGGTAAGTATTAAGTAATCATAATATATTACAATAAATCATCCGTAACGAATCAGTAAGATGCAATTTTACTTGATTAATAGCAGTTTCAGAAGATATGCATATAAAATTCGATTTTTTAAAAATCATACTTAAATAAATTTCTTGTACTTATGTTACGTAAATAAATTATTCAATGTCTGAAGTCTGAACAAAGAATACTGCTAATTACGTACGAGAAATAATACCCCCAATGAAATCTTTTTTTATTTCAGTTCTTGAATAAAAAATTGTAAGAATGTATGATGGGAGAAAGCGACTTAGTGGAGCTGCGTATAAAAATAAGGTCAAAATGAAAAAAGAGGGACAAGAACAGATTATCCGTAAAACTAAAAATTGATAGTTTTTTTTTTTAATGGAAGTGGAAGTAGTATTGAAAGACCAGGAACTTCAACAACATGCACTGACACAATATAATCTAGAAAAGATGAAACGGATTTAAACTCTGCGGCCCAAAAATATCACTCATCTGTTGTTGTACAATTGTTGTTGTAAATCTACTTTTGAAATATCGGATATATATATATATATATATATATATATATATATATATATATATATATATATATATATATATATATATATATATATATATTAGACGAAGAGGCGGTAGAGGAATCATTAAAAAGTTTAACAACTGAAGATGTGTCTCAGAATCAGACGTTAAGTAATGACCAAGTACAAACAACAGTAAATCTAAACAAAGATTCAGCTTTATGGGAAATCAACGATACCTTAAGGGGGATAGACGCAAGTTACGTTTTCGATGAAAACAAGTCTTGTGTCTTCTTTAAAAGTGAAAAAATATATGCTGATCAGTCGTTTCTTGCCAGTGAGTATCTTCCAAAGAAAAATGAAAAATAGTAAAGTGAATAAATGAAATTGGCTAGTTTATTCTGAAAGTAAAAGATGTGCATATTGCGGGCCCTGTTTGGTGTTCAGTCCGTTGGAGAATAAGACTCAGTTTAAAAACGAAGGATTTAATGACTGCAAAAATGCAGAACACCGAGTAGCTCAGCATGACAACTCTGCGCGTCATAAATCCAGTATCTTTAGTTTGAAAGTTAGAACAGTGAAGCCGACTCAATAATTTACTGCATCTTCAGATTGATGAAAAAATTACTTATTGGAAAAAAGTTCTGAATAGGGTTGTTGCCGTAATGAAGCGACTGTGCTCAAGAGCCCTCGCTTTCAAATGAAAAAATTAAAATATTGTATGATTTTGGAACTGTTAGCTGAGTTCGATCATTTTTTAGCTAGCCGTATTGAACGATTTGGGAATCAGGGATCTGGAAGTATCAGTTACTTATCAAAGACCGTTTGCGATCAGTTTATTTTCTTGATGGGTCATAAAATTTTAACACAGATTGAAGACGAGATAGAAAGGGCGAACTATTTTTAACATTTTATTTTTAATATTTTAAGACGAGATATAGCACATGCAGACCAACTTACCTTCGTCATTAGATGCGTTTTGGAAAACACATCACTTTCATTTCGATGTGTTAACTGCTAAACATTTTTATGGTGGCGATTTTTTAAAATGACAAAATATATGGAGCAACGAATTTTAATTAAATGTTGTACAAAAAAACGAAATGTTTATGTTAATCCATTAAAAAATTTAAGTAAGCGTTACGGCGATGAAGTTACCTTGAAAAAAACTTTTTATAAATAGTTTAAGAACTTTAGTGATGATAGAAACATAAATCTCGTTCATGTTCAAATTACTGTACGTTCATGTTCAAGGTACTGAATAATCGCAGTAAAGTATTAGAAACATTGTAGGTTTCTGGAATATCATTGCGAACAATTCAATCAATTGTAAATAACAATTTAGGCTTGCGTCGTGTGTTTTCAAATCTTGTTCCGAAAACTTTTTTTTTTTTGGAATATGACATCCTGACATCTATTATTACTGGTGTTGAGACATTATCTATGCTTATGATCCAGAAAGAGCTCTACAATCAAGCGAGTATCGTGCTAAAAGTGAATTAAATAGGAAAAACCACGCCGGTCAAAAATCAAATTTATTTTAACAGTTTTCTTCAATTTCCATGGTATTTTTCATTCAAAAAGTAACATCCAGATTTGTAATAAATCAATTAATGGTTTTTCTTTACGATAGGGCACCATCACACACCGCAACAACAATTCAACAACTATTCGCGAAAAACCAAACAAATTCCATTTCATAAAAACCTTATTCACCAGATGTGGCACCGTGTGACATTTTCTTGCTACCTCGATTGAAGAATCTTCGTGGATGCCAATTGGGTCTATAGAAGCAGTTCAAAAGAGTTCGCCGGCAGCGAGCGATAAGAGTGCAATAAGAGAGCCTTAAGGGTATTGTAATGAGAGGGGACTACTTTAAAATACATAATAAATTTGGGTAAATAAATAAATACTTTGTGTTTTATTTAAAAAGTCATCTTACTTCTTGAGCATAGTAGTATGATCTTTAATCAACTGAACTTATAAAAGTGCATATTAAAATGAATTTTGGAGATTAATATACACATATATGTGTATCCAAAAGTTTGGAATATTTACAAATTCGATATCTACACCTATGATAGTAGTAATATCAATTTTGATGAATATTTATTTTAGACCGTTTTAAAATGAAAATAAAAAAGCATTGTTTTGCTGATACACAGATTTTTCGATTTTTGCCCTTTCTGTTGATATTGGTATTTACACATTATATCTGTTCAATTTCAATTTTCAATCAATCCGTTTTAACAGATCAAGAGTAATTGGCTTATTAACAGGGCTTTAATCAAAGTGAATTCGCGGAAATTGTAGGTGTGTCTCAAAGTGTTGTATTGAAAATTCATAAAAAATCCAAGAGACAAATAGCGTATAGGATCGCCCCAGAAATGGTAGAAAACGATGAACATCATCTGCAGAAGACCGGCAGATTTCAATGATAGCTCGAAGAAATCGTCTAGAATCTACAAGTGGTATATCAAGGGAGCTTTAAAAGGTTTGTGAACGGTGGATAATGCAGTTTCATCCATATTATATATTTGGTTAGTAGTAAACTTGTATTTATCTAGTATTCATCATATTTACCAAAAAAATCATTAACACGTTTTTTATTGAACTCATTACTTCTAGCTATCGATGATGGTTCTTGAATACGCAAGGACAAAGTAGGATGGTATTTCATAAACCTGTAATACCACTTTTGCCGGCTATTTTCTTCTTATTATTAAAGCGATGAGGTAATTTAAATTTTTTAGCAGGCTCGAAGCTCTTTAACATGAAAAACCAGAAAGAAGTAACATACAAACACTTTCAACTTTTTTTTGTTAGTGCAAACTTCAATTGATTCCGGATTCCGGATCCAGTATGCATATGACCGTGAACGAATTGGGTAAAAATTCCCTGTATTCACCGAGTTTTCCAGAAATTATCGTTGCAAATGACACAAAATTGTGTTCAGTCGGGAGACGTAGAGTTCTTAACAAGTCACGATTACGACATTAAAGTGAAGAATGTATTGTGCGTGACGAGTCTTATGACGAACCTTTTCCAGTCAGTGAATTGATCAAAAATGAAAACAATGACATATTTGAATCCAACAAATCCCTCATACGAAACAAATTAGATGATTTAATTGTTGAGCCTAAATTTATTACTTCAGTTTACAAGTTGAATCTAAAAACAACACAGAGATATCTATTAACTCCGTCAGCGGCTAATGGTGACACATGACCCATGACACATGCACCAAATGAAACGTGAATTGGTTGAAGGAGTGGATTAGCCTGGCATATTTGTAACTAGTAAGTTGAACTGTTAGGTATGTTGTTAAGAAAAACAGGCCAGGTTATCCTTCCCCACGGGTACCCGAGCCATAGAGACACTTCAAATCGTTCATTCTGACATTTGTGTTTCCATGGAGAGTAATTCAATAGGTGGTGCAAGATATTTTGTACTATTCATCGATGGCTTTTGTAGAATAACCATAATGTATTTCCTAAAAGCAAAAAGTGAATCATTAAGTCATTTTAAAGAATTGAAGTTGATGGTAGAAAATAATCGAAACAAGAAAATCAAAATGGTGCATGGCCTCTAACAAAGATTCTGAATGATCTTCTAAAAATGTTAAAGGTTATAGAATGTATGATCCATTGAAGAACCTAGTAAAAACTAGCAGAGAATTAGTGACCCTAGAAAAGAAAAAGAATTAAGATACGTTCACAATCTGAATAGAAAACAGAGATTCAGTGGGGGGTTAATGATGGAATCTGTGGTTAAATTAAAATCTTTTGACCAGTCAAGCTCAAGTGAATCAGATTACCTAGGTGTTAGAGATGAGAGCGTGCAGACCGAAGAAAGAGAAGAGCAACAACGTTCAGAAGATACTTCACACAAAATAAAGGAAATTTATTCACCAATGACAAAGTGACACAGGAGGTAACCTGAGCCGTATGGATTTGTTAATATATGCACAAGCTACATAGGGGAAGATGGAATGACATATACAGGTGCTATTAGTGGTCCTGAGAAACAACAGTAATTGCAGGCGATGGAAGAGGCACTGCAGTCATTTGAAGACAACGAAATATGGGAAGTCGTTGACCCACGAGATAAGGAGAGTGTACTGCAGTGTAAATTGGTGTTAAAAATGAAATTCGATTGTGGCAATAAAGTGAGATATCGTACGCTATTAGTAGCTAAATGTTTTACACAAATAAACGGTTTAGACTATCAAGAAAGTTTTTTTCCGGTTATTATACATTCCACTTGGTGCTTACTATTTGCTTTGAGTGTTCAATTAGATATGAACATTACTCATTTAGATGTGACAACCGCCTTTCTTAATGGTCACCTAAAAGAGAGCATCTTTATGCGTTTGTCAGAAGGTTTCCTTGTCAGAGATTTGATAAAGTTTTAAAATTAAAAAGACTGTTTATGGCTTGAAACAATTATTACTTGCTTGGTACTAAAGAGTAAAGGAAACATTATATAATTTAGGCTTTAATAAAAGTAGTCTAGAGCCTTGTGTTTTTATAAAGAATTACAGCAATGATAGGAAAACTATTGTTTGAATTTACGTCGATGATTTTTTGATATTTTCAAATAATAAGTCTGAAACTGATTGTCTGATCTCATTGTCGGATCTGATTTGAGCAAAATTTTTTAAGTAAAGAATCTGTGTCAAGTGAACTAATATTTAGATATGAGAGTTAATATAGACAAAAATTCAAATGTAATTACTATAGATAAGGAACAAAAAGTTAAAAAAATTTGATATGTCTGATTGTCATACCGCTGAAACTCCTATTAACTGTAAATGAAATAATGAAAAGTCCAATATTTGTGAAGAGAAATTACCTTATCAAAAATTATCAGGTAGCTTGATGTATTTAGCTTTACTGACTCGACCAGATATTGCTTATTCGGTCAGTTATTTAAATGAATTTATCAACTCTTATTCACACTGAAATTATGCTAAAGAGGGTGATGCCATTGACGTACGGTCATACACAGGATTTTGCTTTGTGAATTTTGGCTTTACTATTTCTTAGGAAAATTAAAAAAAAAAACAAAAAACAGTTGTGAAGCTGAATACATGGCTTTGCCAGAAGCTTGCCGCAAATCAATTTATTTACAGAACTTAGAACTAGAAATAATAGGTTTTTGTAATTAGATTGTACTATACAATAATAGTCAGAGCGCATTGAAGCTGACAAATAAAGATCATTTTCACAAACGTTCTAAACATATTGGTGTGCGATACAATTTCATTAGAGAGATAATTAATATTGATATTTTTGAAACAAAGTAGTTACCAACTGTCAATACGCCCGCTGACTTATTGATTGGTGTCATTAAAAAATTAGTTTATTGTTTTATTATGTACAATTATAAGGTTGTTTGTTATTTTGATATAGGAGGGGCGTTAGTATCTGATATCAAAATAATACTTCTACCGCCATCTAATAGCCGTTGAATATACTTGTACATGCTCTATTGGTATATATGTGAATTGTGTGTTGTCTATAGTTTTTGACAATAAAATAAACCAGTCTTATCAACCAACATTATCGATTTTTAATGAGGCGCAATGATTACTAGTGATAATTCTGAAATTTTTATTTTGTTAAACAAATAATGGTATAATAATTAGAGAAAAATGTCGTTCAAAAATGCCCCTCAGCTGTATCTGGTGGAATGTATTTTGGATACCCAATTTTGGATTATTGTTTCGTGTAGTATATCTAAAATGAATGTTTTACACAAAAGTCGTGTGGTATATTTAAAATGAATCCTGGCCTGAATGTTTCCATTAAGGTCAAAAATTACTCGAAATAAATTTCTGTAAATCAGAGGTGTAACATAAATTCACAAAAAAATCTAAGGGCGTGATGTTGCGTAATCTTGGTGGCCAGTTGACAATATCATTTTGCAACATAACGCGTCCAGAAAGCTTTTTTTGCCATAAATCGATTGGTAAGATGTGTGACAAGTCGCATCCTCCTGTTAAAGGAAAACATTGTTTTCGTATATAGCGTCCGCCATTTATAATAACAAGATTTCCATCATCGTTTTGAGAAAATAAGATCCTATCACTCCTTCAGCCCGAAAAACTGCAACAAACAATGACTTTCTAAGTATATGTGTTAATTCACTATGTATCGCTTTAAGATAAACGCTGTACATATCCCTTTTGCTATATGTTTCTGTGTTCAAGTGGCCATTTCTTTAAACCTTATTGTTGTCTTTTCTTTGCTGACTCTGTCCTGTTCCAAACTAACCTTTCCCAAGCCTGTTCAAAACTCCTGTGTCCAAACTAACAACCGGACAATAATCAATAAATAATTTGTTTGTTTTACAGTAATGTATGAATGCCTGGGCTATGATTACCCTGTACCTTTGGGTTACCCAAAATAAAATTATGAATATCATTCTGCTCTATTTCATTCGATTCAATTAAAAAACACTTAACCCCTCAATTATTTTAAGGTATTAAATATCTTATATATTTAAAAACTCGTCAATTGTTCGATAGAGATTCAGTTTTGTACTGTCATGCATCAGTCGAAATTGGAAACTAACTTGTTTTATAAATGGTACCACAATGGGCTCAAGAATGATATTGCGATAGTAAAAATTATTCCAAGTAAACTAGGTCAGTTGTTCCACCAATGATATCACCATTGGTGATCCCCACAATCCCTCCTCCACCATTTTGTTTGTGAACTTCCTGTACTATTTCCAAGCATTCTGGGTTTTCAAATTGTTTTGAAAGACTCATCAGAGAACATAATTGAGGCTCTACGCCAGATTGCGCCAGATTGCACATTGCACATGGTTTATCTGGCTGAAGTCTATTAGCGCGATTTTCTCTAGATAATACAGATTCTCTCATAGGTTTTCGAGTATTTAATCTGGTTTTATAGAGTCTATTTCTGATTGTTTGGTTACTATAACTTGACGTGTGATGCGAAGTCGATTTGCTAATTGCGTTTTTATATAGCCTCTAGTTGAAGAGTTTATTAGTTTCGATTTTGAAATTGACCATTGCTTTTTGTAATCTGAATCATAAACTGTTACACTATTATGAACGGCAAGAGCTTGAGTAACTACATTTTGCTTCATGCCCCCTGAATCATTCCCACTGTAGATAATTGAGTGTCAGGATCTAAGTAACAGTTTTAGTTAATGGTTTGTTAATAGTTTATTATTAACAAATGCAAGATTGAACAAAATTCTATAAACATACCGATAATAAACAAAAAAATGTATCATATTTATTTTCAAATTTCTAATAACAAAATGCATATTTTTTGCATTTCCATATCTTTATGGTTATTTCTTGTCAGTAAATTATTTAGTTATTTTCTAAACAAGTACTAAGTTGTCAAAGAAATACACAAAAATAATTTTATTTGTCTGATATATATTGCTCATATTATTTTGAAGATCTTTTATATTTGTATATATTTGTTCCATAAGCTATTTCGATATGAGTACATATTTTATAAAATATACAATATATACATACTTATTTAAAGAGTTGAGAGAAAGAGTTGAAGAGATAGAATATATACAACTAAATGTCATCAAAACGTAAGACCTTATACAACTCCTTTTCACAAACAAAAAATAACACTGACACAATTTCCTCTGTAAAATACTCCGTTATAATTACAACCGATCTAAGTCTTGCTTAAAATGTTACTCTTAATCCGTTTTCATTCTCTACGTAAATTAAATTTTATCGGCATTCTGTCTTTAAAGTTGGTGAATAATAAAATTGTTCATTAGAATTTGAAACTTCCTTTGTTTCAGATAAAAAAAAAGTTAAGAAAATATAATAATACACTTCTTTATGCAATATAAAATTTTGAATTTCATTTAATATTGAAGTAGCAAATGAACAAAGCATTTTAAGTTAATTTAATTTAAGCTCTAATATAAAATCGAACCGGAAAAAAAATGTTTCTAAAAATAAAGTATACTAGGCTTATACGCATGATAAAAATATCTTTAGGGGGCAATTAGGTCCAGAAAACATAAAACAAAATGAATAAGTCGCAAACAGCGAAGAAAATATTGTGTTTCCAAAATTAAGCATTAGATTCCCAGATTTAATAGCAATATTTTTTAAAACAAAAATTAATTTTCTTTTTATAAATGAAATGCAGATATTGCAGCAATATTCTCTTTTTTTAGATCATTTCTTTTGCAACAGATTCGATTTTTTTTATTTACACTAAATAGGTATAAAAAACTTTTGGAAGAATATTTTGAAGATGTATTTATTAAAAAAATAATACAAACTTAATCTTCGAAGTAATTTCTGTCACTTTGTTTACACTGTCATGACCTTTCAGCAACTGATAAAAAAAAACTTGGTGGTTTTGATTTGAAGTTATAGAGACTGATTCAACTTCCTCAAGAGATGTGAGGCACATGAAACATGACATGATGAAAATCCGAAGGAGCCATGTTTAGAGAACGAGTGGGATAAAATCTCCCAGACTAACTCAGTGATTCTTTCCAGAGTACTGGAAATGACACAAGCAATTTTAAGCTAATTTAGCTTAAGCTTTAATTAAAAAATCCTTTTAGTAAAAAGATCTTTAGAAAGTAATTATACCCAAAAGATATAATACAACATTGAATAATACTCATAAAGCGAATAAAATATCTTGTTTCCAAAATTAAGCATTCGATTCCCAAATTTAACCCAAATAGGTATAATTTTTTTATGAATGAATGGCAACAATGCCGATTTCAGTATGTTTATTTAAGATTGTATAACACTCTATAAGATTATAGAGTGTATGTGTTGTTAGTCACATGTCTTTGTTCATTAAAATAGTTTTTGTTATTTTGTATTGGGGGTGACAAGTAACCCCAGGTGTAATTTTATTTTATTTAAACAAATCAGAAATAGTGTCGTTTTCTAGATGGCTATCCGACCGGATGATCTAAATTTTGAGGAAACTCTATTACGATGGAATGATGAGCTGGATAATGAACCTGATTCGAATAATAGCGACAATGACTACGAAGACAATGTTTCAATCCAGTCCGACAGAGAGAGAGCACATGTTCAGCAGAAGAAAGTAGAGAAGGAGATGACAGAGAACAACAGCTTCCAGGAAAAGTAATAAAAGGAAAAATGGGTATATTTGGAACACTGAGCTTCCATGTCGTACTCAAACACCTAAACAAAACATTGTTTATACGGCTAAAAATATTACAACCTAGTTAGAGGAATGGAAGTTATTCTTTAGCGCGGATATTATAGATATTATTGTCTTGTATGGCAATACGACAATAATATGGAAATACACCGACAAAAGAAGAAATATGTTGCTAATTGTGGATTTGTTAATGATATAGATGTCGACGAGGTTTTGGCTTTCATAGGATTACAGCAGATAGTTGAATAAAACATGGAACGTAATTATATCGATACATAATGAGTGAAACAAGATTTAGATTTTGTGGTAAATTGCCTCAAATTTGATAACAAAACTGTAAGAAACCGAGAAACAAATTTTCTCAAATACGTTGAATATGGGAGATATTCATATCTAACTGTATAAAATACTTTACTCTTCGTAGTTATTGTATAATTGGGGAACAATTGTTAGGGTTTCGAGGCAATTGCCCTTTTAAAATCTATATTCCATCAAAACCTGACAAATATCGTATTGAAGTTATAACGATGTGTGGTTCACGCACATATTATATGATAACTGCTATTTCTTATATCGGCAAAGAAGTCAGGCCAAATAAAGAACCTCTCCCAGATTATTAGGTAAAAAAACTGACAGAATATTTTCACGGAACAGGACGTAATTTGGCAATGGACAATTGGTTTACTGCCATTGCATTGGCTAACAAAATGCTTACTGATTATAACTTGACTATAGTAGGTACTCTTAGAAGAAATAAGAAATATATAAAATGCTTGTTAATTACAACTTGACTAGATTAAGTACTCTAACAAAAAAATAAGAAGGAAATGTGTCTTTCGCCCCTAAGAAAGACAAATCTATGCTACTTTTGTTGACAATGCACACTGGTAGTACAATAGATAAAAACAGAAAACCCGAAATAGTCAATTTTTATAATTCGACCAAAGGAGGCGTAGATACTTTTGATCAAATGATGCATAAATATTCCGTCGGTCGCAGGACATCTCTAGATGGCCATTTCGCTTTTTTATGGCATGATGAATCAAATCAGCTTTAACTCCAACATTGTTTTTCAAATTGTTAAGTGCTAGACAAAAAGTGTTCGTCGAAAAAAATGTATTTGAACTTGGATTACAACTTGGCAAGGCCACATATGGAAAGACGATAGACAAAACCATTACCTCGAGTATCAATAAAGGATATGCTGTTTATGAACGTAGAACAGTGGCTTGATTCACCACCAACAAAATTACAGAAACAAATTCACTGCTCTTTATACCCGAGAACACAGGACCGAAAAACTGCATATGCCAAGTGTTTTAAAGCTGTTTGTAATAACCATAGAGCTGAAATATGTACTGAATGTTTAAAATAAATCTTGTTTTATTAAAATAAAAGTTTCTTTGTTTTAAATGTTAAATAGAAATATATAACTGGAGGTAACCCCGCCTAAGCAACTACAGGTATGCGTTCACCTAAGAATTCTAGGGTTAATAGCTATTTGGCAATATTTTTTTAAATGAAAATTATTTTTTTTATAAATGAAATGTAGATATTGCAGCAATATTATCTTTCTTTAAATCATTTCTTCTGCAACGGGTTCGATTTTTTATACTAAATAGATATAAAAAAGTGTTAGAAGAATATTTTGGAGATGTAGGTTTAAATATCCTGAAGTCCCGAACCTCTGCTTTTTTAACTACTTTTGATATTAATTTAACAAAAAAATAATACAAACCTAATTATCGAATTATCGAATATATCAATTTCTGTCACTTTATTTGCTCTATCATTACATTTCAAGTAACTATTGAATATCAGATCAAAGAAAAACTTGGTTTTGAGTTGACAAAGTAATAGAGGCTGGTTTCAGCTTCCTCAACGGGTGTGAGAAAATCTCCCAGCCTATCTCAGTGAATTTTTCCAGAGTACTGTACGAATCAATATAATTTCCCAAAGCCGCACAAATTATGCTTAATCTTCCGCAGCATTTTTTTTTAATTGGAAGGCACAGAGAAGGCTATGCTCCAGATGTTGCTTTTTAAACGACATGACCGCAACTGATTTTTCAGGTTATATTGAAAGTAGCTTCAGGTTATAGTGAAGTTAATTCCTTTGGCTTTTCATCTCTTCCAATCCTTGTAAAATCACATGGTTTCAAGGGCTTTAGTAACTGCGCTTTGTTTTATGCTCCCATTGTTTCATTCCCACTCCACGTAATTGAGTGTCACGATCGAAAATAAACAAAAAATAATCATTATCATTTTCAGATTTCTAATAAAAAATGCATGTTTTTAGGATATGTTTATTTTTATGGTTACTTCTTATCAGAATATTATTTAATTATTTCGTAAACAACAGCTAAATTGCCAAAGAAATACGCAAAAATCAATTTACCCTAAAATATATTATTTTACAGATATTTATATAGTTATTTCGTAGATTATTTGATGTCCGTACACATTTCCTAAAATACACAATATTTTTAGTGTAGGTGTACGTATATTTTTGTTTTGTAATAGAGTTAAAAGACCTGATTAATCTAAAACATATTTTACAACTAAATATTATGTTATGTTAAAGAATATATTCAACTAAATGTTATCGAAACGTAAGATGTTATTCAACTTTTTTCACAAATGATAAATCGCATTGGCATAATTTTTTCTCTGAAATACTCTGCTTTAAATACAACAGACCCACGGCTTGGTTAAAATGTAATTTTTAATCCATTTGTTGTAGGAAAACTGTTTAAAAATTGAAACATCCTTTGTTTCAGATAAAACAACATTTAAGAAAATATAATAACAAACTTCTTTATACAATACAAAATTTTGAATTTCACTAAATACTGAAGTAATAAATTAAAAAAGTATTTTAAACTAATTTTGTTTTTATTTAGAAAATCTACCTTTAATTAGAAAATCGAACTGGAGAATATTTTTTTCTAAAAATAAAGTATGTTAGGCTTGTATGTATGGTAAAAACATCTTTAGAGGGTAATTATGCTCAAAAAACATAAAAAATTATTGAATAAATCGCATAAAGCCAAGAAAGTATCGTGTTTCTATAATTAAGCTTCCGATTCCCTAATTTAATAATTATTTGGAAACATTTTTTTAAAAAGATTTTTTTTTATAAATGAAATGTAGATATTGCAGCAATATTCTCTTTAGATCATTTCTTCTGCAACAGGTTCGAATTTATTTTACACTAAATATGTTCACACACATGTTTACACACTATGTTTACACTTTCATCACCTTTCAGTCAACTGTTGAGTCCCAGATCAAAAATTGATTTTGATTGACTGATATCAACTTCCTCAAAAGATGTGAAGCAGTTTCCAACTACATGATAAAAATCCGAAGGCGTCGTTTCTGGAGAGTGGTTGTAATAAAATATCCCAGCCTAATTAGTGATTCTTTTCAGACTACTGTGCGAATTGAAATAAAATATAGAAGCGTTTTATTGACAGTTATATTTTGGACAAAATTGAAGTAGACTAACGTAAAAATGCCGCAGTATAGACAGAAATTTCCCAAAGAAAATAGACTAGAGTTACAAGATCTTGATATAATAGAACCCCGAGCTTTTC
Source organism: Cosmopolites sordidus (assembly GCA_031761425.1). Classification (NCBI taxonomy): domain Eukaryota; kingdom Metazoa; phylum Arthropoda; class Insecta; order Coleoptera; family Curculionidae; genus Cosmopolites; species Cosmopolites sordidus. The sequence goes on along the minus strand of JARFXV010000458.1, from coordinate 75,356 downwards.
TCGAAGTTCTGATGTACTGTGCAGTTTTTAAATCCAATCATAAAAATGCTGACTAGCTTTTTACCGCAGATAGTACAGGATGCGATATTTTTAGATGTGTAATATCGAAGATTACATTTCTATGCATTATTCAATGCTTGCGATTTGATAACTCTACTGACAGGGCAATTAGAAAGGAAACTGATAATTAGCAGCTGTGTCATACACATTCAAAAAATATGTCTGCAATTGCCAAGCTGCTTCTAATGTATTCGAGAGCGCTACTGCAGATGAAATGCTTGAGGCATTCAGAGGTCGGTTATACTTGATTATTTACATGCCATGTCAGCCACCTAAGTATTGACTCAAGATAATGTGTTTGTGTGATACATCAAATGGTTATTTCTATAATGGTTTTATTTATTCAGGGAGAGGGTCAAATGGCAAAACTTTAGTGGAAGAGGAAAAGAAACTTATCGTTCATACTATATGGGTTGACGAGCCAAATAGCACTAATTTCTCATATACCCAAGAATTCTAAGGCCGTCCAAGAGTTCTAAACCTGAAGAGATTGATCAATGCACTGGTAAACCAGAAATTATGTTATAATATGCATGTTATAATTCTACCAAAGATGGCGTTGAGGAAATGGATACAAAGTGTGCGATTTACACTAATAGCCGCCAAACAAGACGTTGGCCTATGGCTTATTTTACCGCATGTTGGATGTTACTAATGTCAATGCACACCTATTATATCGGTTTCGTCACCGTAATAGCAAAGACAGGGGATCGTTTGTAAATCGTTAGAGCTCATGATCAGAGCTAATCGTTAGAGCACATGCAGAGAAGAGTGCATATTTTGCGATTACCGCTAGAATTAAGAATGAGTTTATCAAGAATCTTAGGAACAGATATGCCTGATAAGTCCCCATCAAAACCTGATGATGAGAAAATAAAAGGACCTGTCATTCTTGCCCTCCAAAACTTAATCATAAGTCAACATACAGGTGTTATTCCTGTAAAAAACATGTGTGTCTACAATGTGCTAAATAAGTCTACCCAGATTGTATTTAATTTTCATATAACTTTATACATTGTCATTTTGTTTTGTGAAACCTTAAAGATTGCTATGTTATGTTTTTTAGTTTATTTGTTATCAAACAAATGTCATTTTTGTTTATTTTAATGATTGTTTATATGTTTTGGTCGAAATAAGGACCTCTCATAATAAATGCCAAAAAATTAGTCTGAATTATATCGATAATAAAACACTAATAAATATTGAAATTTTGCACATTTATTTATTTCGTTAAGTTATTACAGACCCCACTTTAAAATTTGATAATATAATTATAAACATTTGTCCCAATTTTCTGTCGAAGAGAACGTACAAGAATGGTAAGATCGACGAAAGGCAAAGTGAATTCTGGATAGCTGTTTCAGGGGGTAACAATTTTGAATGCGGAGTGACGAATTCTTCTTCATAAGAAAGGAGCACAGGAAGCTATAAAACATACCGCCCAATAAGCCTCCTATCAGTAATGTATAAAGTTTTCACCAAGATAAAATCTAAAAGAATATTAAGGACATTGAATGACATACAACCAAGAGAGCAAGCAGGATTCGGAAATGGATTCAGTTCAATGGATCATATAGAGGTTGTCCAACAGGCCATATTAAAGCAACATTAATAACCAATGCCACTGTGCTTGGCTTTGATTTACTATGAAAAGGTATTTGACTCAATATCAAAGCAAACCATAATGGATGCATTGCTTACGCAAGAGATCAACAGAGCCTATATAAACCTACTGAGATCCATGTATGATGAAGCTGCAGCGACAGTTCACATGGATAATATTGAAGTTAAAAGCAACATAGAACGGGGTGTACGGTGTCTCAATTCTGGTCACTCTGTTCTTTTTTCAGACTGCATTGAAGAGGTATTCCGTAATCTGGATTGGGAACAGGATGTAATAAAAATAAATGATGCTTACTTAAGCCATCTTATTATCCGCGCCAAAGCAAAGTAAATTCACCCGTGATCGACGTCGGTGCTTTGCCACATATGTATATATATATATATATATATATATATATATATATATATATATATATATATATATATATATATATATATATATATATATATATATATATATATATATATGTATACAGTCCGTGTAGATAAATATTAATGGCTGGGAATGTTTATCGTTTCTTTTCTTAATAAAACATAAACCCTTAACTTTTATTTAGCAATATACTCTTTATATTCTCACTTACGTACAGTGATTATAATTCTATTATATAGAATGTTATTCACCGACTGGCCAACCATTGTATGGACGTAGAAATTTTTGTTGACAAGCTATATATAGAACGTACATCCACACAATTTCGATTATTATAATATAATGGGCGATTTGCGTGATTATGCGGTAGAAGGATGGTTTATTTTGTTTCTATTGTGACGTATCTAGCCAGGCTATTTTAGAACGTAATACTGTATTAAACAATGCGTATGAACCAAACAGCAAAATAGGTGATAATTTTGACCATAGACATAAACTGCTCTTAATAACTAAATTATGAAATTAATTATTTCACCATCAAAGTAATTCCATAATACAGGAAACAATTATTAACAGTTTCATCGAATGCCATCCAATTATTTTTACATATGTACCTGTTGCACATTTTAAAACCAAAATCATTCTGCGAAATGCAATGTAATTCAACTTTTGCATAACATCAATATATGCTTAATTTCTTAATCATAACAGTGAAGCTACCATACCTTAGTTTTTATGAAATGTTAACATTTGCTTTCAAACATAAAAGGTTTTACATGGGAAACATTGTATCATTTTCAAGGTTTAAGCGTAGAAAATAATGTAATTCAAGTGTTGACTATTTTCACAAACACGCGTTAAAGGCGTTCTTTTTCCGTCCAAACCAAAAAGATATTGGTCAATTAGGGAATGTGAAATAGTCTCGTTTATTCAACCTTTGAACAATCATTAATATTTACAAGTAAAAACCCAAATCCTTTTACAAAATACACTACAATGCTTTTCCCAATTTAGTCGTTGATTTTAAATCATGGACCACTTTTGATAAAAATGTCGCAAGAAAACACGCTGTGTTATCAAGTTCATAGTGGAATGATGGATACGTCCATATTTAAAAAATTTCGGTTTCCCATGGACATCATTGTATAATACTGTAAAATTATTTTTTTGCTATTACACAAGGTAACACAAAAAACGGGAACTTTTTAACAATCCAATAAAACCAAGAATGATGGAAGAAAAACATTTGTTTCATAATAATTGAAACCTTAAAATTTGCCATTTAAAAAACATTAATGGAATTTGTCATTTTTAAAAAGTTACGTCCTTTAGATGCCGCCCTCCTGTACGAATGCATTCTTGAAATCTGCTGTTGAGATTCCTTATTGACCGCTGCAACATCTCAGCTAGGATACTGTGCATTTCATTCAGATTTATCTGTTTTAATTCATCCAGAGTTCTTGTGACCTTACTAGCGTGTAAAGGGCGCTCATGAACTTCGTTAAGATTTGTGTCTGTTCAGTAACGGTAGTTTTGCTTATTCACGTAACCTCCGAGATGAAAATGGGCCTCATCTGACATCTACATTGCTTAGAAATTCACCGTCATTATGTTTGTTGTTATTTGTTGACAGAATTTTAATCGCAACTGGTAATCGTTTTTCTTCGGTTGTTACACTATCTGCAGTTTATATGGATGAATTTTCAAATCTAAATGAAAAATTCTGCGAACACTCTCCAGGGACATTTCAACCGCAGCTACTCGCTTACGAGTTGAAGTGTAAAGTTGTTGCGTACAGCATCAATATTCTCTGGAGTACGAGCATTTCTTAGTCGTCCTGTCGGTTTCTTCTTTAAGACAGATCCAGTCTCTTCAAAATTATTAATACAACTTTTTATCGCGTGTTTTGATGGGACTACACCATGATGTCCTAAGTTGTAAAAACGTCGGAACTCCCTCTGCGCAGCTTCCACACTATCACCTTTTTTGTAAAACATTTTTATGGCTAACGCACGCTGTTGCCCGTTGCACCAATTTGTGGTTACTAAAATGGCAAAGTTTTTACTTGCTTAAGGTCACTCTCCCGCAGTGATGCCACCTGCTCATGGGTGCCACTACGCATTTAAACAAATTCGTTATTCTGTGTCACCCTGTATATATTTTCCCTCAATGCATGTATCTCTTTTAGTATTGCTTTAAGTAACACATTTATAGCATACTTTTAGTACTAGTTTTATCAGATATTCTAAATCATCGTTTCTCAACTATTTTAGTGTCCCGACCCACTCAGTAACCAAAAAGTTAAGTAATTGCGACCTCCTCACTACAATATGTTAATTCAAACTTTTACATCCTCGGTTAACACGGGGACGATTTATCCTTTTTTCAGCATCGTGTTTATGAAGAATCGTTTTTATTTTTAAATCGCTAATAAACTTCTACGAACATATTCATAGGCTTACGAATCATGAAAAAAAACCTATCATGTATTTGTATTAACTGATTAATCGTCAATGACAAACACACGCATAAATACTGAACTACAAGAATTCTATAACCCCTGGTTCTTATATTACTTTTACCAGTTCGTGCCCTGCATTTGCACGCACTTAACACGCAAGCACACGTAGCACGTAAAATGAGTCGCCTCGTGCCACCATTCTGCGCATGCGAGACCGATCACTGGTCACGAGTGTGCTTAATCAGATTCGCACAAAATATGTGTTTTGGTAATAAAAACAAAGGAATAAGACGAAGAGTTTCATTGTTAATTAAGTTTTTGCAAAAAATATCTTCTCTCAACCAGTGTTAAACAATTTCTTCTTTCACTCAGTGTTAAATAAATTGATAACAGTGTGGTAATAAAATAAATTAATAATATTAAATAAAATGGACAAATTTGTAAAATAACGAAATGCATATGGTAAAACCATAACGAAAAAGTCCAGACTGTACAACGAAACATATTTATAATATAGATTCATTATCTTGGATAATAAAGCCGCAATGTGTTGTTTATTATCAAGTTCTGTCCACGGCAAGCATGAAGCCTTCAAAATTAGTCCCGCATTCAGAAACAAAATACCCGTTTTTACAAAACAAACTATTAAAGTTTTTCGAACTTAAATTACTCATCTTAAAAAATCAAGCCGTAATGAGACCGCAGCACTTTAAGCATCCTATTTAGTAGCACTACGAGTGTCCAGAGAGTCTATGCCCCACACGATTGCGGAAGAGCTCATTTACCCGCTCTTATTGATATGGTCAATGTGATGATAAGTCCGGAAGAAGCAAGAAAGTTGAAAACCATACCACTTTCAAATGTTGCAATATCGAGACGTATTAATGAAATGACCAATGATGTTTGCCATCAAATAATTGTAAATGTTAATATTATTTGTAATTGTCAATTCGATAAGTCAACAAACATGTCGAACTTGGCGCAATTTATGGTTTAATCCGATACTAATCCGAAGGGTCAATTGTAGAAAACATGTAATTTTGCAAATCAATCCTTGGTCGAGAAGCTGACGAAAGACTCTTTAAGGTTTTTATTGATGCAACACAAGACGAAAACTTAAACTTTAATAAATTCATTGCGGTGTGTGATGATGGTGCGAAAGCGATAACGGGAAAGAACAGTTGTCTGATAATAAAATTAAAAGACATTATGCCACATATGGAATGAACGCACTGTTTCCTTCACAGAAATGTGTTTATTATAAAATAGATGCCAGATAATTTACAAAATGTTCTGTCAGAAACCGTAAAAATTGTTAATTTTATTAAAAGTCGACTATTGCAAACTGGATTGCTTTCCACATTGTGCGAAGAAATGGGTGCCAAATACGACTCACTGCTTTTCCATATTGAAGTCAAGTGGTTGTGACGAGGAAAAGTTCTAACGAGGCTTTTCGAATTGCGAGATTAATTGACCTTTTTTTGTTACAGAAAAAAATAGCTCTTTTTCAGAGTTTTTACAAGGTGGCGAAACTATATTACTGTTGGCTTACTTGAGTGATATAATTTCACATTTGAATGAGTTGAATGAGTTTACAAAGTCGTAATAAAAACATTTTACTAATGACAGATAAAGTCAATACCTCCATCATGAAGCTTGGTATTTGGATTATACGTCTTGAAAAAACGCAATTTTAATGCATTAACTTTAACGACGTATTATATTATCAAAAATATGGATTTAGAAAATTCCTTTATTCATCGCGTGTTGGAGAGCATTAAAACGCATTTACGCGAATTGAAAATTTAGTTACTAGATTTATCTTCTAGATATATACATTTTTTAGATAGCAACAATGATTTCTCTAAAAGATGGGTTCTCAATCCGTTTGATGAAAATGCTGTGCGAAAATTGACAACCAATTTATTCAAATATGGACCGATAAAACTCTAAAACTAGAATTTTTAACTCAAGATTCAGATCAGTTTTGGCTTGCATGACGATGTGCATACGGAAGCCTAGAAACGAAAGCTTTAAAAACATTGGTTGCCTTCGCTACTTCTTACTTATGCAAAAAAAGCTTCTCGTGTATGGTGGCTTTAAAAACTAAATATAAAAATCGTTTGTTATCACTAGAAAATAATTTGTTTACGTGTGTTTGCAATGATGATCCACGTATAACAAAACTTTTAAGTGATAAACAAAATCAACCGTCGTATTAAATTATTATTTGAGATAACTTTGGTTATTACTTTAAGTTTATTTTATTATGTTGTTATTATCTGGTAATATTTCATTTTCTAACACTTCTTTTTGAATTAAAAAGACTTGAAAAAAATAAACTCATATCCCTGAACGCGACCTTTCTAGCGGTTGCGACCCCCATGTTGAGAAACGAAGTTCTAAACAATACCTTATGTTGCTTCACAATAAGTATTCAGCTGGCTATAATGCCTAGGATATTTAATCAAGAAAATTCTAATGCCAAAACAAAGCAAATGATGTTGCCATATAGATATAATCAATTAATTCTGGTAACAAGATTTTAGGTTAAGAATACTTTTTCATAGCATCTAACTTAACCCAAAACTGACTAACATACGTGTTGAATTCTGAAAACATGATATTTTTTTTTATTATATAATTTTATAATGTAATGTTATAGATGTTGATTATTTTATAAATAAAACAATTATTCAACTACCAAATCATTCGGAAAAGAACAGTTAGCTTAAACATATTTCCAATTATGCCGATGTAGAATCTCTTTGGTGTATTGTATCGATTTTCCGTTTGCTTGGCGATAAAACATTCTACATTTCATTTAAGTAAGGAAATAGCAACGTCTTATATATTTTTTACCTTACTCGGGAAAATATTCCGTACAATTGTGCTAACTCGCTGAAAAATCCAGCACAATCTGCGAATCTTTTATGAAGCTTAACTCGTCTAACTATATTTGAACATGCAGCATATTTTTATTTTTCATTTTTAAAATTATATATATATATATATATATATATATATATATATATATATATATATATATATATATATATATATATATATATATATATATATATATATATATATTACATATTAACATCCGAAACAAACGACTGCCGATAAGTTTAATTAAAATCATATTAAAAGAAATATTTTTAATTAGATAAAGACATTTTCTAAGTTTTAAGTTTAAGTTTAAGAACAGTATAATTTATCCTAGTTATAGTTTTAATAACCAAACGTATTTTTTGCATTTTTTGTATATTACAGTTAATTGAGGAATAAACTAGTATCATAAATATCAGTTTTCTAAGTTCATTCCTTTTATAACGTAAATAACATCATGTACGAAATAAATGTTGAGAACAACCAGAATAATTTTAAACAAAAACAACCAATTTATTTAAGAAATTACAAAACTAAACCTCACAACAAGGCTTCAAAATAAAAAAATACATTTTATGAAACTCCATTGAATTTATAATATAAAAGTGATTATTAAATAAAATATGCGTTTACGCTGGCTACTTCGCGGATTCTGGATATGTAACTCCTGCCTTTTAAAGTGGAGAAAATTACTGGGGAGTTTTCGGGGATAGTAGTCATCTGGTTTTCGGTCTTCTTGTTTCTTTGGTCTCGATGTCTCGTTTTCCAATTTTGTGGCATCAGTTTAGTTTGGCAGATTAGGAAATAGCCTATAAAACTAAAACTCATCCAAGTACGACAATTTTGAATATTGTTAATTTGTTGCTTTCTTCGTTTCTTTTTTTATTGGAGTTAACTGATTTACCATGTCTTTTAGTTTATAGATGTCTTCAAAGTTTATTTTTGTTAAGTTGGGTGTACTATACATTTTTGGAATTATTATCTTATTCAATTTGTTTTCGTGTTATTTCTGGTAAGACTGGTGGTTTTCCTACTTGGATTTTAATATATTTACAAAAGTTTTGGGATTTACGATCAATTTACAACCCTTGGGAGTTGGTGGATACATTTTTATGTATCGATTGGTTTAGCATTGGGAAAATATTCTTTCTTCTTTAGTCGGTACTAGAAGTACTTCGACTTACTGAATAATTTATTGGACGATTGATTATCGAATGTTTATTTCGATTGCAGTGCAATTGTCGAAAGTCTCTGTTAACAGCTGTAGAGTGCTGTTGTCTTAGGGAAATACGTTTTTCCTGCAGTAGTGTGTTTTTTTTCTATGAAAGGACACGATTCTCTCGCGAACTGGTAGCGATGATCTTGCGCGAAGCAAGGATATTTTGGGATGAAAGCATCTTTACTTAGGATAATTGAGTAAAGGTTTCTGATCTTGTTTTTAAATATTAAATTAAAAAAAAAAGAAATTATCCGAAAATGTAACTTGAGTACCCCAAAGCTGATAATAAGTCAATAAATTATTAAATCGCGTTCCCATTGTAGATCGTTCTCAAATAATTTAACATTTCTTTTAATTCGCAAATAGATATGACTGGATTATGTAGAGTAGTTAGCCTTGCGAATGTAATTGCATTTTCGAGATTATCAAGAAATGCTATTGCGTTCTGACAGTCCAGGTTGATATGTGATATGTCATTCAAAGCTGATATAGTCTTGTATTTTGATTATTGTTTTGTCTACTGTATCACAGAATGTTTTTAAACGGTATTCTAATTTCCGTTGGTTTGCAGTTGGAGTGTCACTATTGTATTATTATAATTATTTATTTTATCCAGTATACCTCACCTAATGTACTGGACGGGACACCGGTGGTGGATAGTGAAAGTTCCATTAAATAAAGCTGTCCATGTAATGGACAGCTGCGAATATCTCAAAATAAGCAGCCCCGAACCAAGGCAAAAAAACTAAATTCACTTAGCGTCTGACCTGTATCAAGCGGTTGAGTGGTCAGCGTCTGTTCACCAGTGGTGCGGCTGACATTTAGATTCTGTAACTAACCCCTCCAGTCTTAACCTCTGAACCGTCATGGATCAAACTTTTAATTCAAAGTACAAAATGAAGCATTCTAGTAATTACAAAATTACCCAATCAACAATTACAATCCTCTGCCAGCTTTGCTGTTACAACCGGACTTTCGGATTCTGGGGCGTCCGGGCTTAAACGCAAAATCTTTCAGAGGGAGTCGGGGACCTCTGGCCAATGTCTAAAATCAAAAACAAAAACTTTCTTTGGAACGGTAAATATCAATTCTCTCCTGCTTTCAGGAAAACTACACGAATTGGGGAGAACATTGAATCAGTAAAAAATCCAAATTTTAGCTTTGCAAGAAACCAGATTGAAAGATGATAACACCTTGGAATTCGGCAACTACAGACTTTTTAAAAGTAAATCGGACAAAAGAATATTCAAAAATACACCACATCTCGGTGTTGCTTTCGTTATGTCAAGAAACATTCTTGGTTCTATAACTAATGTCCAGTAAATAATCGACTTATGACACTATCCCTCAAGTGTGCTAACAAAAACTATACATTAATCAATGCACAACTCCCAGTTAACGAAGAAAATAAATCTAATCCTGAAAAAGTAAATAAGTCTTGGGAAATTCTCAAAAAAGCAGAATTCGCTCTAACCATGTAAAAATCCTGTTGGGTGATTTCAACGCTCAACTAGGTACAGAAAAAAAGTACAGGAAAACAGTCGGCAGTTTTCCCGCTCATAAATGGAATAACCATAATGGCAGAAGATTGGTTGTACTATGTTCGCAGTTTAATATAAAAATAATGTCAACCCATTTTAAGAATAAAATATCAAAACAAAAGACCTGAAGGTACCCAAACACGTACACGGATGAATTTCAATGACCATGTTGACCATGAATTGACCATGTTGCCATTTCGTACCCCAATTATAATGAGATTTTGAATGTTTAAGTCAGGAAAGGAGCTAACATAGACACGGATCACTACTTGACTAGAATCAAACTTAGTTTAAAACCATAAAAACTTATTTAAAAGAGACTGCTAATAACAAAGTTCGACCCAACGAAAATAAAACCAGCCCTAACAGAAGAGCTTGATAAAAAAAACCAGCACAGAACTGGCAAGAATTGAAACAAAAAATTATTAAAATAGCCTTAAAGTTGGTCTCTTTACAAAAACGGAGAAAATATCCGTGGTGGGATGAAGTTTGCGAGCAAGCAGTATTAAGCCGAAGTAAAGCATTCAAAGATTGGAACAGTCAAAAAACAGCAATAAACTATAACATATTTTTGGAAGCAAGAAAAGAAACATCGAAGCTAATTAGACAAACTAAAAGAAAATATGAAAACAATCAACTTAATGAAATAGAAAAAGATTTCCAAAAAAATAACACCCGAAACTTTTACAAAACATTTAAAACTAAATTAACATGCTATCAACCGCAAAGTATTTGCTTCCAAAAGGACAACGGACAATTAGCACTAAATAGCCAAGACAATTGCAAAGAACTTGCGAAATATTTTGAACAAATACTAAATTGTCCTGAGCCCTTAGATAAATTACCAACACTAAACCCTAAACAAACAAACCCAGATTCATTACCACCGAATGAAAAGGAAATACTTAAAAATAACAAAACTTCTGGTGAAGATGGAATCACTGCTGAACCTTTGAAATCCGCTGGTCCAGGTACAATCAGGGAAATAACCAAAATTCTACAAGAAGTTTAGCGAACCGAACGGATTCCGGAAGATTGGATGCTCTAATCCATCCACTGCAGAAGAAAGGAGATAGAACAGATGTAAACAACTATAGACGGATATCTCTTCTCCCAGTTTTTTACAAGATTCTATCTCAATGTCTACTAGACAGAGCATAGGGACAGTTAGAACCTAAAATTGGTGAATATCAAGCAGGTTTTTGACCGGGCAGATCCTGCCTTGAACAGATCTTGAATCTAAAGTTGATCCCAAGACATCAAAAACTGTACAATAAAAATCTCGTCTGTACGTGTGTGGATTTTAAAAAAGTATATGATTGACCGCGAATCTTTATTCCGAATCTTGAAAGAACAAGGACTATATCTGAAAACGCTGGCAATTATTAAAGCAACATTAACTAATGCAAGGTCAAAAGTTAAATTAATGACTAACATCTCAGAGCCCTTCGAAATTAAAACTGGAGTTACACAAGGGGATGGACTCTCGCTACTCTTATTTAACTGTAGCCTTAAAGTCGGCTCAGAATGTTGACCAGCCCATTAAACTGGAGAGAACCAACATCAAAATTGATTATCTGGCGTTCGCTGATGATCTAGCAATTTTGACTCAAGATGTATTAACGGCACAGAAACAGTTTGAATTCCTAAAAAAAAAACAGCAGAAAAGGCAGGACCCCAACAGACTAAGAACATCATTTCTAAAAACAAAATATGGTAACATCAGGCGAGTCTCTCAATTCAAATATTTGGGTGAAATAATCATGGAAAATGGGTTGGAAAAAGCGGAAAATAAGGGTAGATGTCAAAAAATAGAAAAGGCATTGAGACTTACACAAAATATTTACAACAAAAAATACCTATCTAAAAACACAAAACTGAGACATTGCAACACAGTTGAAAGTAAATATATTTTTTTGTATGTCAACGATACTTACATTGACAACAATGTTATTATTATTACAACACAGTTATTAAGCCAGAATACTTCGAGAAAACCAAGAAATCAAACAATACACAGATATACATAGCCAGACAGATATACGATATAAGTTGTACGGACACATAAACGGATGAATCCGAGCAGGCTAACTAGACAAATAGTCGAATTTGATGCATATAGGAGTAAAGCTAAAGTAAAAAAAAATAAATGGATTGCTGCAATTAAAGAGGACCTAAGGTCAGCAAATATTACACAAAGTGAAATTCAGGATAGAGGCTGTTTCAGACCTAATGTTGACGTTTGGAAACTTGGCCCGAGAGAAAAATGTAGGAAGACTGAAACAACTTGGTCTGACGAAGGGAAAAAAGCTCATAGCGAAAGAATGAAATTAGTATGGGCGCAAGGGAAGGCTAACAACAACAAATGCCTCTAATTGTACTTTGCGTGGTCCACCAAGGCCCATACGTGGATAATAATAATTGTTTATTACATTTTTCGATAATGAAGATAAAAGAATTTCTGCAATCAAACTTTTTTCATTTTGTTGTAATTTGTTTATTACTTGATCGTGTCTTTATCGTCCCATGAGCCGAAAAGCCATTTATTTACTTTTCCTATGTCGAATCGAATAAATCTTTTTTTTTTCGAAAGTGGGAATGTAAATTTCTCAATTTTTATGGAGTACGGTTTATTAGAAATTCTGTTTGAAAAAACATATTTTCAGATAGACCATGATAAGAGATGTGATTAGTAATGATATTTTTATTCAAATGACCTTTAATTTTTGAGAAATATTTTTTATATCTATTAAATGTTGAAGAATTGGTTTTATCTCTACATAGAGTAAAAATGTAGGTTTAGTATATATATATATATATATATATATATATATATATATATATATATATATATATATATATATATATATATATATATATATATATATATATATAGAAAGAACAGAAACTAATATTATTATTAATTCAATTAAATAATATTTTATTATATTAAATAATAATTTATTATTAATTCAATTCAGTTTCATAAAATGTACCTTTTTACTTTGACGCCTTGTTGTGAGAAGGTTTAATTTTGTAATTTCTTAAATAAATTGTTTTTAAAAAACACTTTAGTCGTTCTCGACATTTATTTCACGCAGTCGGTAGGATCACATGATTTTCCTTTGAGTCTCGTATCGCGCGGTAAATCGAAAAATGATACTTTCAACCCCTCAACATGATCAAAGAATCTCCTGAGGAACTTTGCTGTATCGATAGTTACTGTAACAGAACTGTACTGTAGTGAGCTATATTCTAGGACAGTGCAGAAGAAAACTATTAGAGTCGAACGGGTCCCTGGTCCCGCAGCCGAGACAGGAAACCTCGACGAGTCCAACTTCACCACCACCATAGTCGTAGAAGAAAAGTTCCAGAAAAGGGCAAGAAAGACGGGTGAAAAACCGTAATTGGATTTACTTTTCACCCATCCTAAAACGCTCTGCATAAGAATTTCAGATAGGGATAATTACAATTAAAATTAACACTAAGAAAAAGAAAATGGTAGAAACAAATCATACATGAACACAGTAGATTTCATTGTTGATCGATTAAATAATTTATCAGTTGGTAAAAATTCTGAAAAAATAAACATGTACAGTAGTAATAAAATTATTCCAAACTCGAAAATATCAAGCCTTGCGATGGCTGTTTCGCAGATTCTCGGTATGTGTCTTACGAGGATAGGGTGATTTTCTATAGATGGCGGTGCGATCTCAGAAATAATTACATTTCTACATTTGAAAAGTAGGTTACTTTCTAATAAGACCCCATAAATTTCGATTTTTTTTTAAATTTTTGAAAGCATATAAGTTTGGTATATAAATGGGAAATTTATCGCCCAAGTCGAATAAAAGTTGAAAAGATATTATGGAGATTCCTTTACATTCCATGATTTACTGAGTAACTGACTGATTTTCGATATGGTCAAGATAATATGAGTGACTTGTATGAGAAATGTCCAACAAAATCTATGATATCGCAGAATGCAGGCCGAAATCACTGAGATGATAAATATCTCGGACAATACGTATGGGACATTCTACTTGAACTTTTGGAATCCAGTGACTACTTTACAGCGGTATTTAAGCATGTAGATTTCTAAGCTGAAGGAGTTTACGCAGCGATTCAGAAGGAGCAGTTAAAACAATAGGTTTTACCCGAGGAATGTGCCCGAAAACTGTTCCATTGACCGAAAAGTCATTGCCTTTGGAAATCCTAACTTCAAAAATTTGGCGGAGGGAATAAATGTCTGATGCATGGTAATTAACCGATCCCGCAACATTTTTAAATTTTGAATTTGATGAACTTCCGATTCCGAGTATCGAGTACCGATTATTTTATACATATAAAGGGTCTATTATTAGAGATGATGGAACTTTGGCGGCCATGTTTGTTTAACGATTTTGGACATCTTTTGTCAGTTGTTTTCCGAAAGGTTTGTAATTAGATCATGGTTCGTTTCATGTTAGAGGAACGTTTGGAAATTGTCCAGTTTTATTACGCAAATTTGCCGTCCCATCGTGCTACTCAACGAGCAATTCAAACCCATCGTGGTATTTATCATGGTGGCCCTTCTGAACAGGCTATTGATCATGTTATTAGAAAATCTAAAAATGCGTTTACTCTCTACGATAGTATGGTGGCTGTATAACAAAAGAAAAGGGTTTATAATATTGCCGCCATTCAAACAAGTGTAGCCGAAAATGCTACGCAAGTGTTAGGCCTCCCGCCAATGACAATCTGGCGAATTTTGTGGTTGGACTTAGGTTTGCATCTAGCTTTGCGCAGTGGCATTATCGTAACCGATGAGGTTTATCCGAGGTGCGATTATTGCTGGGAGACGCTAAAGTGTTTTCTCGTGTGATTCACTTATTGGTTAAAGCGGCACCCCCCTCCCCGAGGGCTCCTAGCGGGCAACGTTAGATCGGCCATTAGTCGTACAGTGTGACCTGCTGTGCGCCATAAGCTCCAATCTTCGGCTAAGAGGTGTATAGAAGGAGGTTGGGGAACCTCCTTCAAAAGGGCGGGCCGGTGGGCTCTGCCGAAGCTCCGGCTGGGCCAGTTTGAACTTGGGTGTTGAAAGAGCGTCAACACATAGTAATGGAGGTCAGCTACGTTAAGCAGAAGCGACCGAGGGTTCCATCCCCTGAGGATGACTCCGGTGATGAGACACCTACCTCGCATGTTGGTAAGAAGGTCAGAGACAATTCATCTGCATCTAGAGATGAAAAGACGTTGTTTGCTGAAAGGATGAATATCATTCTGGACAACATCAGGAAGCTCGAATTGGGTATCGAGTCCATCGAGGACAAGAATAAGAAGAAGAAGCTCTCGAAACACGCAAAGACCATCTTGAGCAAATTAGAGGAGGTCAATATCCAAGTCAACGATGTCATAGACTCTAAGCAACACAGCCTGAAGGCTGATATACTGGAAATCAAACGTATGATCGTTTGCCAGAATAGTATGGTGTCAGAACAGAGCAAGAAATTCGAGGAATCGTTGACGGCTAGACCGGAGCACTCTTATGCTAGCGTAGCTGCGAGCGCGGTCAAGGTAAGTGGCATTAAAAAGCCACTTCCGGTTGCTAAAACTTTCAAAATTGCTCTGTCTAGGTCCGTGGACGGCAAAGAGGTTCCGGGTGACGAGCTTAAGAGGTGGGCCATGCAGAAGATTTCTCCTAGCAAGATTGGCATTAAGCCAACCAGAATATATTCTACCAAGAACAATAAGGTCATCATTGAGTCTGCGTCCAATGATTTTGACAAGGTTGTAAATTCCGAGGAAGTTAAGAAATTAAACCTCTCCGTAGTGCGTGTTGGCAAGTTGAAGCCCAGACTTACGGTCTTCAACGTTCCGGCTAGCATCGGGAAGGAGGAACTTGAACAAGAAATCCTCGAGCAGAATTTCATGGACGATTGGGCAGACGCGGACTTGCATATCAGTCCTGTATTCAAATTTGGTCCACGCGATAAGCATTATGTGCATTGGGTTGTGGAGGTGAATGCTGCTGCTAGGAGGAAACTCCTGGATAGGAAAACTATTTATCTGGGATGGCATTCCTGTAACATCGAAGACAGGGTTCAGCTGACGACCTGCTACAAGTGTCAGGGATTCGGCCACATTTCTGGCAAATGTAATGGTGACTCTGCTTGCGGTTATTGTGCGCAGAAGCACGACTCTAGAACATGCCCTATGAAAAATAAACCAGAGGAACACAAGTGCACTCTCTGTTTGCAGGCCAAGATTACTGACATTAAACATAGACCTAGGGACTCCAGATGCACCATTTACAAAAGACGTATGGAAGCGTTTGTGGCTAGTATTGATTTCGGGGACAACAATGACAAGTAGAAATTATATTACAATTGGTCAGCAGAATCTTCACCATAGTCATGCGGCGACGCTGGACTGCCTTAGCGTGGCAGTAGACAGGAACATAGATATTCTGCTGTTGCAAGAACCGTATGTTTTTGTTAAGAACAACGTTTACAGTCTTCCTGGCTTGGGTAGGTCAGGTTTGATTGCAGATCAGAGCTCTAAGTTTAAGGCGTGCATTGTGCTGGTGAATCCGACCCTCGTCGGTTTGAAGATTGCTCAGTTCACAAGTGAATACACTGCAACTGCGAACATAAACTTAAACAAAAGCAAAATTGTATTGTGCAGTGCGTATTGGTCTCCTGCTAGGAATTTTCCTCTCTATTCTCAGCTCGACGTTGTGCGGAGTACCATTGGGAAACTAGACTATGGTCCTATCTTATGGGCTATTGATGCCAATGCCCATCACCCGTTGTGGTTTTCTCGCTACACCTGCGACAGGGGGAACATCCTCGCTGAATTTTTCTCCGTGGAGGGTCTTGTTGTCCATAATGTTCGGAAACATCTGTCCACCTTCTCTAGTCCTCTGGGCGATAGCAACATCGACATCACATACGGCAACATCTTAACCGCCGATAAAGTTCAGGATTGGGATATTGCAGCCGATTCACTCAGCGATCATAGGTTGATTACATACAAATGGCTTTTAAATCACGATATCTGTCAGACTAGTACCAAGCCGGCCATCACGAAGATCAACGTGGAAATGGCAATGGATATGGCCATTACTGGATTGGCCAATATTGAAAGACTGCTATGAGAACCCACGGTGGCCCATATTGACGAGAGGGTGCTCCAGCTGGAGCTCCTCTTGAAAGATATCACCAATCAAGCAATTCCAAGGAAGAACATCTATCCCAGTAAGCCGTTGTGGTGGGGCGTGCGCCTGGAGAATATGAAGAGGGACTGTTACAGATGCCGACGGCTTTATCAAAACGAGAGACAACCAACTACCAGAGATGGTCTGCGTCAGCGTTACCTGGACAAGGTAAAATTATTTAAAAAGGAAATCTCAAGAGCCAAAGCCAAATCTTGGAGTGACTTCGCGGAGGAGAATTTGCGTGGGGATCCTTGGGGCATCCCTTACAAACTGGCTGCCGGCAAGATGAAAGGAACGCAGAACGTGGTTCAATCCATAGTTAAAAACAATGAAGGCGATTGCACGTTGGATTTTGATGAAACAGCTGACTTAATTATAAATGAATTTATCTTGGATGACAATTTGGTTGAGGATTCTGCCTTTCATGCCTTACAAAGGATGACGGCCGAGGATTACGATCGGGTTGATGGAGAATTTTTACACATTTCCAGCGAGGAAGTTGCGGACTATCTTTCCGGCTTAAACATCAAGAAGGCGCCGGGTCCTGATGGTATTCCGGGCATTGTGTTGAGGACGCTGGCGGTTGCTGTGTCCGACTTTTTAAGTCGTTTATACAGCGACTGTCTGCTTTTATCGTACTTTCCGAGGAGATGGAAGATGGGCTCGTTGATTATCATTCCTAAACAGGGCAAGAAGGTTAACGATCTGGGTAATATTAGACCCATTACCCTGTTACCAATTTTGGGTAAAGCACTGGAGCATTTTGTCAAGGAACGCCTCTTTCCTTATGATGATGGAACGGGTCCGCACCACGCAGGACAGTTTGGATTCGTCAGGGGTCGGGGCACCGGCCAAGCTCTCCAAAACTTCAATAACATCATCAATAGTAGCTCTTATAAATATACTTCAGGCATCTTTCTCGACATCAAAGGCGCTTTTAATAACGTTTGGTGGCCGGCGGTGCTGCACGCGCTAAAGGTGAAGAATCCTCCGGCTTATCTCTTTAAGATATTGATCTCATACTTCAAGGACAGGGAAGTTAAACTTGACGTTGGTCCGGATGCAGCTCGAAAGACACTGCAGAGAGGTTGTCCTCAGGGCTCCAAGTTGGGTCCGAACATTTGGAATCTGGTCGTCGACGTATTGCTGGATAAATTTGATGATTTTCCAGATTTTAAAGTGATAGCCTTCGCGGACGACCTAGCCGTAATAGTCGGTGGCAACAGTAGACCGGCTCTGGAGTCTAAGATGAACGAGGCCTTGGAAATGGTCTTTGAATGGGCAGTAAATAACAAGCTTCAGATTTCTTCCGAAAAGTCTACCTATTTGGTTTTTGGAGCCAAGCTGACCAGGAATCCCACTATTAGAATTGGTGATAACAGAATCGGCAGATCCTTTCAGACTAAATATTTGGGTCTGATTATAGACGATAAACTCACATATTCCGCACACATTAAACAAATGTGCGAGAAAAGCAAAAACCTGTTTCACGTACTCAAGAAGGAATTGAGCAGAGTTTATTCGCTGCCGGCTAGGTCGTTGCGTACTATCTTTTTTGGGGCGGTGCTTCCGCTGTTGACCTATGGATCCCATGTATTCGCCGAACGGCTCACTTTGGCTAGAAATTTAATTAAACTCCAATCACTGAGGGGTGTCATCTCAAGAACGATTCTGGGTGCCTATGTCACAACATCGACGATGGCGGCTGCTACTTTGGCCAATATTCCACCTATTGAGGATCTCATTTTTGAGGCGATCGATTCCACTAGCCACAAATCGGGTAACAGGGTCGATCGCTATGATCGGACTCTGCCGGCGGAGCCTAGACTTGGCAAAAAAGCCTTGAAAGATGTGCTAAGATCGAGGACACTATCTAAATGGCAGAACGATTGGGCCGCTGATTCCAAGGGCAGAGTCACTTTTCGGTTTGTTCCGGATATTGTGAGCAGACAGAACTGGAACGTTGATTTTGGCAGGAAATCTGTCCAGTTGCTGACCGGGCATGGACAGTTTCTTATACACCTTAAAAGAATTGGCAGAATTGCAAATGCGGCTTGCCTTGACTGTCGTTCCGGAGAGGAAGATAACCCGATTCATAGAATATATAACTGCAGAAAATTTTTAAGACAGAGAAATGATCTCGCCGGATTGATTGGTCCCGACTGGCCGATAGCGTCGGAGGACTTGTTGGAGAGGCTGATCTCCTTAAATTGTGTTGATCGCTTGGACAGCTTCGTCGAGGACGAGCTGGAGACACCCCAGCCGTTATAGAGTTTTTCTTAATTTTCCGTATGGAAGCCTCTATTTTTACTTCAGGTCTCTTGAGTGAGCGTTCGGATTGGCTCGCCACTTCAAGCTAGATTAATTTACGGTTCAGCCTTCTTGCGTTTGGAGAGGACGTTAGCGATTCAGTTCATTACACAGGATCATTCAGTTAAGTTGGGGACAGTTGGACGGATCTTTGCTGCCGCTGGGGTACCGATTGGACAATTCTGCGAGGATCGTTGGATGGTTCTCAACCAGTCAGATTGGCGCTTCTAGCAGTTTATTTTAAGTTATTTTTAATCTGTTTTGCTGATTTCGCACTCGCAAAGCTCTTTATTTTGGCTCATTTTATTATTGGCTCTTTGCAAGAATTGCTCGTCAGGGAGGGTATCAGGTACCTCCCGGGCTTTGCCCATTTTTGTGGGGCCCATTCTCTCTAAGTTTATTTGTACAGCTCTTGCGAAAACTGCATAACTGATTCATGAAATTTACTTTTTGTTAGCCTCATTTATAATTGTTAAGCTCTTTTAAATAAAGTTGTAACGATACAGAATAAGATGGAGGGTAAACTACCTCGTTCAGGATGATCAGTTTTGTTTGTTTTTCGTTTCCTTTGAAACTTTAAATTTAATTTATTAATTAAAAAAGATATCATCAAGAGGGGCACCGTCCTTTCCCTTCAGGAATTGACGGTGGAGAGGGATATGGTGGGATTTCCCCTCTTTCTTCTTCTTCTTCTTCTTCTTAGGTTTGCATCTGCATAAGATGATTCTGGAACAAGAATTGAAGCCAACCGATCATCATATTCGTCGCGAATTTGCTGATTGGGCCTTCGAAATGATGCCAAAATGAAGCCGACAACAAAATTCATCGCAAAATCTTCTCCGATGAGGCTCATTTCTGCTTCAATGGCTTCGTCAATAAACAAAATTGCGAGTATTGATGTGAATTTGGTCTGGTCTGAATTTAACCCACATGTAGTACATGAGACTCCTTCTTTTGTAAAATATCATAGTTTGGTATAGATTTTGGCATGGAGGTGTCATCGGTCCTTATTTCTTTATAAATAAGGAAAGAGCGACCGTTACCATTAATACGAGCACTACAATGCAATGCTGGAAGATTTTTTTCCGGAATTTGATGACATCGATACGGATGAGTTTACTGCGAGCCAAGTTCGGCAACTCGTTAATTTCACGAAATGGCCCCATCGCTTGGCCGCCGAGATCATGCTCCTTTAGATTATTTTCTCTGGGAACATGTAAAAACACATATTTATAGCAATAAACTTGCGACTATTGCAGAGTTGGAAACTAACATTCGTCAAGCCAAAGTCACCATACAGCCCGAAATGTGAGTCAGGGTCATAGAAAATTGGCGCGAGCGGATTCGTATCTTCAAAAAGAGCTGTAATAGTCATTTGGCTGAAATCTTGTTCAATTAGGATTTGATTTTCTGAAACATGCAGACTGAAAATAAACTGGAGGATATTTGTTAAATTGCCTCTCCATAAACTATTTTTAAGTGGGTTATAATACGAAATTAATTTGAAAAGTTTCAAATTATGGTTATAATATATGAATTGGCAATTTACTTGCTTCATCATGTAATTAATTGGATCTACTACGTATGTTTGTTGCAGGTTCAGTGGAGTATAATCAAATTCTATGCATATAATTATCATATTAACACAACGTGCAATATCGTAAAGTTAGCTGAATAAATGTTATTACACTGCTTGAATTCTAATATACACATTTATATCGAGTTGTCTAGAAATTTCGCAGGGTTTATTAAGAGATAGAAAAACGCAAATGGTTTATTTAAATATTTATTTAGTCTGTTATGTAATCACAATTATTTTAAAACTTTTTCCGACGTAATAGTAGGCCCATGATATCGTTTTGTTAAAAATTTGAATCTTTATTGGCAAAACATATCCACCGATTGTTTTTCACCTTATTTCCGTTTTAAAAGCTTTCCCATTTAAACAAGTTTAGAGGGAGAATAATTGTTGGTAGTTCGAGAGAACGATGTCTGGTAAGTAAGATGAATGGGGCAAAACCAATTGAATCGAAACCCAAATGAAGCTTTACGATGTTTGCTTCAGCCTCAACTATGAACACTATGTTTTACCTGTGTGTTAGTTTTGTCCGTTTTTCTTCAATGGCTGCCTACCACCTATCTAATTGTGAACAGCAGAGGTCGGTGGTAATGGTTTGGATGTAAGGACGAAACTTAAAAAATATAGGTGGTTTCCAATCCCACCAAATACAAGGCATAATTTTCCCCGAATAAAGACCGTCTTTCGTCGTATTTAAAACCGCAGACACTATGATTTTTTCCCTATTATTTTTTTGTTGCACGATGTTATACACAACATGCGCTTCCGTCAAAAATGGACCTGAAATTTTTCAGCAATATATTACTGGAAAAGATTTTGTCTAGTAGATTCGTGAGGGACACACACACACGCTGTATAGGCAGGCGTAATGTGGCATAAATGCTACAGTTACACATGTTACAAGTTATCAAACCAGTATTTTCGATCTAAATCAATTTGACTTTTGAAGGCAAATTAAAAATCAATCTGAACGTAAACATTGTAAATACCAGATAAATTAATAGTATGTAAATAAACATAAATCCAATAGAGATGTTTTATTTATAACTTAAACAGGGCATTTAATGAAATATCCCGCTGAACTTTTGGTAAAACCGAATATTTATAGGATTTACAACTTAATTAATGTTTCCTTTTATTTATCTTATATACAGTTTGATATACTTCTGAACTAACATATGACTGTGACAAACAAGGACTGCAGTGTGATAAAAAAAATCCATTTACAACAATGCTTATGTGATGCAGAGCCAAAAATCTAAGTAACAAAAAAAAAGAACAGCTTGTAAAGAAACGACAGAAATGAATAGCATAAAATGAAAGGATTATTTTTTTTTACATACAGTGTGTCTAGGATAAGGACTTACTACTCCCTTAAAATTATTATTTCTGAACCGATTTTCATAAACTTTCTTTTGTTGCATAGATCTCGGAAAACGCCATTAAGAAATTATATATCATGTTTTTTTGCTAATATCATGACCAACTGCGTCAACTTTTATGGCTCCCATTTTCGAGAAGGACTATTAGGATTTTTTTTAGAGAAAAATTAACAACGGATTTTTGACCAGCACCACCTTTAGCTAGACCCTATCGTTTTTTATGGTTCTAAATTACTGAGTATCCCCGATATTTGTGATATTTATATTACAATTTTTTAAATAATTACATGCACTTTCTGTTATTAAAACAATGTATGCCATGGAAGTCAAAAATTGTAAACTAATTAACAAATATAACTTTGAATGATAGATTTGTGTTGTAGTGATTTTAAATGGCAATAATGTTTTATTCATTAAAAGAAAAAGTATAAATTATAATATTAATTGGTGATTATACGCGAATTTTTCGTAAAGCAGCAAAATAATTTAATAGAACACATTCAGAACGGAACATAAACCAATATTTTGATCAAAACGAAACTGTTAGTAAATTTCCCAATCAGCATCGTTCTCGTGAAATGAAAATCCACACTCAAGCGTTAGGGACGCTAGTAGAATTATAAATATTCCGAAAAGTACTACCTGGTTATGCTTGAAGAAAATTAACAGGAAACTTTTTAAAGCAAAGTTTCTTCAAACACTTGAAGTTGGAGATACTGAAAGAAAAATGGAATACTGTTTATAGTTATAAGGCATCTACATACAAAATCCTACATTTCTAAAAAAAAATTATACACCGATGGAACCACATTGACGACAAATGGTATTGTATCATGATAAAATATTAGATAACGCAGATTGGGTGATAAATGTAACGGGCGATATTCTACTAAGGTGAACGTTTGATGCGGTATTTCAAATGACATTATTATTGGATCATATTTTTTGATGGAAATTTGAATTTGCAGGTAGAGTTTTTAGATTTTTCACAAAATGAGTTGATGATGAAATTGATGCGTGACCTCTTAATTATCGTTACAATTTACATTTACTATTTGACGGGGCGCCCATTGATCATGCAATTAACGTAAGAAACTGGTTAAATAAGAATTTTCCAAATCGCTGGATTGGGCGAAACAGTCCTATACTTAATCGGAACCCGAGATTCGCGAACCTCGCACCTTTTAATTTTTTTCTCTGGAGAGACAATTAAAAATAAGGTTTATGTTTTCAGGCTCCAAACTCGAGACGATCTTTGTTATTGCATTAGGAAGGCTTGCGTTAGCATTACCAAACAACAATTAAGAAAAGCAGTGAACAATATCCGACGACGTATTGAAAAGTGCTTGATAGAAAATGACGGAATAATAGAAATATCTAGTTTTGAAGTTTTATAATGCCAATTTAAATCAATCTGTAAATAAAGGAAGTTTTTTGTTAAAAATTAGTCTGTAATTACTAGAAAAAATTGATTATTAATTATTACTGTAAAAATATCATGAAATAAAATCAAGGACACCCAGTAATTTAGAACTATGGAAATCGGTATATTTTGATTTAAGCTTGTGCTGGTCAAGCAACCGTTGTTAGTTTTTCTCTAAAAAAATTCCTAATAGAACTTCTCGAAAACAGGAGCCATATAAGTTGACATAGTTAGCCATGACATTAGCAAAAAAACATGTGTTATACTTTCTTAATGCTGTTTTCCGTGATCTATCCAACAAAGTAATTACTAGTAATAACTGGGATGGCTTAACGGTACTTGTTTTATCTGGACGGCTAGTTCAGCACATGAGTTTAACGAGCACAGAGGTGGCTTCCAATCATTGCAGCTTTAACTATCTGGAAATAAAAGTAACCCTGAACACTTTAAATTTATCAAATTGGCCTTTGCTTATTATCTGTTGATATAAATTTATCATATCGATGCAAATTCTACTTGAATATCAGACTGTTGACGAGAAATATACTTGACTATAGATAATAGATATACTGTATATAATAGATATACTTGATATATATAATAGATATATAATAGATATACTTGACGAGAAATATTCTTTTATAACATCAGTTATAATAGCCACCACATAAATGCGGAACGTGTCGAACAGATTCGACACAAGGAACACGGACATAGCTAAGTCTATGATTGTCATACCATTAATTATAAAATTATATACCATTTATGTAGCATCAACATGCATAGTTATCTAAATGCAAAATAATTTTATTATGTTGAACAAAATTACTTAAAGAGCAAAAGAAAAAAATCATTTGTTAAATTGGTATAAAAAATAATTATTAATCGTAATAACCGTGAAATTCTAATCATTAATAATTAGGTTAAGAACAACCTTCAAATTAACCAAACTAATCAACAGTTATACTATCCGTTCCTGAAGCCTTGCCATTTTTCATCATATAACTTCGAGTTCGTGCAACTTCCTCCATCAAGATATCCGGCATTTGTTCTTAAGTGGGCATTGCTGTTCTTGACTTTTTCTGATCCTCATATACCTTTGAATAAAATCTTCGGCCAACCTCTAACATTTCCGTTCGCTCCATACACATTGCCGTCCTCGCGCATTATGACAAAAATTTGCCTCCTTTTTTACTCAGCTTCTGTTTAGCATTGCAAATTTCCTTGTTTTCCTCCAGAGTATTTTTGCAATAGCTGCATATTATATCGGCGCGTTTTCTCTAAAAAACTTTTCTTATAGTTTTGCAAAGCTCAACGTACTCAACCCTGCCAAAAGAACTGCCTGCATTCTTCATTGTCCGTCATTTTTCTTTAAATTAAATTAATGGTTTTATTCGAGAATATTGACTGTTTGAAACATTTATCTTTTGGTGCTTTTTAAACATCCGTTTCAAGCACATTGTTGGCGATTTCTTCATATTGGTCTGTAATTTCCATCTCTTCCGGGTCTTCCCCAAATTCACTTTACCCCTTTTTGATTTTATAATTTCACATTTCTTGCAGTCAGGCCTCCATTTTCATTGTCCGTATATTAAGCATAGCAATGTCAAAAGTGTAATGGCAGCCTCATCTAACCTGTTGATTCTTAGCACCCTGTGCCTTGGGGCAGTGCTTCCCGCTGCTGTAGGTAGTTGTCCCTTAGCCCCCAGAGAATGAGGGTCGTGTTTGGAGATGTATTGTCATGTTAAAATGCCATGTTGAAGTC
Organism: Cosmopolites sordidus; assembly: GCA_031761425.1. Taxonomy (NCBI): domain Eukaryota; kingdom Metazoa; phylum Arthropoda; class Insecta; order Coleoptera; family Curculionidae; genus Cosmopolites; species Cosmopolites sordidus. The sequence continues at coordinate 49,530 of JARFXV010000458.1, read as the reverse complement.
ATGGACCGTAATCTGCTACGCTGGTCCAATGCGGGTTGGTAGATTTTGGATCATGTTAGTTTGAGGCCTCTGCCTTGTTCTGTCCGCCAGGGGTGACCCTTGTCCTTGTTCGCCAGGCGTGAAAACGTATGCACCAGATGGTATAGCTCAAAGCTTCATTATTCTACTCCTTTACAACTTTAAGATCTGATCCATAAAATATATATATATATATATATATATATATATATATATATATATATATATATATATATATATATATATATATGTATATATATATATATATATATATATATATATATATATATATATATATATATATATATATATATATATATATATATATATATGTTTTACATTAAGTTCTACTCTACGAATCTAAGATCGAGTATATAAACAATAATTTCAAAACACAACACTCGTATTTATAAATATAAGGAAGCAAGTCACTTATAATAAAGGAAAAAAAAACAATAATGCAAATCATTCAGGCTGTTGGCCCCATAATCAAAACCATGTATATATATATATATATATATATATATATATATATATATATATATATATATATATATATATATATATAAGTAATATCCAAAAATAAATATAAAGTCCCGTTACAGTTATAGAATGTAGTTTTCGCATAAGATCATATAATCACCAAAAGTCAAATACTGATAACTTAACATGGCTTATAAAAGGAAAATAAGAATCCGTATTTGTGATTTGTAATTGCTGGTTTTCTTATTATATTTAATGTTAATCTGTTTCTATGATTCTGCGAATTATTTAATGATAATTTTAAATATTTTTTAAATATAATAATCTTATTCATGTTTTCTTTGATATAAAGGGTGTCTATATAAAGAATGTTTTTCGTTTTTGGTACCTAAAAAATAACACATCAAAACTAATTCAAACTTGTTTAATTGCTATTAAATTACAGAGTAGTTTTTGATTTTTTGTTTATGAGAAACAACCATCCGTAAATGCGCACCATCCACTTCTTCACACTCATTTAGCCTGGAACAGCAATTTTCAATCACTCGCTCGCTTTTTAAATCCCGTAGATTTTGTGTGTTATTCTATGCTTTAAAACATTTAAGTTGGGTGGTAGCAGGTTGAAAATCTTACTTTTTAAGTAACCCCAAAGGAAAAATTCAGCAGGTGTTAAATCCGGACTCCTCGGTGGCCAGTTGATGTCACCTCGGTAACTAATCACTCTTTCAGGGAATAAATCTATCTGAAGAGCTGCTAAAGAATCATTCGTGACGTGGAAAATTGCTCTATCTTGTTGGAAAAATGTGTTGCGGTCGAGTTTTGCATTTCTGAAGCCAAAAAAGTCCGGATCATATAACAATAACAGTCTGGGCGTGACTACGGTTATCCTCAAAAAAGTAGAGGCTGGTAATTCCTTCGCTTGATATGGGAGCCCAAACGACAACCTTACGCGGAGTCTAGCCTGAGCTTTCATAGAGTAAAGACGTGTTTCTTGAGCTCTCTGATAAGCAAGCGAAAGGCGTGATACCAAGTAGTGATTCCGTGCGTTGTGAAAAGAGATCCTGTTAAAGATCCTGCAGCCATGAGTGATTACGATCCAGATGATTGTGAATACGGGTCTTATGAACCATCAGATAATGAGCTCGTAGGCATGATTGAAAATGATCTAGTTCTTATATTGGATCTTGAAAAGAAAGTAGAGGTCCAAGAGAACGTGATCAAAAAACTCCGTAAGGAGGCGGCGAATGCAGCCAACGAAATAAAGCAACTAACTAAACGTTACGAAGAAAGTAAAGCTTCAGTGAAAGCTTTACCAAAAAAGAAAGGCTCAAAATCCAAAATCACACCCCAAACATCAACTAGAGGGACACAAACAAATAAAGTGTCCAAAACATCAGAAATCGGCACGCAAACAAATGCGTCTAAACCAACATCAACTGCTAAAACACAAACAGTTGTGTTTAAAGTTCCAGTATCAGTAGCCGAACCACAAACCACAGTGTTCGAAACTACAAGCACCGAGATCCAAACGGATTTCGAAAGAGAGGACCCACAGAGTGTCCTTAACACAGATAGTTACCAGCAGGTGATCTCTCGCTCCCGCAGACGCAGGAAGAAGAAGGTATCTACTACCGAAACTAGTCAAGTTTCGGAAGAAAAGACATTTTCTCTCCCGTCGACGTCAGCCACCAACAATGATGAACTCATCGAAGAACCAAAACAAATTAAAAAGTCCAAAGTACCAACAGTGCCCACAAGACGCAAACCTAATCCAATAGTCTTGACAGACAAATCCATGTTTCTAAGCGCTATGAAAGCTTTGGAAACAGCCAAGATAGCTGTCGGGCCAGCAAGAACGAGGCCGGACGGGGTCCTTATTCCCCCAAGTACGGAATCAGACCGAAAAGCCATTTTAGAGCTTTTTGACAAATATAAATATCCATATCAAACGCCAACATCAAGCAGAAATCTACGCGTCGTTATTAAAGGCGTGCTAGAAACCATATCATCAGAAGACGTAGAAACCGAGCTTCATCAGCTAGGTTTCCATCCGATCTCCACCACTAGATGGAAAAACAAAAATAAAAAACCCATTGCGATCGTATAAGTAACAGTACCTCGCAACGAAAAAACCATCCTAAATATAACACAGCTCCATTCTCAGCCCGTAAGAGTGGAAAAGCAAAAGAAAAAAAAGCGTAGCCTTGCTACGAAGATGCAATCAACATTACATCACCAACATGAAGAAAAGAACCAAAACCTAAACGCTGTTTTCCGATCTGGTATTAGAAAACAACAGTACACCTCACCGGTGCAAAACCAAAACCAACTGCAAGAAGAAGCAACGGCCGAACTTGTAGAAATTTTCAAGATAGCGATGTATCAGACTCTTTTGCAGTTAGATATACCGCTTCTAAACCAAATCCAACTAAAAAATGCCGATCAAGTCAATGAAGAATCTACATAGTCGTAAGACTACGCCTTCTTTAGACCACACCCCCTGTGGGTATCTAAATGCGAGATTTCTCGTATATCCGTGGAATCGGGCCTTGCGGCCTGATTCCGAAGCAGAGATGAAAGCATCTTATCAACATGAATAAAGTCGACAACAAATCGACACCGCAGGACTAGAAAGAAGTCCCCAACCCCGTATCAGTTCGCTGATACACGCCGGAACCAGCCGGAAAATTGAATAGAAACAGGCAAGAGTCAATAAGACTAACCTAAAACCCTGGATAAATAAATCGAAAATCGAAACAACCTTACGCGAGTGTAATGGTTTCTGGTGTAGTTATATAAAAAAAAATTTATTCACATGGTTTTTGATGTGGAAGTTCGACTCACCAGAAAACCATATGTTATTGAAGCTCGTAAAACGATGTTTCATTGTCCTGTATAATTCGACTCGTTTAGCTGGATCATCGTGCTTCATGTCTTGCACAATTACAATTTTGTAGTGGAAAGGCAAATCTTTGCAAACATTGCGAGGAATCGTGGATCTGTACAAATATAGAGAAGGTGCGCGGAGTCGTAGAGACTATCGTGAATCGTCTCTAATAGAATGGCGAACGCGGTCAACATTTGTGCTCGTTCTTACGCCTAGTTAATTTATCCGGCATTGTGTTTTCAATCTCTTTAAACTTGCATACCCAATGCTTAATTAAATTCGCACATGCCACATTTCTCATGGTAGCTAAATTAAAATGTGTTGTATACAAGCGTTGAATAATACGTCAAACGTCGAACGCTCGCACGCAAAATGCGCGCCGTGGTCCCGTGAAACGATCCATCGCTGCTAAACTTAAAAATCGCGTCAAACGTTTGAGACCATTCTTCTCCCCCCTCTATTTTTGTTTGGCGCGTAAGAGTCAAAACAAAAACGAAAAACATTCTGAGACACCCGTTATCTTTTAAACCTTGATGCATCCAGTAATTCATTCCCATTGGAGGTATGGGTAACACCTGTATGTTTGATACTTATAGCCAGAGTAAATAATCTTGAATTAGCTTAATCAACTTAAATTCGAGTAAAATCCACGTATAACTCAAAAATAAGAGATACGCATAATTCAAAGGTATATTTTAGCTCATTCACTAAGCCTGATATACTTTATAGTATTTCTTTATGGACACATGGGGTTGATATTATTTGTATATATTAGTAAAGAATATTATGGGGAAATATAACCAAAATTCTTCAAGAGCAATGTTTTCTTATGTTTCCTATATCAATAATCTTAATTATTCAAATAATTTGAAAGCAGCATAAAGGATAATAAAACGAAAGAAGAAAAATTGGATTAGAGATGCATATGCAATTGAAGCAATTTGGCAAATGGTCCTTTAAGGTACACTAAACTTTGAACCACAGTCACGGGTTTCGATTAAATTCGATCGGCATTCCTCAGAATATCATCCTCTGTATTGCGGGTATCCTTTTTATCTCTCACGATAAACCTATCGACTAGCGCGTGACCAACTCAGAATTACCTTCAAAAAAAATTTCTGACATGGGTTGTGAGGTGATTCCTTGTGGGATTTTACATTCATATCTATTGAAATTTTTCTTGGTATTCTTCTTTACAGAAGAGTTGTGACCTATAGAAATTCATCCCGTTTGCTTATTTTTTGAACTACTTCTCGCTAACATTTTTTATCTCTAGATTGCTTATTTGCATATTGAAGATATGTACCAGTCAGGTCTTTAATTTAGTATGCCTATCTATTTTCGGGTACATTTAGAATACGTTTTGTAGAATTTAGTGTGCGTTTCGCGCACACGTTCCCACATCACTCATCTAAGCGCTAACCGTAACAAGTGACACTGAATTATACCTTCGAGTCGCCTCATTACAGAATTTTACCGAATACTCCCGGTCCCTCAGAAAACTAGCTCTATGCTATCATAAAAGCAATATTGTCTGTATTTTAATAGCATTTATACAGTTCCGTTTTAGTTTTTTTAATAATATATCAAAAATGTTTTACCTAAGTTATTGCTTTGTAGTCTTCATCAGTTGGATTTAATATAATTTTTCTCCTTTATTTGGGTTTTTCGCCACTGTCTAAAACTCAAAAAATATCAAAAACAGACAAGTTATTAATAACAATAATAATAACTCTCAAACAATCAACCTCAAAATCCCTTATATCCGCGGTATTTCTGACACAATTAAAAGAGTAGGAAATAAATACAACATAAGAACGACATTTAAAACAAAAAATACTCTTAGATCTCTATTAACAAAGACTAAACCAAACAATATACAACAAAATACCAAAAATTTGGTTTATAAAATTCCCTGCGAATGTGGCAAATTCTATATAGGTGAGACATCTAGACCATTAGATGTTAGATTAAAAGAGCATAAAAACATTCTTAGAAAGGGCGATTTTAATAAATCTAGAATTTGTCAACACGCATGGGAATCGGGTCATAAAATCAATTGGAATAATTCCAAAAAGGTATTAAAAGAATCGGTAACAAAATACAGAAGATTAAAAGAAACCGCTATAATTAATTTAAATAAAAATAACTGTATTGCTATGCCTTCGGTAGATTTAAATTCAATATGGTTCCCGATTCTAAAGAATACAATTAAAAACATTTAAATATTTGAATACACAATCAGTACAATAAACAATCACACAGTAAACATTACCTATATATATTTTTTGGTAGTATGTCACTGTCATGAAAATCCATTGTTGTCAATGTAAATATCGTTGATATACAAAAAAATATATTTACTTTCACTCGTTACTTTATATATTACAAATTAATATAATTTATTTTTTAGTTCAGTTTTGAAAACGGGGGGAGATTACCCTCCGAAACGTTAACGTTAAAAGTGTATACATTTTTTATAACATTTTTATATCTTTAAAATTTTGTTCGTTAGGCAAATTTATTACAAAAAAGAATCACAGAGAATTTTCTCTCCGTTTGGTTTTTTGTTTTTACCCAGTGATTCTTTCTGTAAATAAGAACAGGTATTTTTGATATTTTTTGAGTTTTAGACTGTGGCGAAAAACCCAAATAAAGGAGAAAAAATATATGAACACGCCACAATCATTCAGACATTACTTAAGTTGGATTTAAGCTTGACGTCGGTAAGTCATAGTCAGTAAGCGAACGTCTTTGGTTTTGACTGTTCATTCCATTGCTTATCACCGTTCAAATAAAGCTGGACTGATGAAAGCTATAAGGTTAGGAACCAGTATTGGGAGGTACTTCCTGACGTTATGACGTTACAGTTTTTGTGCATATCTGGTACGTAATCATACCGGGAGTAGCAAGCACGGCGGTTCGCGCGATCTATACTGTGAATGACTGTCACAAGAGAGCGCGAGACGTATTGTTAGTACCTCCACCTTTCAAAAATATTGGTTTATACAGTCTTTGACTCTGACTGTTCAGTTCGAACAGTTTGCATGATATCTTAAAGAGAAAACATCTCTCTCTTAAAGTCATCAGTTATAGTAAAGTAACAAGCCAATTTTTGAACATCTCAAAGAAATTCTTTAACTTCACTAAAGTGACAGCAGCTAGAAAATTTGAATTTTTTAATTTGAAATTTTCGACTTATTTAGACCCAGTTCACGTTATTTGCAGGAGCTAACTAAGACTGTTATTTCTCAAAAACAATTTTGTTCAATTGGAAAACTAATCTAATTTTTTTAACGGAAAATAATTAACAAGTCTATCACAGATAAGATTACGTCCAAGAAAGTAACCACTGCCTTCTTTGAGAAGGAGAGCGAATCAGTAAAGAAACAGGTCAGTCAACCTTTGTGATGAACGGGATGGCCAAATTGAAATCAGCCGGCGAAAAACCCTAGCTAAATCCGGCAGTGAAAGGGTGACGGATGAATAATTCGCTGTGGTGTATCTTCAGGCGTTGCAACTGAAACCATCAACGTCATCTAAAGAAAGTAGATGAGGAGGCAGCACAAAATTTTTTTTCGAAAAATTTTAGTTAGCTTCTAAAAATAACGTGAACTGGGCCTAAGTTGAAAATTTCAAATTAAAAAATTCAAAGTTTCTAGCGGCTGTTGTTTTAATAAGAACCGAGTTGAAATAAAATACCCGCACCCATCAGTAATGACGAACTAGATTAAGAAAATTTTGGCGGAAAAAGCTAGATCGTATCCACAGCAGGATTATCCGAACTCACGCAGAGGCCAAAGGGAGGAAAATCCGGGTGTAGCCACGAAGACAACACCGTTCTCAGTGCTATTGAACTAGAAGAGGACCAACTACACCAAAGCAAAGAAGAATGGCCAAGGAAAGCTTTTAAATCTTTTCATAAATAGCGGACGACTACCGGAAGCTGATAAAGGTTTGTGAACATTTTTCACATGCAGGTTGAAAGAATATAAAAAATACCTCGCCATTATGCTGCGGGTACCAATATCGACATCGGTTATCCAAATCCCGGACATCCTTAAGGAGATCGGTTACAATGGCGCAGAAGTTAGCTGACTATGTTTCCACAAGCGGAAGACCCTGATGTGAATCATTCAGCGTGCAGAACCTGGAGATAGATAGGCACTAAACTATATAGACCGGTCATCAAGAACGAAAAGAAGAATAAGTGTGACCGGCCAGTGAGCAGAGCATACCCACACTATCTCTCTGAACTACCTAGAAGATGCGTCAAATGCGAAAAAGCCATAGAAAGGAAGGAAATAGAATATAGGAAAAGTTACATAGCAAACCAAATGCAGCCGTCGGTGGCATGGTGGCATAGCCCTAGTAATCAAGAATAGTCTAAATGAGGCTCGACCAATTTAGTTATTTACTCCTGATATCCTTCACTATATCTGAATTATTAAAGATTGTTGCTAGTTCTTTATTCGTTTGAATTGTCCATCCGTCTTCCGTTTGGATGAGGCCATATACTGTGATCACTGTTTTCCTTTCCCATTGACTTAACAATAGTTCAACTTCCTTTATTACAGTTTGCCTTTCTAACCCTATAATATTATTGGACTAATTATTGAGTATATCTTTATTTTTGTATTCTTTAATATTGAGTTAGATTTCCAAATGTTCTGTAGAACGAAAAATAAAATCTTTTGTTTCAATCCGTTATTCTTGCTGCGACGTTCTCTGACAGTTATTAAATATTAACTTTTTCAAACCATTATACACTTATTACTAGAACAATATCCGCATGTTGATCATTTCTTTGTTTTAATGATCCCATGTATTTAGTTTTTGATGAGCTTATTCTTAGACACGTTTATGAAGCCACTTCTTCGCACCCTCTAAACATCTGTTTCAATTCTTCCTTCCTTCTATTCATCATCTCAACATCATGGTGCGTACGCTAAACTTTAATTTTGTCTAGTAATAATATTCCCGGCAATGGAAAAGCAAAATAACCATCCCAATCATAGAAGTCTGTCGAAATACGTGGAAGGTAAGGATGATATGATAATAGCATCCAATAAGCTCACATATCCATCCACAAAACAAATATCAAATGCCATGGAAATCGGCATAACAAATAACATACATTTAAAAATGGAAATTACAACAACAATAAACGGAACGTCATACCGCATCCTATTAGATATGGAAAACGGAGAGGTGATGACACGTAAACTTTCAAGAGTATACATATCTGGTATCATGGATTGCAACCATCGACGAATTGGAAAATACAGTTCAGGAACTAGAAAACGCAATCATGGAAGCCATTGAGCAATCAATCACAACAATCGTTAAAAACAAAGAAAAGGAGGGTAAAAAACCCTACCCGTCGAAAACTTCTATAGAAGAATTTCGGACCGCATTTTCAATATAATAAGAGAAAGAAGATGGATCAAGAGACAAAACCTAATTCAAGGAATTAGCCAATATAAAATGGCAAAAATGGATCGAAGATCTTTCTGAACAAGACATCAGTCATGGGCCATGTAAAGATCTATAAAGCCATCAATGCATAGATCATTTACATAGGTGATGCGGTCATAGATGCAACAACGGGCGAAAAGAGAAAAATAACATAGTGCCTTTCTAGCACGAAACAAAATCTAGTGTTGACCGTCGTAGACACACTTTATGTTACATATTCTGTTTCCAGAAATATTAACCGTTGGCCCTTGGTACTCTTGTATGTGATACTAAACATATGTCATCAATGGCATGTCAATGTATTAATCGGCCATCAATGCATATGTCATTTACAAAGGTAATTAAAATCCTGTAATAGCAAACAGAAGGTAGGCCATAAAAATATTAGCATTATAACTGAGAGCAGACCATATAAAAAAGTAGATCCAAAATTTCATGTTTACCTAAAGACCTACAGAAAAGAACTAGGTAAACGTTTACTGTAACAGAATCCAGTATAATGAGGAAGCGACTAGTAAGAAAAATAGTGTCTACTGGTACTAGAAAAAGATGCTTCATTTGCGGTCGGAAAAAAAACCGTATGATCAAATACAATTGTGTAAAGTTGAAAATTACATTTGGCTAGAAAATACAAATTACACATGTGACTGCTGTAACTTAAAAAATGATTTTATTTGTATAACTTACCTACATTTTTAATAGCTGAATACGTTAATACGTTAATAGCTAAAAACCAGTTTTTTAGTTTTTATTTTATTTTATATTTTTTATACTTTACGTTTCAAATAAATGTTTAGAATTATTTAGGATCTTTGTTATTAACAGTTTAAAAAATAGTCGCAATAATAAAAGACTCTATAAAGCAACATTTTACTGGCGCCCTACAGACACTGCACGAGTACTGGTGAAAAAAACTTGGACGCCGGTAACAAAGAGTTAAAAAGAAACAAATTATAAATTTAGTGAAAAACACTCGTAGAATAAGCTCCAGATATAATATAGCATCATGTTATCATATATCCTCAACATATTTTACGTATAATACATAACAGTAGTATAATATAGTAGTAGTATAATACATAATCAGTAGTTACCATATCATATTCAACCGGTGCAGGCGCTAAACAAAACAGACCCTATTATAAAACTCAATCTCCACATGGTGTATTAAAAATGCGCTGAAAATGATTTTGTGTGAATATAATTTTATCAACAGACGAATGTATGTTTATCAACAGATGCATTTTTATTATAGACAATTTGTATTTTTGTATATGTGCACCATTAATATCGAATTTCAATAAATGTGTGTTCCGGACAATTATGTAATCAGAACCGTTGAATTACCCAACATAGTAAATACCCAAGCATACCCAGAGCTTTTTGAAGAACACTTCCCACAACGTTTTGAAAATGTATCATTATTAATTATCATATTGAAAATGTTGTAAAAAAAATTTCAGGAGGGTTATTCAGCTTATAGTGGGAGGGTAGTAAGACAACGTTTGAACGATATGTTTTAGATTCGATTGAAAGGAAATCGCGGTCTTACTCACTAGTCAACCAGGTCCTCCTTAAATTTAAATCCAATATACTTTTGTACATAGGGATATGTAAAAAATTTGTTTGTGGTAACGAGTCAAACAGTAGGAAAGAGCTGTGGTAAAAAATAGTAAAATATTTTAATACTATCAAAGTACGCCACTAATATCTCAAAATAAGATGAAAGTGGAGAAGAACGGCAGCAGCTTGTGTACAATCTCGTGGTGACTATTTTGAGTATATCTTATGTGTGAACCTATCGCCATAATTGATTTTTTATACTATCAATTGTATCAATACTATTGTTTGAAAAGCTTTTACGGCTGCTAAAATAATAGATAAAATTAATAATCTTATAAAAATGAGTATCCATTATATAAAACTTATTAATGAATTTGGGCATCAATGTTCTAAAGCTACTGCAGAGTTATCGACAATTGTAATTATCTTAAAAACCGTGTTTCCTATTAAAATTTAAAAGAGGTACTTTTTATGGACAAAAAACTGTTATTTTATTTATAAAAATGGCACCACTACCTATCTATAGCATTGATTATTTTATTTTTTGAGCAATACAATTAAATTTTGCCTCATAGCCACTTGTACTACACCTTAGATTAGAAATTTTCAATGTTGTTAGTCTCGGTAGTGAAATATTGTAAAATATTGAACCACGTTCATGTTAGCTAGGTGTATTTAATTCGATAATTAATTAGAGGTACATAAATAATGCAAAGGATTTTATAATTTACAGCAGGTTTAAGTTATCAACGGCGTAGCGATCTATAGTCGGTCGCGTAAAATTTATCTTAATTAACAAAGTAATCTGGGTATTTGGTGTAGAGCCAAATGCGAAAAAGGTAAGCTAATCGGTTTTAATTAAACTAAATCAATAAAATGTGATTAATATCAAATCGATTTTATCTTGAATGTTCTAGATGAATGCCCTATTTTGGCATAGTTTCAATCTGGTGCGGTTGTCTTCCGTTTGCTTTACATTTTGATATTGCAAAATAATTTGTGTACAATATTTAACGTTTAGATAAGTTCGTTTTTTAAATTTCAAATATATTTTCCTAGGGTGTATATTGTACTAGGCGTAAAAGTATTTGTGATTTTTCCTTTGTTTACAAATGGATTGCACTTGACTCCTCAGATGTTTATTTGGATTTCATATTTTTGCTGTAACAAATAAACATTCCTCCTTCAGTATTAAAATGATTGAAATAAATCGCAATATTAGGGCAATTTTAAGACTTAAAAAAAACTTTCAAAGCTACTGACGCCGGTCATAAGATTTGCGGATTAGAACGGGAATATGCCGCATTAATTCGAACCACTCAACTCTGGTTCAAAGAGTTCCGGGAGGGGACCATGAACCTGGATGATAGGGGAAGATTAGGTCATCCACAGTCTCTCGATGCCTATGTTTTAGGAAGAGCTGTGGCTCCTAACCGGCATTTGCGAGGCATAAGAATGATGCCGAGGAGTTTCGAAGTATACCTCATAAACTGTCAAAACATTGAGAAGAATAAAAGTCTATTTATATATTTATATGAGCAATACAGAATTTAAAATATCTCGAATTATCATAATTATTTCTCAATATTAGTTGGCCTCTTAGTACGCAGGTTGTCAACAAATAACAATCATTTACTCTAGAAATAGTACTAGTTAAGTCGGATAGTTATAATCAGCAGAATACAAAATTATAACATGAAAAGAGGGAAATGTACTAGATTAATACTTATGTCGAAACCCTCGATGGTTTAACTCCCTAACATTATGTTCTGCATGAAACTAAGGGAAACTTTTACATTTAACTTAGTAAAACAAGTAAATGGAGATAATTTTCTGTTTTGTATACAAGTTTATAATTAGTGTAGTAGTTATTGTATTAAGCTTGTTACTCCTCGAGAATCATAAGGCATCTATTTAGGGATGGCACAAAGCATGGGGCATATACTGTTACCGCACTAATATTTGTTTTTTTTTTTAATTTGTAATATTCTCCCAATTATTTTTTTTAATTAGCAGTTGTTTATAATTTACTTCATTGCATATTGCTATTCTGACATTTCGTTTTTGTATTCCTTTTGGATATATTTTTTGGCCAGCAAATATATTGCATTCCAAATTAAATTAATTCCGCAATTGAATATTCTGCAAATATATTTTGGAATATTACTGTAGAGCGGACTTATTTCAAATAAATGTATTTGATGTAGCAGCCATCAGCGTAACTTATATTTGGAGGTTGGATTGTTGAAACCTTATACAAAATGACTTAAAACTGACTTATTTACTGACAACTTAGGAGACCAGACATAACTGGGAATGTAGTGATAGATAAAGTTGAACGACGATACAAAATCGGTGTGTAAGGAATATAATGGCAAACGGGATATATGAACGAACCAGTGGCCGCTCGTGGTTTTTTAAAGTGGGAGGGCGTAGAAGAAAATAGTGCTGCTGAAATTTCTTTTTTTCTTTCCCCTTCCTCCTTTTTACTTTTCGTGCTATTGAAACCCTATACAGGAGGTGAACCAGGAAAACATTAAAATTGTGTAATGTCTGAATGATTGTGGCGTGTTCATATATTTTTTCTCCTTTATTTGGGTTTTTCGCCACTGTCTAAAACTGAAAAATATCAAAAATACCTGTTCTTATTTAAAGAAAGAGACACTGGGTAAAAACACAAAACCAAACGGAGACAAATTTCTCAGTGATTCTTTTTTGTAATAAATTTGCCTAACGTACAAAATTTTAAAGATATAAAAATTTACAAACTTTTAACGTTAAAGTTTCGGAGGGTAATCTCCCCCCGTTTTCAAAACTGAACTAAAAAATAAATTATATTAATTTGTAATATATAAAGGAACGAGTGAAAGTAAATATATTTTTTTGTATGTCAACGATACTTACATTGACAACAATGGATTTTCATGACAGTGACATACTACCAAAAATAATTAATTGTAATTGTGGTTGTCAATGTAAGTATCGTTGAAATACAAAAAAATATATTTACTTTCACTCGTTACTTTATATATTACAAATTAATATAATTTATTTTTTAGTTCAGTTTTGAAAACAGGGGGAGATTACCCTCCGAAACGTTAACGTTAAAAGTTTGTAAATTTTTTTATAACATTTTTATATCTTTAAAATTTTGTTTGTTAGGCAAATTTATTACAAAAAAGAATCACTAAGAAATTTGTCTCCGTTTGGTTTTGTGTTTTTACCCAATGATTCTTTCTTTAAATAAGAACAGGTATTTTTGATATTTTTTGAGTTTTAGACTCTAGAGTGGCGAAAAACCCAAATAAAGGAGAAAAAATATATTACAATTGTATATTATTACTACTTACAAGGACATTGGAGGATGGGTTGTTGCTTGTTGCACAGATAAAGGAATGAATAAGTAGGTACTTACCGTTTCCCGAAGAATAAACCTTTCAAACAGTATATTGTAACTGTAAATCAATAGAGAAAATTCGAAAAAGTTTATGAGAAGTTCGAAAAATTCAAAAAAATATCAAAGTTTTATGAGAAAAAAGGGTTATTGTACACATTTGTAAGAGTAGTCATTATTAACTGTTTTAAATCAGACACCTTCATGTTTGGAATTAAAATTTGATTATTTTTATTTAAAAAGTACTATACGTAGTAAATCCAAAATCAACATAAAGTATTCGCGATGCGAACGAAATACGCGACGCGCGATATATCAAATGCCCCGTACCCGTCAAATCAGCGTTTAAAACTAATTACCGATACGCTCGGTCGCAGGAAATCTACGTCCAAACCTTATGTTTTAGAAAGCAGTGAAATCCCCGAATTCTGGCAACCAACAAAACATGTAACGCCAAGAACGATATAAGATGACGTAGCGTACGGTCGCTTGAGATAACCGTCCGAGCAACGAAGTGAAAATTGTGGCGAGAGGATGGAGTTTTTATCCGTATTATTTGGTGTAAAGGGTCGACTGACATTCTTCTACATTTGGAGATTTTAATTTTTAATAATATCTTAAAAGAGTTATAGGAAAGAAACTGAACGAAAATAAAATATGGTGTTTTACTCCGAAAAATTGTTTACTGTGATAAATGCTGGAGGGCGGCGCCATAACTCCCTCCCTCACGAGCCGCCACTTGAACGAACAACAGTGTGTGAGAATAACGATGAACAGACGATAAGAAAAACAAAATATACATATAATAAATAAAATAAATTGAAATAAATGTAACTAAAATAAATGTAAAATGTATAAATTTAGAGTTAAGTTAAATAATATTAGAAATGAATAAATAAACTGAAATAACAAGACAATTGTGGTGTGAATGGTTATATAAGTAAATGAATGAAATAAAGGGTGACTGAACTAGCCGTGGATAGTTTGGAAAAAAGATGATATAGAAAGGTGAAGGTAAAGAAGGCTGTGCATTGAAATAGAGGGTATCAAGTATCAAGGCATGGGGACATCAGATATTTGAGTAATTTCTGTAAAAAAGAAAAAGAAGAATGGTTTTTTTGATTGGACAAAATTCGCATCTTTTGAGAAGATGCTCGTGGCAGATGTTATAGTGTCCGATCATCAATCGGTGTCACTTAATAGAAGACGGTCTTTCTAGAAAAAGAACCGGGATAGGAAATACGAAAAACGGTTTTACAGATCTTAATTATTAGTATTAGTATTCTTAAGTATTCTCGAGCCGCTGATTTTAAAAATAGTTTGTTTAAAGGGATAAGGTCTCTGGATTTGAATGTTAGTAATAGAGTGGACCTAAAGACAATCGATTGTTTGACCAAACAATCACCCCTCTCATTTCCTTTAATTCTCTTGTGTCTAAAGCACCATGTGAATACCAGAGAAAAATTCAGGAAGATGAGTTTATCAATGAGATCCATGATCCGGATCACTAATGGTTGATATATGTTCAGATCGTGGATCATTCACGGAATCAGAGATAATGTCGCATTTGAACGGGAAGAGTGATTTTATATGAACCAAGGATTCTTTTATGGGCACTAGTTTAACTATTATGGTAGCAGTGTATAGAGAGAATTTGAAACTCAACGAAAGATTACCGTGAGTGAAGGCATAACCTGGACCAGAGCTGCACATGGAAATGTGCAGCTCTGCAGCTCTGCAGAATTTTCTCAGAGCTGCACTGAGAAAATTATTTTGGTAGGGATCGAGGACTATTGGAGATACTTAAAATATGATATGTAAAAGGTATTACATATGGAAGCTTTATCATATTGTAAAAAAAGAGAAGTCAAACGTGGTTAGTTTGAGAGACCATAGGGACTGGTGAGTAGGGAGAATAAGGAGCGGAACATTCAAGTGAAAATCAGGGGCTTCAGATAAATGCTGGTTTCCTAATCGATTAATTGCATACCTTATTGAGATATTATTTCTTCTCAACATGACTGGTTGAGACGCTGAGAAGGCTTGGGATGGGACTAGCTTAAAAGCTCTGATTGCAGGCCTAATGGAGAAATTCTGAATGACATACAGTTGCCGTATATATGATTTGGGGGCTGAAACGGAGGCTATACTGCCATAGTGATTTTGGACCTTAGGATATATTTATAAACTATAGCTATATCAAAACCTCAAGTTATGCTCGATAACATTGTAATAATGGCGGAGTCTTTGGTGCATTTTTCTTTTAGGTGAAAATATGATCCTTCCAAGAGAGTCTTTAATCAATCAAAGGAACGAGGAATTTACGTAAGGATACTGTTGGGATAGGGATATTGGGAAAGGGTGTAGACAAGTGCAGACAAGAGCGGTTTTATTTCCGACAAAAGTGAACTACTAAAGGGACAAGGAGCAAGGCCAGATAAGTTGAACCATTTAGACAGGTTGGTGAGTTAGGATTAAATAATTCTCTCGGAGACTCTGAAGTAGGAAGATGGATCAAAATATCAACCATGTTACACTCGGATGATATTTTGGTATATCTCCTTGTTCCAGATTAAGACCAAGTCTTCGGGAATGTCATTATCAAGAGTGTTAGGATACGAAAAATAATGATCTCTCGTTACTGACTGTCTGTCAGATAAGAAATTGTGTAAACACATTGTCTCTGAGACCCCAGTGATGCAGCAATCTGAGTAAACGAGAGGACAATACCGTCCCAAAGGCACCAAAGATATCCAAGAAAGCGTCAACTAAGTGATTACCTCTAGGAAGAGAAGAAATAATATCTTTTTGAAAGCCAACTACGTGACCTAGGGTTGATCTATATCTTCTGAAACCTAATTGGCGATTATCGATTACATGGTGGGATGAAAATGGAAAACAATGGTGTACTATAGGGCAGAAGGGGAGAGTCATGGAGATAGAATAAAACATTCTGGGAGGACTTATTGTGTACTTGGGAAAAGCCGAGACTGGAGTTATTGGCGATCTCCGTGCGATCTGTACTCCAGGTGTCGTTGGATAGAGCGTCTTGAATGGCGTGGAAGGGATTAACTTTAAATATTTTAATTACTTTCTAGAATTTTGAGCTGGTTAGTGATGAATTGGTGGAGTTAACAGCTTTGGCCACAAGGATCAATTTGTGGTTAAGATTGTCCTTCGGGCTTTAGTTCGACAAAGTTTAAAGTAGATAAGGTTTTTTCAGATGTATGGTGTTTAAATTTGTTGAGTCCGGATTGATGTTTTCAAATCATTATTTTGCACTGAACGATCATTAGTGGGTTTAGAGCTATTGATATATAAATAAGGAATACTCACTTCAGCTGCTTTGATGAATGTGGACAAAAGATTATTAACACTGAAATCAATCAGTAACAAATTTTTAAGGATATTGTGCGGAAACTGACCGCTGCCATAAAGGTGGTTTAGGATGTTCCATTCAAGAGAAGGAAAAAGTCAGGGGAGTAAAATGGGAGATCGGGGGAAGCCAAGAACCGAGATGATAGGCAGATGTGAGTAGGGGCAGGAGTGTTTAGAAGAGAGATAATATTAGAGTAGGGGTCTCCAACCCAACAACCGCGAGCTACCGATAGCTCGCGTGGACAATTTCGGTAGTTTGGTATATCAATTTAGGTACCTTATACGCCGAAAATGTATTTCGATTATTGTACTAAACAAGTTTAGATAGCTCTTTCTATTTGAATATTATTAAAGTAGGTCAACATATTGAAAAGGTTGGCGACCCCTTTATTAGAGTATAAGAAGTCCTACCGTACGCTAAAGTACGCCGAAAATGTATTTCCATTATTGTACTAAACAAGTTTAGATAGCTCTTTCTATTTGAATATTATTAAAGTAGGTCAACATATTGAAAAGGTTGGCGACCCCTTTATTAGAGTATAAGAAGTCCTGTATATAGAGCTTCTGATTATACCTGAGATGAACCCCACATTATGTTATGAAAGTTGAAATATCCATAGATGATGAAAAAGAGAGGCAATGGAGAAATGATATTATTTACATGGTTGAGAGAAAATGGAACTGAGGGAGGAATATATACATTGCTTGATTGCAGACTTCAAGATTGAAGGCCACAGGTAAGTTCGGCGAAGTCAGGAAAGTCATGAGTGAGTAATGGTAACACCACGAGAGAATCTAAGGACGTACTCAAAGTCTTTTCTAACAAGAGAATAATGTTTTATTTTATGTTTTTTTCTAACAAAGGAATAATAAGTTTAGAAAAGGAGAATTTTAAGCTCATTGAACGTGCTATTAAGACCGTTGCAGTTCTATTGTAGGACTGAGTGGGTGAAGGTGAAGTTGAGGAGGAATAAAACAAGCCTTATTGGAAAATAGAGAAGATAAAGGGAATGAAACTATGTGGGAGGTTGAAAATTAAACCCGAGAGAGGAGATATCAACCTATATATCTTCGTTTGATGATAATTGATAAAAAATTTCCCATTTTTAAAGAGCTTAAAATCTAAAATAATTTTGAAATAATAAAATAATACATTTTCAGGACTTCTCAGGATTGGATAAAGTACCACCTACAAGATGTACAACTCAATAGCAATAGTAGAAATAGTTCCTTGCTATTTCTTCTATTTTGAGAACTTACAGTATATCGTGTTGAGTATGCCACTTTTACTAAATCGAGATCGCACAACAGTACATTCACAGAAAACTTGGCTCTAAATAATATTGTTGCTAATATTGTTTATTTTAAGTCGTAATTATAGGACTGTTCAAATTTAAGATATTCTTTAAAATCAGAGAATCAATAATCGAAATATTTCTATATTCAGCAAGTGTATATTCTATATTACGATGAATGGAATATAATTTGTTCTAAAATTATACGATATTTCTGTTGTTAAAATAACTTAATTTATTATTAATTCGCTAGTATTTAAAATATTTTTTTTATTTTTAAAATACCAATTATTTGAATAAAATGTCCATAGGTAAACCAAATTTTATCAAACCTTACAATACAAATATTTTAGTTACTTCAAAAATCAGTTAATACAGTGTAATAATATTTTTTTTACAACGTGGCCCACGAAAAATAGACTGCAGTAATTTTGAATAGAAAAATGTTTATTAACACAAATAAAGAGTAAATCATCTCCTGATGATGCTAATATGGTTAGCAAAACGTGCATCGAGAAGTTTTCAAACAGTGATTTGGTGTTTAATGGTAAATCTCTTTGAGTTTAATTTACACACATATAATTAGTGTACTAAACTAGAGATTAAATCATCTCCTGAAGATGTAAACATGGTTAGCGAAACGTGCGTCAAGCAGTTCAAAAAAAGTGATTTGGTATTTAGTTCAAAAGGTTCCAATAGAAGAATTGATAATTAGTGTAATTAATGTTATTTTCAATGCTTACTTGTGAGCAAATTAGTAAGCGAAATTTTGCCTCCAGCGTTTTCAGTGTTTCTGATTTTTTTTTCAATCCGACCACGAACAGCGTTCTTCAATTCTTCCACTATGCAACACTTATCTTCATGCACGTATAATTTCAAGTATCTTAAAGATAAAAATCATTTATGAATACGCCCGGTGACTCAAGAGATCACGGGTTATTCTCAAAGCGAGAAGGTTCTGAATTATGAATAGCGTAGCTATTCTGGTCGTATTGTGGTCGTATGTATAATGGGCCGAGCTTCTTGAAACCATATATCTTTTCAGTTGATTAAAACTTTTAAACATTGATACGTAGCGAGCTGAATTAACGACCATTAGCTTCATCTTGGTCCAAAAATAATGGTCTAAAAATTCCGCACTAGTTATTACCGCACCATTCCGTACATTTTGGACTGAGTTTTTCTGAAACCCAAAATAGATTTTTTTACTGATCACCCCATTTAAGTGGAAATGAGGTTTATCATAAGCAAATTCTTGATGCCATTGAGTCTAGAGTGGCATGATACTAAATAGCATCGTAGGGAGGGCTGATACACACCTTTCGCACCTTCCACTCTCTTTCTACTGGCCGAATAATATCCATTAGAAAAACGTCTGTTTTCTGGGAGCCATGTTGAACAGATATTAGTTAAAATGTATGATTATTGATATAAATAACTCATTTGTGGGATTCTTAATGATTAATTTTGAGTGTATGTTTTCTTAGTTACTAGGTTTGCATTCTTCTGGTTAGAACTAGTATTAAAGTTATATAGTGCACAAACTTAATTTTGTTTAATATAACATTATTTCTGAAATTTCTTATTTCATATTTTCCAGCAATTTTAAATTTATGCCTCATACTTTATTGTGACCTATTTTATACTGAAACTATTCCTCTAATACTTACGGGATTGAAAAAGAGATATGGACAATTTCAGCTGAACACAGAATATTTGGCAGTAAAATTCTGCGAGCTTATTTTAGTATAAACCTTAACATTCTCTTTGATTTATGTAAAATATTTTGCAGTGTTGTGGTTTAAAATATTTCAATTTTTAATCCATGGTTTCGTTGAAAATGTAATTCAAAATGTTTTCTTAAATATATATATATATATATATATATATATATATATATATATATATATATATATATATATATATATATATATATATATATATATATACCCGTTTTAAAGTAAGAAATTGTTTAAAGAAACTGCTTATAAAAATAATAAATTATTCAGTTGGAATCATAACAAATAGAAAAATTGAAGAAAGGATAATAAAATATTAACATGTGTTATTTAGCATTATAGTGAACTTCTATGTTAGAGTAATATTAGAAATACATGGCCGAACATAAGGAACGGATGAGGAGAAAGTAACAGTCTCACAAAATGCGATTAATAAAGAAAGAGAAAAATAATAAAAACTTACAACATCCTAATAGTAGGACACTGGAATACACGGTTGGGTGAGTAGATGACTAGGAAGTATTAGAGGTCCAGAAATAGAAAAAAGGTGCTGGAATTTTGCCAAACAAATTAGTTGTTAATTGGACACATATTGTGATATCAAGAAATTGAAGATAAATATACTCTTGTAGTTGAAGAAATAAAGACAAAGAGCTTAATTAATCATATAGTTTAGACAAAGAACCTTGAAGAATATACTGAAGAATATAGAATAGAAAGAAAATAAGAATTATCAAGGCAACAGAGGATGTTCTAGGCAACATTAAAGAACTGAATCGCAAGAAAAGAACATATTGCAGCAGTGAGTAAATTTAAGAGACAAAATATTCAAGAAATGTACAAAAGATAAATTGATAGACAATTGAAGGAATTAGAGGAGGTGACAGAAGCTTGGTAACTAATAGAAATATGGATTATATTTAGAGACAACTTGAGAGGCAAAGCAGAAAAGGTTTGTTCAAAAGCACCAGCTTTTGTTGTTACATGAAGAACGAAGGATGGAGATAGAAAGAAGAAACAAACTTGGAAAATGTATCTCCCGATCGGAAGCGAATAGGATAAAAGGATATTGAGAAAAAGGAGACAAAATAAAATAAATTATAGGAATGAAAGACAGAGAAAATATTTTACAAATAAATTATAGATGATGATATTGAAGAAAAAAGCACACGGGAAGACAGATGAATTATAATGTATTCATAATTAGAAATTTCAGGTTAGACTCTAGAGAGAGAGGTTGTGTGGGCCTTAAAATACTTACTTAAAATAAATCAATGTTCCGGCAACATTCATTCAATAGTAACTAGTAACAGTAGCAAATAGTTGTCAACATAGTCAGTAAATAGCACCTATGATAGATTAAAATAAAAAGTTGAGATAGCAGAGGAAATGTGAGAAGAAGTTTTCAACAGGTAGAAAGGAATAAAGTAACAGAAAAGTGCTGTTTATATTAGTAATTAACTAACTGGTTAAACATTACAGGAAAAGAATGGAACAACTTCAACCAGATTCAATCTAATATCAAGGATTAGATTCGATAAAAATTGACGTCTTGATAATGCAGATAATATGATCAATGTCCTAATAGCTGATAATGGACATATAGGTGGAAAATATTAAACTAATAAAAATAGAAATAATTATATAGAAAAGTAAAATAATGAGAAACAACACAATAGAGCAAAACTAAAATGTAAGGATAAAAATCTAGAAATAGTAATAATCTACGAATACTTGTCAAATCTCATAACGAATGCTGAGAATATAGATTTCGAATTAGCAAACTGTGGGAGAAAATTAACCAGACTCTACTATGCGGTAAATATACTAATCGGAGAAAAGGAATTGAGGTAACAAATAAAATTAAGAATATGTAATGTAAAAATGATTCAGTTGAATAACAGTTGGAAAGGCAAAAATGGAACAAAGTTACTAATAAATCAACCAGGGAAATGGCAAAGCAAGCACCATTAATAAGCAAAATAGAACGATAGCAATGAAATTGGTTTGGACACATACATAAAATGATTCGATATGGACTAAGAAAAATAGTTATTGAAACAAAAGGATATAGTAAAAAAGATATGCAGCAAGGCAAACAAGGATATAACATATAGTAGATGCAAGAGAAGATAAGGTGAAGCTTTGGAGAAAAAAGAGGGGGACTTTAGATTAAATAGAAAAAAAAATAGAACAAATGGGTGGACGAAGAATTTGAAAATTATCTGGATTTTGAAAGCTTAAAAGGCAGGGGAGAAAGAAAGTATATAAAAACTAAGCTTATTTTAATTATCTTTATAAATCTATATATAAAATTACTTAATCTTATATTAAATAATATATACTCTCTATAATGTCTATGTCAACAAGAGTAATAGGGCATGTTGTTTAAATAAAATGTCAATGAATTGAAGTACATACAGTATCTTTATTATTGTATAATTTGAATACAAGATAGTTTTATTTGGAATAACACTTTATACAAATGGCTAGCTGGATTCTTGATACAGATCAGTTCTTCTGAAAATGTATAATTATCTTTTGCAATTATGTTTTTTTCTCTACGTTCTTCATTATCTATAGTTATTCTATGATGTATCTCAATGACTGAAGCTGACTATGCATCATCATTTTCGAAAGAGTACGGGCTGAAGCATTTTCCACACCATTCTAGAGCACTGGCTTTTCATTAATCTGCTGTGGATATTCCAATAGTCAGTCTGTTCGCATATGGTGCTATTAGTAGTAGGGCGGCTTTATCTATATTGTGTCTTGTAGTGCCTAAATTATTCAATTAAGTGTACTCGATTATGTTGAATAGTTTAAGGATTTTACGAAACGTAATTATAATTAAACAAAAAAATCTAGACGGCATCAAATCCAATTTTTAGAAAAACTGATTCCGGAACATTCATGTATAAACACTTTTAAAAATTAATAAATTATAAAGTATAGCACAGAAGCCTATTGTGCTGCAACAAAACTATGCTTTCGAACTAGCATTGCTTAGTTTTGAAATCGTACTGATCAGATAAACATTTTCTTAAGTCAGAAGTCAAAAAATGTGAATATTGTGTACACGCATATATACCAATATTGGGAACGTTTCCAGATGACACAGATATTCTTCTCTCCCATGACAACTTTAACAAGGCATCGAAACTTTTTTAGTCTCACCTGGATCTTGTTCAAAGTTGGTAGGCAAAATAAAAAATCGATGTCAATGAAAATAAATACATCCATGTCACTTTTACCACCCCCAGAAAAACCTGTTTGTTGGTATCATTAAATCACCGTATAATACCACTTCGACTTCGACTTATTTAGCAAGATTTTTTGGCTAGCCTTCCAGGCTCTTACCAGTTTCTATTGAATTCTCCGTTTTTTCGGGTGTATTTGCCTGCTACCGCAAGCCTTGGAAATGTTTTGGGGGCTTCTATCTAGCCCTGGAGGTGACGATTTAGTAAACATGTTCGGTAAACATAATCGTCTTTATTCAGATTGATGAAAATTTTTTCTTTTCTGCTTCGGAAACGGACCGCAAGGTCCGATTCCGCGGATGATACGAATGAAAAACGCGTATCTTGATTCATTGTCCATGTGGGCGTGGTTCTTCAGGATTTTTCTCAATTCACTTGGTACAGTAACTTGTACTATTGCGATGGGTTTCTTCTCTTTAGTTAGCCATCTGGTTACTTTAATTGGTTGGATCCCCAGTACTTGGAGTTCTTCAATTACTTCAGTTTTGATCGTTTCTAGTACGCCTTTCAATAAGACTCGTAGAATTTTCTTATTCGATTTTGGTGTGTCGTAGGCATAGCTCTTTTCATAGAGCAATTTGTAAACGGCCTCTCGGTCCTTTTCTGTCGCCGGGGGTATTAAAACCCCATTTGGCTTGGTAATGGCTGGCCCGACCGCCACTTTGTTTTTCTTTAAGAGGTTCATTACTTCCAAGAATTTAGCTTTATCCGTCAGGATAATGGCTGTTGGTTTTTTGTTGTCAGATTTTGGTTCTGGCTTTTTATTGAAGGTTTTTCCATCGTGGACGGTGCGGTTTGCTTTTCGGTCGTAACCTTTTCGGTTTCAGCCTTTGAGGAGGAAGGAGCAGTCGGTGCTGTCTGGGGATGACTTACCTCAGGAACCCGTGCTGCTGGTTGCCCTTTCTTCTTCTTTGTTTTGGAGGAAACCTGTTGGAATCCTTCTTTGTCTACGGGGGCTTTCTTGGAGCCTCCTTCTGGTCCACTTCGTTTCGACTTGGCCTTGGTGGTTTGTTGTGAGACTAAGTTTTGTGGACCTTTTTCTTTTTTCGAAGCCGTAGGAAAAGTAACAGTGCCATTTGCACCGACACTTCCGACAGCATTTTGGATTTCTGTCTTCAGATGGTCGACTGCGACTTGGAGTATTTCTTTCTCGGTGAGAAGCATTGTATTTGTTGCGATAACTTCCGCAAGTTGATTATTAACAGTGGTTAGAGCATCTCTATGATACTCCAAACATTCAGCATGGCAACGCACTAATCATCATATGTATAGCACGCGTCTTTTACCTGCTTTAGGTAATTGTTTCTGTAGTTTTTGCTCATCGCGAACGGCACTAATTCACAATTTCACAAAAACGACACTAAACGTTTAGCAAGCGTTTACTTGCACTTTACCTCACTTTTCGGGAGCTAGAGAACACGTCTGTACCCTCCAACGTCTCGATGGGTAGTCATTTTTCCGTATAATACCACAAATTACAATGGTTAAATACCATCGGATGCACCAATATGGATACGCGGCTGACCTACCATAAATACAACTACTAATAGATACACTGACTAAAACGAAACATTTGGATTTAAACTTAAGAAACATATATTTGTTTCTCGGGCGTTCATTTAAACTTTCCCTTGGCATTAAAATATTTCTTTACAAGGCCATCTTCAAATCTATTTTGACTTATGGGATACAACTGTAGGGAACATCAAGTCACTCAAATATTGAAGTACTTCAAATAAAAGGTTATTCAAATTGAGTTTCCACATTACAATCTAAAATATTTTTGAAACTTCACTATATTTGTCAACGGCAACGTCAGATTTCTAAGCTAGAAACATAAACAAAAATAGTCATGGAGCAATATACGATGAAACAACGTGTTAAAATTATCCAAGCCGTTTATAAAAACTAATGTTAAGACCAATCGAGGAAAAGTGTATTTCGCTTTTTTGCTTTACGTGAATGCTTTGCGCACAAAATCGACGTTCAGAGAGCTTCTAACATCAAAATTGGAATAAAATATTGCCATTGCTAGCAAAAATGTGGGTAAAAATCCAAGCACATCGATTCGTCATCGATCGCAGCAAGTGGGCGTTACGTATTTCCCTATACAACGAATTTTAATAAAATATTTCCAGTTACATCCATACAAACTGCAAATAACACCGGAATTGAAGCCTCGAGGTCATCAATAGCGCCGTGTGTTTGCCGAATGGATACTCGAACAAGGAGTAATTTTTTCAATGAAAATCATTTATAGCGATGAGGCAAATTTTCACGTTGGTGGCTTCGTAAACAAGCACAATTGCCGTATTTGGGGATTGGAAAATCCAAGAGAGATTATTCAAACGGAAATGCATCCTCAAATTTCCGCTTATTTGGTCTATTTTTTTTTTCGAGGATCATGCGGAAGGCGCTGTTACGGTTACTGGCGTTCGCTATCGGAATATGATAAAAGATTTTTTCTGGGAGCAATCGAAAGATATTGACATCGACGATCTCTGGTTACAACAGGACGGTGCTACCTGCCACGCAGCAAGAGAAACGATACAATTACTACGCAGCAAGTCTCCAGGTTGCATTATTTCACGTAACAACGACATTCAATTCCCGCAGATTTTTTCCTTTGAGGGTATGTGAAGAGCAGTGTCTACAAGATTAAACCAAATACCACCGTAGAACTGAAATAGAAGACCAGACGCGAAATAGCCGTCATAGAATCAGAATTGTGCCTCAGAGTAGTCGAAAATTTTCCCAAACGGATTAAGTCATGCCATGACCTCAAAGGGCAAATACATATTTTTTATATTTTCAAATTTCCCAGTGTTTTTCTTTTAATATCTTCACGTGGAAAGCGAAATTGAATTAGTTTTATTTAAATTAAAAGTTCTTCATGCGCATCACTAATACCTCGTGGTATGTTTCAAACAAAGCAATCCGATGTGATCTCAACATTGGGGCAGTTATGAAAGAAATAAAGAAGCATAGCTTTAGATATGAAGATAAAATGAACATTTATCTAAATTACCTTGCTGTCAATCTGCTTGATAACTCTGGCGAAATTACACGCTTGAAGAGAAATATGATTTTTAACAATTGATAAACATCTTGCAGACTTGCAACAAACTTAGAAGTTAAAAATCATATACAAAGAGTTATGGAAAATCGAACAAAATTTGTAGTATACGTATTGAATAAAATTATATAATGAATTTATTATGTAAATTAAATATACAAGAAATACTAAATTATTTAAAAAAAGGTTTTATGTTTCAAGTAGTCTGACAACGTTGGTTTAGTGAGTTTGATGCAGTGCCAGTGGTATCGGTTAAAAAAATAGTTAGAAAACATTAAGTAAAAATTGTTAATAAAATCTTAAATATTCATATATTTAATCATTTTGGGTTTTTTATACTAAATAAATCTACTAGTATTTAATATCAAACGGATTTTTATGCATCCAAATTTAACTTTAAGAAAAAATATACATAACTCTAATCATCAGCAACTACGGTAAAAGCATAAAAATTTTCGACCAAAATTCAACTTGGTTCAGAATTAAATTTTTCTTAAGATACAAAATTGCTTTAAATTGAAGATTATTGTTTCCATTTTTGTATCATTGAATGAAGTTAACATGCATTAACGAAAAGAATATTTCTAAGAAATAAGAAAAAGGGAATATTATATTTCAGGGAAAATATAATATAAAATATTTGATATATCATTTTCATCATCATTATCAGTCCGTGTCGATCCACTGCAGGTTGAAGGCCTCTTCAGCAGGCTTCCAACTTTCACGGTTCTAGGCTTCCCTCTGCCAATCGGGTCTAATATATTTAATTATGTCATTGGTCCACCGTGATTTCCTCCAGGATTGCCTTGGTCCATCTGTCGTCCCATCGTCTCGATATATCGTTAACCTATATCTACTTCAATTGCTTCACTGGTCCAATGATGTCACACACTTTCGTTTGTTCCCTGATCCATGTGCAGAGCTTTCTGTCTCGTCTTGTAATGTCAAGCATACATCTTTTAATTTCCCTCTGTGCTACCCGAAGTTTTTGAATCGATTGCGATGTAAGTGTCCAGGTTTCACTTCCATATGTTATAACGGGCTGGACGCACTGATCGAAGATTTTTCTAAAGTTTGCTCTTAAACACTATGTTGAGCCTGTCAAATGCCTGCCAGCCACATTTAACACGTCCTCCCACCTCCCGTCCTCCTCCATTGAATTCTTCTGTCCAAGATATATAAAGTGGTCCACAATCTCCAAATCCCTACCCAAGAATGAAATTTTTCTGTTCTCAGCAAATTTATTGAACAAAACTTGACTCTTTTTCAGATTTATTTTTAAGCAAAATGGTTCCCCAGCCCTTTGTAACTCTTGTATACGTCTTTGCAGCTTCTCTGGGTCTTATGAAAGGAGAACGATATCATCTGCAAATCTAAGATAGTTTAAATTTACACCATTGATCTTTATATTTTCTTTATATTTACACCATTGATATTTTGGGAAGAGAATGTCCCAATTCAGATTACGGAATACTTCTTCAAGGCAGGCCGAGAAAAGAATAAGCGTATTGCGTCTACCTGCCGTACAGCTCTCTCTTGAAATATATCACCAGTTAACTTCAATGCTACAGTAGTGCTTCAGTTTCTTGCCTCTAACCTTTTAGAATTGTCTTTTGATTTTGTTATTTAGAGATAATTGAAAACTTGTATATCTTTTTTTATAATAAAAGCTTGTTTTTTATGTCAATATTTAAAGTATTTTTTAAACTTTGATTTTGTCTTGTATTAGGGCTTATGCTTATTTGTATTGCTTTTAGTATACCAACTACTGGAAATATGTTATTTATAATGTCAATGCCATTTCCTTTAAAAATTCTTTATGAAAAGCTGAAAAAGTTACAATAATGAAGTGACGTTGGTAGAAACGGAAACAATATACCTATTGAAATCCTTCCTACTAGCCAAAATAAAGCTTCTTTAAGAGATTCAAAAAGAACTTCTAAAATCACTCTTTTAAAACTTATCACAATTACAATTGATGTTTTTCAAGAGTTTCAGATTGCTGTAAATAATTTTCTTTACTACTCCAACGCTTTCAAACAATTCTCTCAAAGGTTTCCGACAAAAATTATCTCAACCGAGGTTTTGAATTGAATACTTCGCATTATATTCTTACAATAAAATATCGACAAAATCAGTGATTCATTTGGATATATTTTTGGGAACCATTAAATTAGATCCTCGAATTAATTTCCGGCTTTCTTTGACTACCTTTGATATTTATTTTAGCAAAAAGAAATAAAATTTTAATGTTTGCAGTAATCTCTCTCACTTTCTATACACTTTCGACACCTTTCAGCTACCTGAAAGGTGTCGAAAACCTAGTCGAAACACAAATTAAAAAAAAACTTAGTGGTTTCAATGCGATACATTTATTGAGGCATTTTTTGACTTCCTTAAGAGATGTGAAGCGGTTGTAAACTAGATGATGTTGCAAGGATAGGAAGATATAAAAATCCGAAATGGCTAAGTCTGGAGAATACGGTGAATGTGATAAAATCTCCCAGCCCAACTCGGTGAACATTTCCGGAGTTCTTTTTGCTGTATGTAGCCTTCTTCCCTTGCCAGTATAAGACTTTTGCCTCCAAATCGTGACTAACACAAATAAGTGGCTGCTGATAACGGTCAGTAGTGGCCGTTTGACCAGATTAAGATAACACATAATGCACGCTCCACTATGGCCAAGGCGAAAGAATACCTCCAAGAAGTTTTAATGGTTGCCTTGTTTTCTGGTTCTTTGTTTTTGTTATTAGTGAGAGAAAACAATTCCGATGCTTTTTTTCCTGAGAGGTCTCAAATTTGCACTTAATTACCTGAACACAACTCGGCCATTTTCATTTTAGACACCTTTTATTTGTGTCCCCGCGTGTCTTTAGTTTCATAGATATAAATGCGAAACTCACCAAATTTTTTATTCATGCCTATAAGAGAAAAGCGTTTAGATATTTAGAGTTATATGGGCTTAACGAGCCTATATAACGTTACCAACGTTACTCCTCGAACGTTACGAGGCTTACAAAAACTCTGTTAAGCTCCAATATAATTAAAATATTTTCTACAATTTAATAGTAGCAACTACTTGGTACTATTACAATTAGATTGTGGCATTGACAATTGTGGTCTCGGAATCGTTTTAATCCGAAATGACCAAGGTTCAAAGATAAAGATAGGTTTTTTTCAAAACTAAACTGTTTACTCAGTTGGTATTAACATTATAATTAAGCTATAACGTTTTAGTCAATTGAGTTCTCAACCAGACATAACGTTTGTCACAATTAAATATTTAAGCGATTAATATAAAATATACCGATCTCTATGAAGTTGTATTTAAGAATGGTTCAGTAGATAGTTAAGTTAGAGAAAATTATTCAAAAGTAAGTGATGGTGTACGCTCTTTCATTTATGCCGAATAAATACCGTATATGATTTTACCTCATTATACGTAAACATGAAAGAGTTCTAATTATAATAGGGATTTTTTTCGCAGAAATTATTTCAAATTAGTCTATGTTTTTTTTTATTTCCAGTATTGCTCAAACTAAATCACAGATTTTTTTTTTAAACTGTGGGGTCCTACAAAGAATTTTGATGAGTAGTGTGAGAGAAATAGAAGAAACAAAGTACAGGATATTCGAGTATTACACTATCAGTTCCTGATTCATGATGCTTCTTCATCATCGCTAGGAATTGGCGATGGGGACCAGAGGTAAAAGAAATCTTTATAACAAAAAATGAAGAGGGATTAGAAGATTATTATTAGGATTATGGTTATTGAAAGACCGTGTACTGATTTTGCAAACTAAATGGGACATTAATAGTTCTTCCAGTTCTTCCAGCCAGAATGAGTTCTCTTAACTCGAATGAGTTCTCTTATTAACAGAATGAGTTCTCTTATTTCGAGTGAACCATTTCAAGTGAAAGCGAAGAAGGATCTAACTTGGTTTTATTTATGACTTCAATTATAATTAAAATATAATTATTACTTTAACTAATCAAACCAATAAAAATTACTTTAACTGGAAATCTAGAAGATATTTAAGTTAATCATTGCCCTTCTTCAACTCGACTTTGAAATTGAAATCAACAACCCTAAAGCAAGGCACTAATTCCATCGCAATAAAATATATTCTACATCTTACGATGTTAAATGACTGGATACCGGTTGGTCCATGACTGGATACCGGTTGATTTCGTAAAGAAAGGATACGGTTCCACTAATACCGGAAATATTGCCAGATCATTTTTCCAGAAATCATTCTGAGAACTTCAAGATAATTTAAATAGACGTACAACTTGATTCGCCGACTTGGAGTAATATTGGCAGTAATTAATAGCAATTGTTGCGAAGATGTGGAGAAGTTAGCAATATAATTATATCCGTAGTACTAGATGCCATTAATCGCGGAATAGACGGAGAAGTTAGCAAAACAGTTATATCCATAATACTGGATGCCATCAATAGTGCATAAAGTTTTGATGCTTGGATTTGAAATTATAGAAGCTTCAGGTTTGCTGATTGGGTTAGTTTCAGAAGAAGCCTAGGAAAACAAAAATATAGATTACAGACTTTATAGGCTTCGTGAAAAGTTGCAAATGGTCTAGTGGATAATATTACAAATTTTCAAAAATCAGGAAACAAATTTCCAGTGCTCCTTATTTCAGCCATCTCTACAATATCAGCAGGCGTTTTCCGAGACCGGTTTCTAGCCTTAATCCCTCTGTCAGGCGGGGTTAATTCTCAAACTGTCAAGCTCTAGCTGAACGTTCAGAAAGCAGCAGAAGAAATGACCAACAGTGTGACAATATATTTTGTCATATTGATATTGTCGGATGTAGGAGAGTCTTGTCTGAGCGTTCAGAGAATTCACACCGCTCTCTCTGACCGCAATCTTAAAGCGTGGCAAACATATGCTGTTAGTGTTCGTTCAGTGCGAATTAGTGATTAGTGTTTTCGAAATGGGCAAATTCGAGGCTTCTTACATCAGAGATGTGATAGAGTCAGCCTATTCGTACCAAGAAATAGTGAAATTCCGAGCAACTTGTGCAAAACTTCATCGGGACAAAAACACACAACTGACCAATTCAGCTGGTGGCGCAAACTCAAAATAGAAAAGTTAAAAGCAGTAATTCAAAAACTACAAACCAGAATAAAGGAAATAGAAGAATCCACATCTAAAAAGACCAGAGATAATATAAAAAACGCCGATATTTTACCTAAAATACAAGGCGGTAAAACTAAAGAAACAAAAAGACTACTGACACCACACTATCAACCTCGGTCATACAAACACCAGTCATCGAGATCTGTTCAGATGATGAAGAAGCAGAAAATCAAAAAATTTACGCTTGGGAGAATATCAGCAGATATCTACTCGATCCAAAAGACGAAAGAAGAAGAAGGTGTCAGCTTCCAAGGTAAGCCAACCTTTGGAAGATCCGATCGCTTCTCTTTCGTCCACTTTGTCTACCAATAACAAAGAAGCGCCGATGGCAGAACTAGTACAAGAATCAGTGGAAGAGACAACAGCTGCACCAGTTGGTGTTACAACCAAACCCAAACCAATAGTCCTGAAGGACAAATCAGCATTCCAGAAAGTCATGAAAAACGTAAAAAAGCTTGATTTTCGAACATTTCGATGACATCGCGTCTACCACTAGCCAAAGTAGGCCCGTATATTATCGCGCTTTAAATAACTATAGGGCGCACAGTGAATTGCCCAGTACAAGCTAAGTAGACAAAAACATTTATTTTACGATTTGTTAGTTCTGGTTGTGATAAATATTGTTTTGTTGTTTTATTGAATAATTACGCATTTTTTGATAATTTAGAAGATTGAGGAATATTTATATTAAAAAATTTAAGTGCGGAATAAAATATGTATTTAAAAAAAAATTGAAATTGTTATTACAAGAAAATTATGTACATAATTTAACACAGCATAAATCATACAATAACATTTACTCTTACTACTTATATTTTAGATTATATAAATAAACAACATAAAATTAAATTAGCAAATTATATTGAAGACTAATAATAATCATTACATGACTCATCTTCAATTTCCCAATCAGTCGAATCAGGTATTAAATAATCTTCATCATCACATGGATGAACATCACTTGCTACCTGATGTATTGGTATTGAAGGGGGGACAATTAAATACAGAACTTCCATCGGTAATTTCTCGGTTATCTTTCTAGGCAATTCTCTGAGTGTCTGAGATTACAGGATCGGACGTTATCAAAATTATCATATATAGAAAATCTATATTCGTAGAAATACGTGGCTGTTTCCTCGTATGGTGCTCGCGGAATCTGCGACAATCTTTATTTCGGGCTTCTTGGGATTCTTCAGAGAGCTGCCCGATTAAATGAATGCCTGCATGTTTTAATAACCTCCGTACTATGTACCAGAATTTTATGTACAGTAACAGACATATAGTACTACGAATAGAGATTAAGTAAAAGGGTTTTGGTTTCAGAAGAATGTTTTTCAACTTCGAAAATTAATGTTATAGCCGGAAGATAGCGTTCTTAATAAAATACTAAACTTTTTAATTAGATTAACTTCTAATTCTGTAATCTCTTTAGTTAATTCCGGATTCATAAAAAACTTGTGAGCTGTGTTCTCGTCTTTTGTGTTCCCATAACCAGGTTTTGCTTTATCTGCAATAAGCCCCATTTCGTTTTTAGGTTTTGCTCGATTTCTTCCGAACTTTGTTGCACACTATATTTATCGTCATCACCTCTAGCTTACCATTTTTCTTATATCCAAATAATAGTTAATATGTAACAAGCACTGAAAGGAACGAATCCCCACATGCAAAGTAGACAAACCGAGACCATGATGCCCTTTTTTAACAACAACATCGTTTAATTTGCCATTCATCATTTTAGGAGTAACGCCACAGATGTAACATTTTTGTGGAGAACGTGGTTCCGTCAAAGCATTGCATACTTTTCCGTCTGTTATTGCGAGTAAAAGCTCGTGTTTCACAGTAATTTGACATTCTCCAACACTACAAGGTATTGGAAGAAGTTGAAATACTTCATCTAAAACTTTGTTAGTTTCTGTTATAGTAAATTCGTTTGTTTCCTGTGGAAAAATAAATAAACAGTTGGCAATAGTGTGTGGATGATGGCTGCAGATTTTGCCAACCGCAATGAAACAAATGCAAATACAAACAGAAAGTCATCAGTAGCATCGAAGTTCTCGAATATCTGTTTATAAGTGCTGTGACAAGAAATCCCGTCACCTTTCCGTTTGTTAATTTATGTGAATGACGAATTAGATGATAAATTTTTAGAACTTCACTTTGCGCTTCAATTAAACGCTTAGTAGTTTTATCCAGTATGGCTTGAAGTTTAATTTTGGCGCACATTTCTATCAAAGAAATATGTTCATCTGAAGGGTGACAACTTTTTGGACTTTCATAGACTAGGATAAGATGGAAACGCTTGATATCAAGGTGTTGAAAGAAGTTGAAATACTTTATCCAAAACTTTCTTAGTTTCTGTTATAGTATAACAGAATATAGTTTAATGAATAATTTTTTTGCGTCTGTTTATAAGTGTGACTAGTGCATTTAGAGTCTACGTAATAAGCTAATGCCTCGTCACTGTTCAACTGCCTGCCACCACAAATAACATCATCAGATTTTCTTTTTTCTGAAAATTCCAAACTTTTTCTAATCAAAGTAACTACGTTTCTGTGACCTGACAAACGATTTGCTACTTCAGCAGCTGTGGTCAACTCAATGATAATTCGCGATGTCACTAAGTCTTCAACCCTACGTTTTTGTTTTTGAAAGACGAGTCTTCAAAGTTCTTTTTGAGCCCACCTTGAGGCTGACTTCCTCCAGGTGATGAGGAAGCACAGGTCTGATGCATACTATATTTACATCTGAAATTCTGCGGCCTCTAAACAACTTTTATTCTTATTTAAAAAACGGTCCATCACCATATTAGCTGCAGCCCACTTTTCAAAGAATTTTGACGAAAAACTTTTCGAGAAATTTGTATCTGTAAGTAGCTCTGTGAATCAGGAGTCACATCTGTAATACTAATTTTTTGCATAATAAAATCCATTAGATGAGAATTTCGTTCTGCTTTCTTATGTTTCCGCCATTCTTCAAATAACTCTATTGTTGAAAGAGAGCACACGCGACTTCAATTATATATCTAATTAAAAGCTTAAGATTGTCATTATACAATATTAAAAAAATAGCCTGAATACATGTGGATAAATAAAACTGAATATGTTTAAAAGCTAAAAACGAAAAAAATATTACAATGTTTACGTAGTGTTTTCAAAATCTATTATAACACATATTGTCTTTCATTTGAATCAAATTTTGTTTGTTTGAATCAAATAATGTTTACTCTCTAAAGTAAAATTCATCACAGCAACAGCAATAGTCTTCACTTCAAATCTTGTTAGATGTTATTGAAAGCACTGTAAAATTGCAACCAAATTGTTTACAGGAGCCACGTATCGTAAGGTGTCAGAGTTAATGTGGAGCTGGTTCGAATCCCGTACTATGCAAAAAAAAATTTTTTCTAAAATTCTTGTGAATGTTTCTCGGTAAGAGTGCAAAATCTGACAAGGAATCATCTCTCAGTCACGCCAGTTCGAGGCTGGGTAAGGCCGGATGCCTTCTGAGAGGTTTTCTACGTTGGTCACTCGCCAGTCGGTACTCTTCTCGAGATATTTTCGGTTAAGCACAAAACTAAGGGTTGATAGCCCGAGGGGGGTGCTAACCGGGGTTTTCGGTAGCTGATGACCGTGGTTCAGAACCCACGTTAAGGTGTAGGTCCAGTCGCTAAATAGCCTTCTCAGTTGCTGATGCGCCTCTAACCCCAAAACTTTACTTTTAAATTGTTTACATAGATGGAATTACCTGTTCACTTCACTTCAACAGCTTATGACTCATCGCTGTTGAATGTTTGCTATAATTATTACCTCGAATTGTAATCATCGGGTGGTAGTTATTGTCATGGGATCATCAATTAATAAATTCTTTGAATTGACTTTTGTCCGCCTTCTACCAACTTCTACTAGGCGATTTACTGTGCGGCGGAAAAAAAAATTATTCGAGTCGGTTCTCCACTCGATGAAACGTAGGAGACGAGAACTAAATTTAATGGTGAAATATATAACTGGATAAAAGCGTAAACGCAGCATTTATATCAAATTATTTTTAAAATTATTCCTGAGAAAAATAGCACAAAATTTTAATAATTTATCTTTTTGGTATTTATTTGAATGAACCCTTTTATATATTGCGATTTTAATTATAATGACAATAAAATTAAAAATATTGAATCTAAATAAAAAAAAACCTGGGCTGCCTCGAAAATGACTATTTGGGAAGCTATGTTGGGGGACGGTATAATTAACTGCTAAATTAGAAGAGTATTAAGAAGTAAAATTTATAAATAGTAATTCCATTTTTTTTTGTTCCTTGTTTTATATGTAATTATTTATATTTACTGTTTCAATCGAATTTTGAAGAATATAAAAACTAATGAACAACCTTATGACCTATCTTAAAAACAAAAACTGAAAAATGCATTTGGCTTTCTACTGAACTGTTACGAATAAACGCCATATTATTAATTGGATATACCCATCAAAGACATCTTAGGTCACAGAAACAAATAAAAATAGAAACAACTTGGATTAAAATTAAATAAAATTTATTGGTTCATTGGTTGTACATAAATAATACTAATAATACGAATTAATACTAATAATTCGAATTAATGTCAATAATATGAATAGTGCCATCAAGATAAATATTTCGAAATATTATTCTTTTTATTTTAAGTATGTACGTTGATATAGTTGACGCTCTTTATGTTTCTAATGAAATCGCGCAATAATACATCCCTATTATTTCAGTCAGAGAGGTTATTGTAGAAAACTGCACCAGATTATACCCAAATCAGTGAGTTGTCAGTAGAAAATACCAATTCACAACATCTTAGAAATTCAGTATTTCAGTCCCAATAAACATATTTATGCAATGATGTATGTTAATAACTTAGTATATATACTTCGTTAATTCTATTTGTATTTATAAATTGGCATAAAACATTTAGGTTAGATTGTTAGTTAGATTGAAACATTTAATTGGTTGATTTACTCTATTCAAGATATACATGCTATTCTAATATCAACCAAAATGCTTATTGTCTATTGGCAAACAAAAAACAATTTTTCTTTCTTTCTTTTCATATTAATATAATCTTCTCGGAGAGTTTTCAACAGTTCAAATCCACCCTGCAAACAACCATCAAGTATATTAACTGCAACAAAAAATATAGGAAAGGACAAAGAACAAGAAGACGTTACAGTCCTTAAGCACGGAAATTCCCTAAGGGCCATGACTGCCCTGAATTTGATATTTAGAAAGAGCTTAAACTTGGTTAAAATTGACATTTAGAAATTATTCAGGAGAAATAAATAATGCGGACAGTATATCTCCCTGGGATTATTAAAAGGTATTACAGATTTATTGCATTAGAATTAAATTGCATAGATATTACCTATTTCAATTTATCATTTATCGCCTATTTCAAACTATTGTGGCACCATTAAAATCAAAAACTAAATATTATAATATTGTTTTGGTTGTTGTATTATAGTTACTTCAATGCAGTAAAAAAAATATATTAGTCTGGATACTTACTATTTATTACATTCGTATTAACTATTTTATACCAATTCAAAAAGTATAACTTTTCCGAAATTTCCAAAATACCTCTCTGTTTCGACGATGATTTCTTTATTTCATATGCATTTTTTTCCAGCCAGTTCGGAGGGTATCCAATTTTAGCGTTTCAATGGCAGACGAATGGGCTGGTTCACCACATTGTTATGGTGAAACACTCACTTTCTTCTTCGCCAAAGAGGGGCAGTTTTCTATCAGATCTTTGTAAATTTTAACCGATAATGCACCATACTCTCTTGTGATCATTATCTGTTTTCCATAATGCTTTGCGAATCCCAAAAAAGTGTGGGAACATTCATGGTGGTAATAACTTTTCCATATCCAAATGTTGGTGTAGAATATTCCCTACGTATTTGCATCAAATTTTAATTATCTTAAGAATCTCTCTATCCTTCACTCTGTGAAAGACCAATACGATAATATAGATTTTGTTTATCATTTCTTCAGTAGTAACTGGAAACTCAGTAAACCACTTATGAACCATAAAGAGTAGAGTCTCTATAACTACACGTTATCACCTTTTTCACTGATTTTTCTACTCAAAATATTATAGTGTTTAGCAAACAAAGGAAATCCGTCTACCTATTTCCATGATAGCAAAAATATCGAACTTGTTTTCTTTCTACGACGTTATGTTACATTGAATATTCTGATGAATGGTAGATAATGAGGGATGGTAGATAATGTTCGCAAATCATTCCGGGTATCACTGCGTTCTATAAACAGTCACGGCTTTTTTGCCAAAATATAATTTGGCATTCCCAAGTATTGTCCGCTTTATGGACAACACTGCGAATTCCTAATGATATTTTAGTCGTGGCCTTTCATAGAACGAACATTATCTTTAAATCATTAAAAAAAGCTTTAATTATAATAATTTCGAAGTCCGGAAATAACCTCACGGATATCGTATCATGCCATCCTATTAGCTTCTTGAAAATAATATCCCAAGTTCTAGAAAAGCTTAATCTTGGAAGAATCGAACAAGATTTGAATTTTTAGAATTGTGTCTTTCAGACCATCAATTTACAATCCAGCACACTCACTCGACGATCCAACAATGACGTCGCATAATGAATCTAATAAATAAAGTCAAGGAAAACATACAGCACACAGCAACCTTCTTGGAAGTAAGCCAGAGTTTAGATAGTTTGGCATCCTGGTCTATTATACAAAGTAAAAAAAAATCCTGTAATATAGTTCTGCATGCTGATATCGTAACGTTAACTTAACGAAAATCAATGGCGAAATCGCCAATCTATTACATAGATTAGGAATATATATTTTAAACATTTCTACTACTAATGTACAGACGCTTTTGATGGCGATACAGCAATATTCGCCAGTGGAAAATATTCCAGAATTGCTGCATCCAGTCTGGAAGAAGATTTAAATTTAATTCTAGAGGCTAAAGAAATGTACCATTTTACCTTTAAGAAAGGTAATTGCCGGACTGTTAACCACAATGAAGTTGATATACCACAGCAGGAAGTCAAATATTTAAGACTCTATTTTGATCTGAACTAAATTGGAAATAACATATATTCAAAAAAATTAAAGAAATCGAACTATAAATTGAGGAAATAAATTAGTTAATAGGTCGAAAATCAAACCTGAAAATCGATAAGTTATAATTTACTAATTAGTCATTAAGCCCATGTGGATGTATGTCACATACAAAAGGAGTCAGTAGAAAATCCTCAGAACAATCGTAGACGCCTCCTGTTGCGTATCCAACCATACACTGCCTTCAGATTTGAACATCTCATACCTAAGCACAGTTAGTCATGAAAGAGCCAGCATACATCATGTACATCTAGAACGACATCAGATAACAGAAGATTGTGAAGAACCTGGCCTTTCGATCTTCGATGTAATTGAGAAGACGGTATTAAAGTATATATACGAGAGTTGCTATTTGTGTATCCGGAATAATAAATAAAAACAAACATTTATCATTGAAAATTGTTTTATTGTTTTTCAAAATATTTTCCGCGATTATCGATATACTTTTGCATACGTTTGACCCAATTTTCATAGAACTTTTTCCATTCCGATTGAGGTATCTCCAAAACATGAATTTTGAACGCGTCAACCGCTTCTTCTGGCGTCGAAAATCGTTGACCACATTGTTTATTCTTTACGGATGGGAAGAAAAAAAGGCATTGGGTGCCAAATCAGAACTGTATGGGGGATGATCGATAAATTCGATGTTTTGGCAGGTCAAATATTGAGTTATTTGATCCGATGTGAAACAGCTCGGTTTTCATGGTGAAGAATGATCCTGCATCGCTGGTTGTTTCTTATTTCCTCAAAAACTTCTGGCAGTCAAATGGTTGTGCACCACTCAGAATTGACCATTCTACGATTCTCTAGTGGCACTGTAGCCACATTACCATTTACCCCAAAAAAGCAGTCTGTGGTAATAGGTGGCACCTGTAAAGATATTATACATGGTTTTTGACGCACTACGATTGTCTTTTTTGGGCATTTGATTACATCAATCGACACGATCCTTTTTTTGGTCAAATTATGTGGAATCCAACGCGCACAATTTTATTTCACGGCAAAATGTTCTTGCAAGAACTTATGTATGCTTATCATACTAACGCCCAGGAATGTCTCAGTCTCACGGTATGTCACATGACGATTTTGCTTTATCAGTTCGTACACAGTATTGATACTTTCTGGAACAACAACCGATTCTAGACAACCTTCTTTACATTCGTCTATGAGCGAACCACGGACGAGATTGACTTTATTAAACCAGTGATTTACAGTGGTTTTAGATGGTGTTTTAGCGTCAAAGTCAACGTGAGTTGATCGATGTACAGTGGTTGGGATAATCCACGTCGAATCATTATCAACCCGTATCAATCCACTACAGGATGAAGGCCTCTTCAGCATGCTCCCAGCTCTCGCGGTCCTGAGCTCTTCTCTGCCATTCGGGTCCAATATACTTAATAATGTCATCAGCTCATCGAGTTCTCGGTCTTCTGCGTGGATGTTTGCGATTAAGCGGTATCCAGTCCAGGACCGCCCTGGTCCATCTTTCGTCCCATTCCCTCGCTACATGGTCTGCCCTCTTCCATTTCAATTGCTTTATTCTTCCAACGATGTCACTCACTTTCGTTTATTCTCTGATCCATGTGCAGGTCTTTCTATCCCGTCTAGTAGTGCCAAGCATACATCTTTCCATTCCCCTCTGTGCTACTCGTTTTTGTATTTGAACTGACTGTGATGTGAGTGTCCAAGTCTTACTTCCATATGTCATAACGGGCAGGCCACATTGATCAAAGACTTTTCTATTCAGGCAAAGTGGAATTTTGCTCTAAAATACTATGTTGAGCCTGCCAAATGCCTGCCAGCCACATTTAACGCGTCGCTCCACCTCCCGGCCGGTAGTATCCCCTTCCATTGAAACCCTCTATCCAAGATATATATATATAGTGATCCACAACTTCCACATCCGTTCCTAAAACAGAATTTTTTTTATCCTCAGAAAATGTATTGAACATGACCTGACTATTCTTCTGGTTTATCTTTAAGCCAAATGGCTCCCCAGCCCTTTGCAGCTCTTGTATGTGCCTTTGCAGCTCCTCTGGATCTTGTGAAAGAAGAACGATATCATCTGCAAATCTAAAATGATTTAAATATGCACCATTAATCTTATTCCATCCTGTTCCCAATCCAGATTACGGAACACTTCTTCCTGGCAGCTTGGCCAGGCAGCTTGGCTGGCTTCTACATTTATTCCAACCTCAAGATCGTCAAGATGGACTGTCGCTGTAGCTTCATGATATATCGATCCTAGTAGATTTACATAGGCTTTCTCTATACCTTGATTGTCCATCCATTATGGCCCGCTTTGAGATTGAATCAAATGCGTTTTCATAATCGATAAAAGCCAAGTAGAGTGACATAGTGTATTCGTTGTGTCTTTCTATGACCTGCTGTAGAACTTGGATGTGATCCATTGTACTGAATCCACTTCTGAATCCTGCTTGCTCCCTTGGTTGTGAGTCATTCAGTTTTCTTAGTATTCTTTTGGATATTATCTTGGTGAAAACTTTGCACACCACTGATAAGAGGCCTATTGGACGGTAGTTCTTTAAACCTTCCCGTGCTCCTTTCTTATGTAAAATAATCACTTCTGCATTTTTCCATCAGCTGGGTAGTTCTTGTTGTTTGAGACCTTTTGAGTATAATTTTGCTAGTGTTTTATCTAAAGTCCGACCACCAGCTTTTAACTTTTCCACAGTTATACTATCTTTTTCTGGAGCCTTGCCATTTTTTATCGAGTCTATAGCCTTTGTCACTTCCTCTACCAGGATATCCGGCACTTTTTCTTCAGTGGGCATTGCTGTTCTTGCTTGATTCTGATCCTCATATAACCCTGAATAAAATCTTTGGACAACCTCTAACATTTCCGTCCGTTCCCTGCATATCGTACCATCCTCACGCATTAAGGAAAACACTCGCGTCTTTTTCTTTCTTAGCCTCTGCTTAACTTTGTTAATTCCCCTGTTTTCTTCCAGAGTTTTGCACAAGATGCATGTTGAATCGGCGCGTTTCCTCCCGAATACGTTTTCTTATAGTTTTGCAAAGCTCAACGTACTCGACCCTCCTAAAAGGACCGTCTGCATTTTTCATCGTCCGGCGTTTTTTCATTAAATTAATGGTCTCATTGGAAAACTTTGACTCTTTGAAACATTTATCTTCTGGTGCTATTGAAGCCGCCGTTTTAAGCACATTGTTGGCAATTTCTTCATCTTGGTCTGTAATTTCCATCTCCTCCGGGTCCTGCAGCACATCAAAGCGATCCGACAAAGCAATTTCAAAATCTCTGCCCCTCTCCAGCAGCTTCTCAGAATTAGCTTTGCCCCTTTTTGATCTTACCATTCTTTTGCGCTCTTTTCGGCAGATTATCTTAATCTTTGCTCGTAATCTTTGCTGCGACCACCATTCGGTGGTCACTTCCCACATTAAAACGGTTAAGGCCAGTACAATTGCAAAATATTGCTTTATCGTTTGGCATGATGTAATCAACTTCACTTGTGAGTCCAGATGGACTTTTCCATGTTCATTTTCTGTTGATATTTTTCTTGTAAAACGAATTCATAATATAGAGTTCTTGTCCTTCAGCAAAGTCAACTAGCCTGTCACCTCTATTGTCCCGCTTACTGTTTCCATATGGGCCAGTTGCATTTTCACCAGTTCTTATTTCTCCGATTCTGGCATTAAAGTCGCCCATCAGGATTTTATACCTACACTTCTCTTTGTCTAAAAGTTGGGCCACATCATCATAAAATTCTTCAATTTCCTCATCTCAATGGCATAAGCTTAAACTTTTTATTTAGCTGAATGAAACACTGGGCTAATCTGTCGGATATACTTTCAAATTTGACTACACTGTCTTTCAGCTCTTAATTGATTAGGAATCCAATTCCACCACATCGTCCATTCTCCGTACCTCGGGTGTAGAGTACGTGACCGGTTGGTTCTAATTTGATTAACTCTTCGCCCCTTCTTCGTGTTTCACAGAGCCCAATAATATCCCAATGTATGTTGTTAAGTTCGATTAACAGTTCTGGCAGTCGGGTCTCCGCTTTCATTGGTCTGTATATTAAGCGTAGCAATGTCAGAATTCCAATGGCAGCCTGATCTAACCCGGTGATTCTTAGCACCCTCTGCCTTGGGACAGATCTTCCCGCTGCTGTAGGGAGTTGCCCCTTGGCCTCCGGGGAATGAGGGCCGTGTTTGAAGTTGTACTGTCATGTTGAAAGCATGGACCGTAATCTGCCACGCTGATCCAATGCGGGTTGGCAGATTTTATATCATGTTTATTTATCAAGATAAATAAAGCGACAAGAAGACGAGAAGCGACAAGAAGATGTGGATATTGTTTGTAGCAAAATAATCAACTATAGTTCGTGCTACGTATCGTATGACCGGGCGTTATCCTGTTAGAATGTTTTTCCTGGAAAACTGCGAACGGCTCCGAACAACCTCCTCCGGCATTTACAACCTCTGTCAGGTAATGTTGAGCGATAAGTGTATGAGAGTACCTCGAATACCTATGAGAGTGCTTCGTGATTCATAATTTAAAGTACCATTATAATAATATCATTATTCCACATTGTGGTGTCGTGAGTCGAACCGCAGTATATTCATCATAGCTCAGGAGTGAACCTACACTTATCAGAAAATACAACACTATTCCATTCCTGAAAAATACAACACTATTCCAATTTTGTCGCATCTGACACCATTCCAGACGATATCGGCGGTGGGTGGGTATTTCTCCGCAATAGACAGCATCAAACAGCACTGACTGTGAGTGGGCGTATAGCATACAGTACAACTCCCCAGTGTTGCCCAATAATACGTGATGTGGCAGTAGAGTTCCTGAATAACCATTCCCACCAACAATCGGTCTTCTCGTGCACTTGTACGCGCCTGTGCACCAGGCCCAGGACGAGGACTTGTGGTACCTTCCTCTTGCCACTGACGCCATATACGGAGAATGGTACTGGCCTGGCGATGTAACAGAGCAGCAGCGTCCCTATATGATGTACCACCATACCGCAGATCCACAATACGACCTCGCTCAAACTCGGACACTTGTTCATACGACACTCGTCTGCGACGTGGCATGTTTTACGACGATTACGACTTCTGCGACTAACGTAATACCTCTCAACTCAGCGGTTTGCTACAACCCGGTAACTTGGTGGTAGCGAACCGCTGAATAAACCGTAATTGTAATCATTTTGTACGTGTTATATAATGAGCTTTTCCTCGAATTTTCATTACATTACCTATCTGTTTTCTTGATGTTACACTCTCTATTCACAGTAGGCACATGAAATGAATATTTCACATTGAGACGTACGTATTGAAACATCGGCTATTTACGGAATGGGAATACTGGTATTATTCTATTGCCCATTGTAATGTTTTATACTATATTTATGTAAAAAATATGTTACTAAAATGTATTTATTTTTATCGAAAAACTTTTCTATGACAGGCTCCAATATATAAAAAAAATAAATAAAAATATTCTTATACGTACATTAAAATATCGTGTTTAGTAGATATACCAAAGAAATGTCGTCTGTTTAAGAACTGTATAGTCAATTAGTGTAATATAACATCAATCATTAATTAGGGGACATATTCTGTTATTACTTTACGATATTTATTGAATCTGCTTAATCCAGTTTATCTCATATCATTCTCGATTGATGAATTCCGATTGTAATTACGGAAATCTGATAACCGATAGTCCGCTAGATGACATAGTTAATAGAGGCTATATGTAATATGTGTGTAGCGTTTGGAGTTTATACATCAAAGCTACTAAAAGGTAGTAAATTAGGAAACTGCTTTCAAAATATCGTATAAAGATGCTTAGATTTATTAATTATGCTTATATTTTAAGTATTTGTTAGATATCAATTGATTCAAAGAAAACCAAAGGATTCTTATTTGTTATATCTATTAATAT
Organism: Cosmopolites sordidus; assembly: GCA_031761425.1. Lineage (NCBI taxonomy): Eukaryota > Metazoa > Arthropoda > Insecta > Coleoptera > Curculionidae > Cosmopolites > Cosmopolites sordidus. The sequence continues at coordinate 4,707 of JARFXV010000458.1, read as the reverse complement.
GAATATCATTTACGTGTCAGCTAATATCTAAAAAGATTAAAGTAAACAAGGGCAGTAGATGTTTGTGCCATGTTTACGACTACGATTATCTGTTACTATCAAATTTTGAGAGGTCTGACAGTCCAGCTTAGTTTAATATCAAATATGTTTTTTTTTTCATGTATTTTTTTATACTTTCTGCTTCTACGTAGTCTCTATATATATTTAATTAATATAATGAAACAAAATAAAAAAGTTTACAGATTTATTACAACTTCAATTTTTAATTAAACTTTGAAGAACTTAGAGAAAAACAAATTTTACTTAGTTAAGTAACTCTTTAAATTATCAAAACAAAAAAAAACAGTAACAGTCAGCTGGTTTCTAAAAACAGGGGTCGCCAACCCGTCAATCGCGAGCTACCGATAGTTCACGTGGACAATTTCGGTAGCTTATGGCGATAAGCAATCCTCAGACGTCGAATACATAATCAATTCATAATTGCATTAAACAAGTTCAGATAGCTCTCGCTATTTGAATATTATTAAAATAGCTCAACACATTGAAAAGGTTGGCGAGCCCTGTTATATAATCACAAGTCATCAAGTTAGGAACTTTCAAACACTTAGAAACAGACTTGCTGCGTTGAAGGCACACATGATTCATACAAGTGTCATATTTGCTAGAATCCAGATAAGTATTTCTGCTGCGAAAGCAAGCGCTCACTTTACTACTTCATCCTTGGAAGATAAAAATTGTCATATTAAAGTTGGTTGTATCAAAATATGGTTTTTACAAAGATATACTAGGGGTGAGGGGGGTATCTTGGAACATTTTTAATTATAAACCTACAATTTCTTTTTGAGAACAATTTTTTTTCAAATGCAAATTTCAAATTTAAGGTGACACCACAGCTGCCAAATAATATATATCGATAGCTGTTCAATTTTTCAAGTTAAACATAATCTACTACATATTGTTGAATTTAATGTGAGTATCTCAGAATTAAAATAATGATTTATTCATGAATGTATGAACTGAACTATCTAAAGAATACTAGTGGGGTAGGTTTAAACAAAATACGATGGGCACATTGGAACACTTTATTCAAATACAAATTCAAACAATAATAATACATCGTTTAGCAACAGTCGTTACTCGTGTTTATAATGCTGCATTCACACCAAGTATCATCACTTCAGGGTTCTCCAAACTAGGTTTGGATGTATTCACAGACGATGACTTTCAATGCTCAGAAGTGACATATTGTCCTTTACCAGCGTCATCATCTACTCAATTAGCATTGTCATATAGAGCAAGAATCATTTCATTCAAACATGAATAATGTTAACCCGTCACAACGGATGATAAATATCCAAAAAAGAGCTCAAAATCAGTTAGAAACGTCTGACAATATTGAAAACATTGCTAATAATAAACTAAGTCTAAGTCTATAAATAAATTCTAAGTCTAAGAATAAACTAAATCTAAGAATAAAAATGTCGAGTAAGCTGCAATCAGATTTAAGTGAAGTTATTAATATTAAGATAAAGATTTAATCATTTTAAGAACACTTCTATTTTTATATCGATCTCAAAGGTTTAACACGTTAGCTACCACAATACAAAAAAAAATAATGACCTTTAGGGCCACAAGTTAAAAATGATATACTATGCAACAAATATCATAAACATGATAATTTTTATTTGTAAAAATTTGCATGTAAAGCAAGTGTGTCTCACGTGGCCTTTCTGACCTGAATTGCTTAGCAGGCTGCGTGAATCATATGTGATTCAAAATATAACTTGTCTGTTCTTATTGTATATTTTTAGTTTTGATTTGTTAGCAGAACAGTAAAGAGCTAAATATTTTAGTGCGTTATAATATTTGTGTATTGGCCGTTTTTATCGAATAAGGTAAGATACAGCTACATCTTCAGAAGGTATTAGAAGTTCTTTCTGACGAAGAAGATATATAGATCGGATGGTAGTATTGGGCCCTTAGTAAAACAAAAAATAACGGTAAGGGTGTAGTAAGCAGCTTTCTGACGAAACTGATAATTTATCGTCTGGTCAGAACGTGAATGGAAATGATACAATTTCAGAAGTTATAGAGGCAGTTATAAATCAATTTCAAGAGAATAGCTCAGATGAAGATTGTAAATCAGTTCCAACACTAATGTGGTAAGAATGAACAATGTCTCAATGACTTTCGGATTAACATTCCAG
>JARFXV010000457.1:912500-1108583 GCA_031761425.1 Cosmopolites sordidus | reverse complement strand
TGATAGCGATCTTGTTTTATAGAGGAGATATACAGCTTTCAGATTATATATTGTTTTAATATATGACGCTAGTAGACATACTGTGTATCATCAATTAGCAATTGTTATTTGTGTGTGTGTTCTTTAGTCAAGACTACAAAATCAGATAAGGAATCGCCCCTCGGTCGCTTCAGTAACCAAGTTGGGCAAGGCTGGACGTCTTCTGAGAGAAACTAAGCACAAACCAAAAGTTAAAAGCAATAGGGAGTTGCTGACCGATGTTAATCATTGTTTGACCAAATCCACTCCCTATATAGAATCAGTTGACTTTTTACAGTACATTAACAGTACATATTCCACTACATCTTAATCTTAGAAGTTACAGTAATTTTTTTTTATAACAATGCTAATACGATACAAGAAAAAACATTTAGTACACCCCTGGTAGATAAAATATAAATATAGGTGAGTAACACAATATCGTTCACCTGTTGTCGTTTGAATTATCTTGAAACTAATAAATTTTCTAACATCCAAAATTTATAGCTTTTACAAGAAGTTTAGATAGAGTATATGCATTTTTCAAATAGCGAACTTCTAAAAAAGTGTCAGGTTTCATTTAGACTATTAAGAAAAAAATGCGCACTATTTTTCCGAAATAAAGGGGAAAGAATGATTTGTCTTTTTATAAAAATAAACCCTATAAGTCTTTGGGTTGTCACATTAAATTGGAAATTATACCGTTTTGGTCAACAAGATTCTATCTTGAACACCCTCATCTTGCGCCCCCTTTCCTTTCAATATACACAATAAGTCAGTTGAAAAGAAATATAACGATTTTTTTTGGCAAATTTAGATAACACTGCAAAGCCGTCTGAGGCAAAGCCAGTTATTGTGGCGGTTTTTTATACATCACGTAGACAATTTCAATGACCTTGTTTAGTTTCCATTGATAAATCTTGAGAGAGTTTGAACCAAGCATTTGAGACACGCTTTTAACGTTACGACAGTTAGTGCTTGTATTCGACAATAATTTATAACAGTTATTTTTTTTAAACTTTGTTTTATACAGGGTTATTTATGTACTGCAACAATAGCCAGTAAACTATATTGCCTTGAAAAAAGAGCAATATTTTTTTTCAATAAGAAGTGTTATGTCTAGTCTTATAAAATGTCTACTGTTTTTTTGTTCAAATAATATTGATATTGATAATATTGAATTGATCAAAAATATCCAAACTTATGGAAAAACCTTCTTTTTTGCTCAAAAAACGATGCTTTTTTGTAATAATGTCGGTCGCCTTTTATTAAAAATGAGTTTCTTGAACTACCAGCCAAATAAATGAAGACTTTTTATAGACAGTTCCAAGCGGAGTTTGAAATGTGTTTTGCTTCATAATGGCGATAAGCAGGGTGCGGTTCCCATTTCTCATTCCACTTAATTAAAGAAGAAGTATAAAACCATATCTCTTGTATTGGCAAAACTCAAGTACCATGATCATAAGTGTGTTATATGCGTTGATTTAAAAATGATAAACTTTTTATTTGATCCACAAAGCGGCTACACGAAATTTCTATGTTTTGTCTATTTATGGTATAGCAGAGCTAAAAGCGAGAATTATATTAAAACAAACTAGTCTGAAAGGAAAAGACTTGACAGTTGGGAAACAAAATATCATAAATACAGGGTTAGTTGTACTAGAGAGAAAATAATTTTGCCTCCATTGCACATAAAATTGGGACTAATGAAACAGTATGTTAAACCATTAGATAGTTTAATTTCTGAGACGGCTTCTCTTCGGATCTGGCTCGATCGGATGCTTCCATTGGGCACTTTCACACTTGGTTTCTGGATCATATTGAAAATACCACTCTTTGGTCTTTTTTCGATTTTTTGGTCTTCAGTCAATGTGTATAGAACAAAGCGTGCACAAGCCTTTCGAAGTCCCAAATGATTGGTCAAAATTCAATGAATTCGATCTTTGGACATGTTTAATTTTATTTTTAGGTATCGCAACGAAAATTTTGCTGATTTTTTATAAATTCACGCACAATTTCAATGTTACGATATCCTCACGCCTTCTTTGAATCGTTTAAACAGTCGTGGACTCTGCCACAGGATAAACAATTCTCACCATACGTTGGTTTCATTAATTAAAACCTTTCGGTGAATGTTTTACCAAGTTTAAAACCAAACTTGATATTTTGTCTTTGTTTGAAGTTCATTTTTCGACCGATGCTATAAATACATTAACACTTTAAGAGCGATAACTTGGCTTGTAATGATCCAAATGTCATGAAATTTTGTCAAAACGTCAGTGAAGAATGCACCTTTCCAACGCTTGCCCAGATCAAAAGATGGCGTCCCTAAAAAGAGTTTTGTTTATTTAGTTTAGTCGCATTGTATTTAGATAATAGCTTATAACTGTTAATCGTATCACAATATTTCCTATCGCCTTTAAAACAAATTGATTATTTGAGTTATTTTGTAATTAAGATAAGTAAACAATGTGAAGAAATCGGAATCGTTGTATCTAACACAATTTCAACGTCAATTATATAAGGCAGAAGGCGAAAATATTTTAAAAAAATTGAAACAGTTACCGTTTCGAAAGTTATTGTGGTTTAATAAATCGTATTGGAAAGTAAAAACTTATTTTCGCAAAGATACCCGAAAAAAAAACATTTTAGATCTTTGACTAATTTTTTGATCACTACTCGAATTAAAAAGTATTGGGACTGTCTCGTTAAAAAATTCTTTCAAAGCCTAGAAGATTAAAATTTTAAAAATCTCATGAAATATGGCTTCATAAATGTAATCCAACATAGCACGGAGTCATATCTGGTCAATATGAAAGAAAAGTGTAGTTTAAGAAAAGTGAAGAGCAGATTGGTCCTTTGTTGTGTTTTTCGACCTGCTATTGATGAACCAGGTCGTGGATCCTCTTTAATGCCTTTTCTACTATCACGAAATCTTACATATCATTTAAAAACCATTTTACGACTCATAAAAGTTTCTGTGGCACTTTTACCCGACTTAAAACTAAATCTAAATGTTAGCACGTTGTTTTATTGTTATTTTTCCACCGACGCTCAACAGGTACTGTTACGTTTTATATCATTAGGAATGAACAAGAGATGCTAGCGCCGTAAAATTCCTCGTTGTGAAAGCATATATGTGTCACTACATAATGCGTGTATTTATTTAAAGATGGCGCCACTCATTACGGGAGTATTTTTAACCTGTGTAATGTTTTATAGGCAGTGACCTTTCCTATATTTTGGTTTTATTTATTAAAATAAAACGATTGCACTGGTGTCTAATGGTAATCGAAGAGATTTACCACTGGACACCAAATCTTGTGTTACGTATCATGCACTCAGTTTAAAACTTGTTAAATAAATAATGATAGGGCTAGATATATAGGTAGATAGATAGATAGATAGATAGATAGATAGATAGATAGATAGATAGATATATATATATATATATATATATATATATATATATATATATATATATATATATATATAGATAGATAGATAGATAGATAGATAGATAAATGTCATATAAATAGAATATAGTTTAGTTTTAGAATTAGATTGAATCATCTCCTGATGATGCTAAGATGGTTGGCAAAACGCGCGTCGAGAAGTTTAAAAAAGTGATAGTGTATTTTTTCTTCGAGACTGGTGTTTCATACCGAATATTTCAATCGAAGAATTGAAAAACAATCGAAATTTCATATATAGAATTATTCGTGATATCAACTTTCAAAAACGGATTAAACACATAAAAATTACAGTTTCATAAATTAGTATTAGAGTAACATCACACTCTTTCCTTTTTTTTTCAGTTATTTAATCTTAAATAAACTTGTTATAAAAAAAGAAAAAAATTTAAACAATATTTAAGACGCACAAAACGATAGAAAAACAACGGTTAGTGTGTATTTTGAGATTAGCTCATCTTAAATCCTTTTGTGACCTAAAAAACACTAAAATTATGAAACAACCAGGTAGATGTGAGTTATTAAAGAAAGCGATGATAAAAATAACGAGTCCCCGAGAACGAATTTCCTGCTTGAATTTTTTTTTATCTTCCATCGCAAATTATATAAATTTCAATTACAGGTAAGAATCTCCGTAAATATTTATTAAAAAGTTTATTATTAAAAGGAAATTGAATCGATTTATGTATTATAAACCGCAAAAACAACTCGAAAACGAGCGAAAAAATAACCTAGATAGGGCTAAAGGAAACAAATGTACAGATTTTATTTAAAATGGTTTTTGATGGCGTATGTTTTCCCTACTGCGCCAACAATCATAACTTCTCTCGAATAATATTTTACTTCAAAATCGAAGATTCTCAGTATCATTGGAGATTATATTGTAGATTAGAACGGTATTAACTCTTAAATAAAATAAAATTTTGAACTGTATCAAAACTGTGCCAAATCTGAAGGATGGAAGCAGTTTCTTTTTCTTGTTTGTGGCGAGTCGTATTGCAAACATTTTCCATCTTTTTGTATTTTTCCCACATAATGATTCAGGAACAGCTCATAGAAATAACATTTAAGGTAAGTTTTATTTAATAATGTTTACAGTTCGTTTCTATATCGTAATTTCTTTATCTTGAACAACTTTTAGAGATTAATCCATGTTCCTCAACTGTATACCAAGAATCTTTTATACACCCTGTACATATATAGGTAAATATTTACTTTCTACTACGATATATCTGAAGGAAATTAAATGAGTTATCGCTGGATGTCACCATTAAAATAATAAAGAAAACCCCGAAGTCAAAAAAGGGCTAATTTACATGTTAAGATATTTATTGGTAACAATTAGAATCAGCGCTAAACCTTTTCTGTGTTTTTTCGGGCACACCCATTTATCTTTAGATGGTAACTGTGAAAATAAGGGATGACCGCCTTTTTGGTTTTACACTATCGGCTCTCAGTGGGGGTTGCGTCGTAAAATTTAACTACCAGAACGTGGTGGTTTTGTGTCTGCGTTGTGTCAAAATAATGGAGATAGGAGAAAGGTACAGGGTACGCCCTTTCGATGAAATTAAGACGGCTTTTGTTATTTAAAATAGGCATCGAATAATTTTGTCAACGAGAATTGGTTTTGGTTTACACCATGCCTCCATTAAGTTTTGGGAATGTCATTAGAAAAAGTATTTGCATAAAAGAAATTGCACGTTTCTTGTACTGCTCTATATCTATTCTAATTGTAAGGATTGGTTTACTTTGATTTATATTTTCTAGATACTGTTGCAAAGAAACATTTCTTGCAACAGTATGTATTTAATATACTTGGTCTTGGCTAAATCGTGTCAAAACCCTTCGTTTTAAGTGGAATTTTACTCCGGAGATTAAAATGGAATCAACCGAAAATTTGTTACCAATTTTAGAACATGTGCAATATTTTAGTGAGAATGTGATGCCATCTTTATATTTCAAATACGACGGTCGTTCAATAAGCCCTTAGAAAATCCAAGAGATGGCGCTGGTAACATCGGAAATGGTTTGTTTTTAGTAAGCATCATTATTCACCAAGTAGCTGTCAAAGTCTCAGTTATATTAAGCAAGAAACTTTTGTTTATTTAGAAAAATGGAAAAAAGTGAGTTTCAAGTGGTGATTAAACACTTATATAAAAATTAGGTGTGAAAAAACTGTCGGCAAGATGGGTGCCGGGTTTGCTCTCAGTAGAGATTAAACGCAATCGTGTGGTCGACTCTGAGGCGGTTTTGGCACTTTTTCGTCACAATCCTGATAAGTTTCTGCATTGATACATAACTGTGAACGAAACATGGATACACTACTACACTCCAGAGACAAAGGGAGAATAAGGACAGTGGGGTTTTGAAGGCGAACGGGCTCCGATGAAGGCGAAGACGGTGAAATCGGCCGGCGAGGTTATAACCACAGTTTTTTGAGATGCACGCGGAATCATCTACACTGGAGTGTACTATGCGTCATTATTGAGGGAAGAAATCAAGAAAAACCGTCCTCGTTTGAAAAAGATCCTCTTCCATCAAGGCAATACACGGGTGTACACCTGTAGAGTTTAAACGGACAAAATCACGAACTTAAAGTTCGAATTATTACAACATCCAGATTTGGCCCCCAGTGCCTTTTTTTATTTCCCTAACTTAAAAAAATGGATCAGCGGACAACAGTTCACATCCAACGAGTAGGTTTCGTCATCGTCATTAGGGCAGCATGAAAAATTCATAAAACAGCAAAGTTTCAAACAAATTGGAAACCTGAATTTTTTTGGGTAATTTTTTAATACATTCACAGTATGTCGGAAAAATAACGGCACTTTTTTAAGTTTAAAGAAGACACCTATCGCCATCTTTTGAAACAATATATAATCTGAAAGCTGCATATCTATTTTATAAAGCGAGACCACCATCATTGTCATTGTCAAGTTATAGCGCCTAAAGTGACAATACCTTTTATCACCTCGTCAAAAAAACACTATGGAACAAAGAGCTAATATTAAATTTTGTTTCAAGCTCTGTAAAACGTCTATAGAAACATTTGAATTATGGGAGTTGTATAAGCGTTTCCAGGACATGATGCTTTGGAAGACCAAAACCAGGCGTGCCAATAAACAAAAATCGGACGAGTTGACACACAAGACCATCGCTATTCGTAAATTTTTGGCGACAAAACAAGTCTGTGCGCTTCAACATCCTCCGGATTCGCCTGATTTATCTCCGTGTGGCTAATTTCCGGTTCCTGAAACTCAAACTGGCCATGAAAGAAACAAGTCCAAGGAGTTGGGACGAGAATCATTGAAGCGACTTCTAAAAACGACATAAAAATCTATGCTAGCATGGATTGAACGTACCTAGCCCAAATATAATTTTGGCAAACCCTGACATGGCCTGTATAATAGTGAAAATTTGAGATTTTTTTGACTTTTTGCTGTAACTTTAGTTGAAGCTGAGATATGTCAATGAAAATATTACCACATGTGCATCATTTTAGTGAGAATTTGATGGCATCTTTAAATAAACCTCAATAGCAATTCAAGTTTGAATAAACAATAATGGAATTCCAATATCAGATAATGAAAATTAAACAAACAATTATCTAAAATAAACAAAAAAAACTGTATTACTTGACCTAATAAATCTTAAAAAATATATTCCTAAATATACTGGGTATTTGCATTTCTACGTCAGTCACGATATTTTTTGGACAAACCACTACAATAAAAGTATTATTTCTTCACATTTTTTAAATAAGTTCTAATGCTGGCCAGTGAAATTTACGGTATACAGGCTGAACCCCGTAATATCCCGTACAGTTATACAAATGTTTTTTCATTAATCAATTCAAACAATATATTGGTTGCTCATCTATATTATATATAAACATTCTAATTGTACCAACAAATATGTAACTAAAAAGAACACACCATCATATCAATTTCACAGCTTCGTACTAAATTTAAACTTCCAAAAAATGTTAACTCCAAATAAGTGTTTTTGTATATTTTTCTCAAATATAGGCTTGTCTAGTAAGTTCGTAGGAAGTTTTCATTACTTGCTGTTTTAAAGCTTGTAAACAAAAAAAACTATGTGGGATTAGTACAGTTTATTTACATATTATTAATTTATGTGGAATTTACAGTGTTTACGTTCAGATTCGCTTTGATTTGCCTTCTGTCATGTTCATTCATACTGAAAATGCCGATCGATCTTCAAAAGAAAATTATGCTTTGCATTTGATGGACTCGGACTACAATCTATTCCGCTCCCTCCAAAAAAGTTTAAATGGAAAATCGTTTAAAATGGAAGAACAGGTGACAAATAACGTATTGACAATTTCATAATAGACTAAATAAATATTTACAATTTTTTTTTGTTTCTATTTCTCTTAAAAAAATCCTTATGAACTTTGTGAGCAACCCAATGAAAAATAAACACATTCATAATAATTGTCTACAAAGATCCTGTGATTTCACAGGGTTAAAAAGCTTTTCGGCTATGCGAAAGAAGATATTTGTCAGAATATTCCACAAATGATCCAGGAGATAAAACTATAACTGGTGAGAAGAAACGAAAAATAATTTTTTTAATGATCTAGAACTACCCTATAGATGTTATCCTAGCGAATAAATGTGAGAGAATCGACCTAAAAACCCTTTTTTATATGTATGGTTTCCCACTGGATGTAATCTGGAAAAAACCAAAATAATTTTATTATTATAGTCCCCAATTTCATTAACATTAATGTTTTTTTTGCACTTAACATTGACCTTAACCAGAAAATAACACGTGGTATTCGTGTGTGTGTGACAATGAACTTCCTAGTCTTTGATTTTTTTTGTTATATGAAGAAAAAAAATCCCATATGGATCGAATGGGAAATATTATTTTAACATTATGTCATCGGGTATATTTACTTGTTCAGCACCACTTTTACTTCACCAGTATCATTTCTAAAGTGTCACGTTTTAAGAGGAAGATATTAATAAAAATCGTGTTATTTCAATCAAATTTTATTTGCTTTATCTTCTATAGCTTCATACTTAAAAAAGTACTATTTCACTTCGAAGAAAGATGTCCCTTCCAACACAAATTTGTATTATTTGTTAAAAAAAACTTTTGACAATTCCATTACTGTCGTGTCCCAAATGCAGGACGTTATTTTTAAATAGTTTATTTATATTTAACCGCATTATCTTCGGAGTAACCCTAAAATTTTAATGATGCGTATCAAAACCAGCGAAAACAACAGCATTGCTCAGTTAATTGCCATCTAATTCTTCATTTAGTGTTTTAGTATGTTTAGACACCATCAAAAATTCAATAAACAAAAATAAAAATAAAATTCACATTACATAAACCTTCAAAAATAAGTCTGGGAATTTTTTGACTTGTATTTTGGCGCCATCTTTCCATAACCTGTTTAAATATAGAAATTTTTTGGTTAAGGTATATGTAAGTCCTCTGATGGCGCCATCTTACATTAATTTATAGTAGAATCGGTCCAGCATTTACGAAATCTTTAATAGGAAACTACAGACCAGTGATCTGCTTGCTGAGTTGTCAAGTTTATCTTCGAATTAAAATAGGGAACTATATAAAGACTAACTTCACAGAATAAAAGAAAGATTGGCAAAGTAGTCGCGGTCTTTCGTATGCTTCAAATATTGCTAGAAAAATATGTGATGTCAAACGATCTATTTCTTCTGGAGAGAGTTGTCAAGTACTTCGGACTTATCACCCAGTCCATCAATGCATCAAGCGAATTGTAATCCAGGAATCCGTAGTTGGGAGACAGATTAAAATGTCGTGGCCTAGTGCGCAATGTTGGAGGCACTGTTCATGTGGAGTGTAGAATACGCGAGTTCTGGAAAAAAGAAAGGTGACACTGAAGAAGAACAATAATAAAAAACGGCAAATAAAATTTGATAAAAGATAAGTGATAACAAGAAAGCAAATTTTACGAGACTAGGATGGTTGAGACTCATTGAGAAGTATGCTAGTTATTAATGAAAGGCTTGCTAGGGGTGAAAAAAAAAGAAAAACCTCTCCAGATAATAAGATGAGTGATTGGTTAGAGATGAAGAATGCTTGGAATTGAATAAAGATATGATTCTAAGGGGTGAGAGTTATTCAAAAGAATAACAACCCAAATTAAAGCGATGACGGTAACTTGGTTACATAAAAAAAAATTAATTTACTCACTACACCGCATAAACATGTACGTTTTCATCAACTCTTGTATTGGAAGTTAATATATATCAGGAGATAATTCAATGACATTGAATTAATACACTGAACCTTTTTCTGATGATGCTAATATGATTAGAGAAACGCCCATCGAGATAAGATTAGATAAACTCAACGAAGTTTACTACTAAACACCAAATCATTTGTATTTATCATCTCGACGCGCGTTTCACTAACCATGTTAGCATCATCAGAACGTGATTCAATCTTCTCCTGATGATGTTAACATGGTTGGCGAAACGCGCATCGAGAAAAGATTAGATATAATCAAAGAGGTTTACTACTAAATACCATATCACTTGTATTTAACTTAACCATGCGCGTTTCGGTATCCGTTATGTTAACATCATCTGGAATTGATACAGTAAATTAAATCACATCTTGATGATGGATGGATGGGTAAAATGTAAGTGATTTGGTGTTTAGTGGTAAAACTCTCACACTAGTTGATGAGGCTAAAGAAAGGGATTTATTTTTTTAAAGTAACTAACAGTAAAGGTAGTAATAAAAAATGTGTACAATACATTACATTATTTTATTGACAACAATATTATATAAATGGTTAATATACTAATAAATATACAACGGTTAACATATAACTATACTATATTGTACAGGGTATTTCAAAAATACGATAATTTTCCTTAAAAACATTGATTGACTGATATCATTTTTTTTAAAAGCCTATCTTAAGAAAGACCCTGTAGTTACCATATAAAAACCAAAAGACTACCAAACGAATAAACGAAAAGGAAAATAGTTGTTGGTAAAAAAATGCACAGCTGATTACACGAATTACCAATAGAGTTGAAAATTAGGCCGATATACTACAAAATTTTAATAGTTATACAGAGTTTGTAGCAAAAATGTTAAAGTAACTTTATTGTTCACATTTGTTTTTATAGACACGTACTTACAAATTAAATATTTATATAAGTTTTCTTTGAATTTAATGTGATTTCAGAATGTTCAACAGTCTGGTGGTTTTGATTGAAAAATAACCACTCTTTGTTTGAATATTCTGAAATTAGGGGAGTAAGTGGCCCAAAAATATTGTTTTTCATTTACTAACCACCCACCCTTTAGTTGATGGTTGGTAAATATAAACATACAAAACATTTAGATATATATATATATATATATATATATATATATATATATATATATATATATATATATATATATATATATATATATATATATATATATATATATATATATATAAATTCTTTTTTAACACAGTCTTATATGTAGATGAAGCCGTACGCATAGATATAGATATCTACAGATATTTGAATAAATACTTATTGGACGACATATATTGGATATACTGTGTTTTCTTCTTTTTTTCCCAATAGATATACAGATGATAAAATAAATTTTCTTGTATCGGAAAAATAAATCTCTTCTATTAATATTTTGAACCCCAACAATGTTGAAAAATATATATTTCTGTTTAAGTTTAAATTGCCTTGAGCTCAATATTTGTACAACATTGTACCAAATATATCAGTGAAGTTTCTATGTATCACTTCAGCTTACTATTACTATGGGGAATAAAAATTTTTAAATCAAAAGTTTTTTTTTTCAATCACATGCAAATATTACTATTAATAACCTCACAGAGTAACAAAACAAAACTAAAATCGAAGGGATTTACCACTAAACAACAAATCATTTTATCTGACTTCTCGACGCTCGTTTCGCTTTGGCTGCATATGAAAGCATTCAAGTAGAAAAATGTAAGAAAACTATGAACCGGAATAAAAGATCTATTCCATTCACCCAATTTTTCGATTATTAATGTAACGCTTGGTAAACGTCGTAAATAGAACATAGTTTAGTTTGAATCATCTCCTGATGATGCTAACATGGTCAACGAAACGCGCGTCGAGTGGTGTTTAGTTGTAAATCTCTTCGAGTTTAATGTGTCACACCGAAGGTCCCAATAGAAAAATTGAAAAAAACTATTTCTGCAAATACTTATTCCCCAATATACATGTGTCAAATCTCATTTTAAAAATGAAAGCATAAATTTTAAGACAGCTGTATCAGCATTTTTTGAGCGTAAAATATAAGTTTAGTGGTGTTTTTGTTTTGTAAAAAGAAAATACAAAATACATGATTATGCAAAATTACGGCCTTTGTTATCGATGTATATATTATACAAAGCTCGTCAAAAATATTCAATTTGTACAAAATCTATTTTTGTATCATGTATGTAGGTCTGTTGCATGATTTTTGATACTTTCCAAAAACCGGCAACACGAAATAAGTACAAAAGAAAAGTTTTATGGATTAAACCTAGCATAACAAACAACCTATCATATCAAAAGCTATACAACACATTGGTCATATTCGATTAGCAACAATATATTAATAGGAACAACAAATTTGGGGATGTAAAATAAAAATTAACAAAAAGAAAGAAATACTAAACCTACACGTTCATTGATTTAATTGCTGTACAGCCTAAAAGTACTATCACAATTTTTTTTCAAATGCAGTTATCACTCTTACCACATAGTTTTTTTCTTTCAAATAAAAATAGCTTACTTTCTATTAAAATTGGGAGTAAGGAGTTATTTAAAATATCTTTTTGTTATATATGAAAATAGCGCTTAAATTAGTACTTAGATATTATTTTTTGCGTTGAATATTACAATATAAATATAAAAATACTTTATCGTTTTGCAATCGCCCTAACATATTTTCGTATATTGTTAAGTCACCTTAGAAATTTACTGAAATAATAAGCGGGTATGTCCAGGATATTATTTCCAGTGAAACTTGTACAAATATCATTTTCTGCCTGTGTCTTTTTTGTTTTCTATTTATATTAAAAGGCAAGACTTAACTATTAACGAAACATCCAATTCTGATATTGAATTCTCGATTAAAAGATATGGTTAGATACAAAAAATAGCTTGTTATATTTCCACCCAAATCTATAGCATTAAACAATAGATTTTTTTGTACTAAAGTAAGCATCTTCACAGTAAAAACCAACTGATATGTACTACTATTTTGAATACTATTTTGATTTTTTTTTCTGCCATCAATTCAGTCTGGGGTTTTAAATCTATCAAATTTGGTCGAATCTATTGGTTAAATAATGTTTTTATATGGCTAGTGAGTCTATACTTGCCTGAAATGAATACACATCAAACTATATCTACCTGATGCATTTGCAAAAGCCCGAAATTTACTGTCTTAATTTAGTATATTCTAATACATTTGCAATGTATTTAAGTCCAATTTCTAATATTATTCGAAACACACAGATGCCATTCGAATATGTATTAACTAATAAGAATAAGTATGATAAATATACAGGTACATATAATGTATATGTTTTGCCTGAAGGATTTTACTAAACAAGGACCAAAATCAAATTTACTATACGATATATAGTGTGAGCAACAGGCAGTGTGAAATTAATAAAATAATTAAAGAAAAACGATCAGATCATATTGTTTCTTAGATATTTCGCAAGATATGCAGAGTGAGAAACTATCAATTAAATAATTGACATTGAGAATCAGTTAATATTAAGTGAATGTAAAAATTGTTGTCTTTTTTTTAACTATTTCAAGTTCGTACTTCGTTCTTTTATTGCAGTAAGTTATAATCTAGTGTCAAAAGGGTTTTAGTCATTGAAGTTTATTCGCGCCGCACAGTGGGGCAGATTACTCGAAAACCTGGCCAAAATACGAAAACTCTAAGGTCAGATTTCAACCAGAAATGTGGTTTGTCTTCATGCAGCTGAACTAACAAGAATACACATAATCGTTCGGGTCCTCGTCACTCTTCTAGGCTCACGATCAGTCCAAACCTGACAGTTAATCGTTAAAAATTCATCCAAGTATGAAAAGCTCACCTTAAAGTAAGTGTATAATCTATATTTACTATCATTAGTAAATAAATGCCTGTCATAGATAAATTGACTAAATTCACCCGTTTTGTGAATTTACTCTTTACTCAAACAAATGTTTCTTTTTATACCGACAAGTGCGGGCGCTGTGAACCATAATGTGATCCACATAGTTGCCCATTGGTTGCCCCACGATAGCCTTACAAGTTTTCCTACCATTGAAGGTTACGAGAATGAAAACAATCTATCGAATATAAATTCCCGTCAAAAAATGGCAGGCAATAGGGACGATAGATAAAAAAAAATCATGCAGGAAAGGAAAAGATCAGTAAAGGATGCGTTTTACGATAAACTTGGTTTAGTTCTCGATAAAACAAAATCAGTTTTGGTAGCTTCAACAACGGCAACGGCGGAATAATGGAAGAAGATTCTTCGAAAGTGGTGAAACTTCAGCTGAAATCACTAGAGTTGGCGTTGAGCTAATAAAAATATCTCACTACTTTCTGATATGTTTCGTGTGATTACAACATTAATTAGGAGAAGTATTGTGTATATGCAGAAAAAATTGCTAGTCTCTACACCCCATGCCTGCTACTGTACACACATTTTTGAACCATGGCTGAGATATCATCGCGAACTTCATAGTTCCCATTGGACAGCTTAGCGAAGAAGCTCAAGAAACCCGCAATATGGAAGTTATTCTCAAAAATCATCGAAAACCCACGCAAATCAAGACATTATTTACCAAGTTACCAGAGAAAAAAAAGTAAAACATTTTCCATATGGGGTGATGGAAATGTTAAAGGAACCATATATAAATGTAAGTGGGACTAATGAGAATGGCTGCACAAATCAAAATTTTTCAGACAAGACTTTTCTGAGAAAGAAATTTATTTTTTAAAATCATATTTTTATTTTGTAATAAATTAATTTGATCCTCTGTTCTCTTTTCCCCTTCCCTTAATTAAACTTGCTGTTCTATATACAAACAGATACCCACTAGAGTGGTGTATAGATACCTTTATGAAAGTAAAATACCGAAACAGCAGAGAAATTTTCTTTTATAATTGGCGAATGCGCCTATCTGTTTGGTTTTAGAATCCTCTTTCTTTCGTGTTCAGCACCCTATAAAACACAGAAATACTAACTTTCAGAATTTTGGGGTAATTCAAGATACCCTACAGTGCGCTGTATAGATATGTTAAAGTGCCAGTCTTAAGTTTTAAAAGGAACTATAAAATAGTTGACAGCACTAACATAACTAAGATAACATGTATGTCTAATCTTTGGCTAAAGATCTTCTAAAAAGTCTCCTATAACAGTAAGAAAGGGCTTAGACAATTTAAGAGGTTGAACTACTGGGACAGCCAAAGAAATAGTTCAAAAATACGGAACGGAAACAACTTTCGGAAGCAAACTCGTATTCCAATGTATTAGTTTACATCAAGATAATAGGCAACCAGCAAAATAGGCCCAACAAAAGCGAGTATTACTTGGGTGATAAACACTTTATTTTGTTTGAGATCCTAATAAAAATATCGAGTTTATTAAGTCAAGATAACTTTAATTTAACTGTTCGAAAACGAGGGGTATTTCGAAAGTAAATCAACTATTCGGCGAAGATCTCATATTATTCCCTACGCGTTGAATGCAAAATGAAAAGAAATAAATGAAGTATTGTAAAAAAAGACTGTAATTGTTTATATGCACTTAATATGTTAAATTAAAACTACAAAAGTTATCATTGGCAAATGATTTGCGTACAGTGTGGGCCATCTCCTGTTAATGAACCATGGGTGTTGATTAGGTGGTTTCTATTAGTGTTAGTTATCTTTAATAAACATATAAATGACCAAAGCGAAGCGTTGTTATTGTCTGCCACCTATTCTACAAAAAAAAATAAAGACTAGTTACTTCCAACCCATGGTACCGATACGTTAGTCCTTTTCATTAATCTGACTATTTGCTATATTAATGTCTCCTTAACTAGAGGAGGTGGAAAAAAAATCACTCCACTATTTACAAATCAAATATTCCACAATAACAAATGATTTGTGGAATCTTCGCGACCAGCCACTTCAGATAAATTCGAGGTTCTAAAATCTTCATATCCATCACCTCCGGAGATTACCAAGAACTTGGTAGATTTAACTGTTGGAATTTCCTGATTTCCTTTCGATTTTGAACTTTTCTTCGGTGTACCTTTCTTGGGTAAGGGATAAGGCATTTCAACTGATGTCAGAATTCTTACGTGTCCAGTGTGACCATGTGGTACTCCTGTTACAGGAGGAATGGTGCTTAATTTTCCTGTAGTTGGTGTAACATGAGGTAGAGGCATCGTTAATAATACACCAGCTGATGTCCCGATCCACAGAAGATCCTTGCAATGTACTAAGGCAGTGACTCTTAAACATGCAGCTTTATGTTGACGAATTATATCATCGCAACCTAAAACATACAAATGTATCCGATATCGTTAAAGCTAATTTAAAACTACGCACTGGTTAACATTTTCTGGACAGCTGGAGCAACACTGGTTTCACACACCAACTCAAAAGTAACTGTGTTGTAACATTTGATAATAGCTGAATTTTGCAGTGATAACCAAAGAGCATTTCCACTCACAAACATACAAGATATAGGTGGATTTTGAGGTGGCCTGTTAGGTTCGTTGCCAAGTACAACAAAAGAAGTTTCCTTTTCGAATGTTTGCGGATTAAAAATAAATATTGTGTTGCCACTAGCGCAGAGTATTTTAGAATTACACACAACCATCTTGGAGACAGGACAGCTGCTGTTAGCCACAATAATTTGCTTAGGATTGTTCGTGCACCAGCCTCCCTCTACAAAAAAAAACAATTCTAAATCATAGAAAGAAAAATAAATATTATAAATAGAACAACATTTTTACGAGTTCAGTAATATACATCAATATTTTTGCTTTAACTTAAAATTTTTAACCTAATTCAAACAAAGATAAATTGTAAGCGATGTATTTTATTGTCATTTTTATAAATGACAATTATCCTCAGCTTAATTCTCGGCTCTTAGGTTTCCTCGACTGCAGAACCTATTCCAATCGGATCTGTAAATATAACATTAAAAATCGGTTGTAGACGCGATGTCGTTCAAAAAGTAACATTTGGCGCACTGCCTGCTTTTTTTTTTCGTTTAACAATTGAGAAAAAATAATGGCGAAGATCAGAACATGATTTTTACGACTTTGGGAGATAATACTGTCTCGTATTTTTTATTTGGGTTTTTCAAAAAAATATCAAAAATATCTGTTCTTATGTAAATAAAGAATCACTGGGTAAAAAACAAAAAAACAAACGGAGACAAATTTCTCAGTGATTATTTTCTGTAATAAATTTAACAAAATTAAACGAACAAAATTAAAAAAAAATAAAAATGTTCTAAAATAAATACAAACTTTTGAACGTTAATGTTTCGGGAGGTCTTTTCCCGTTTTCAAAACGAATCTAAGAAATGAATTATATTAATTTATTATAAAAATTCAAAGATAGAAAGTAAACATAATATTTGCATGTTAATGATAATTGCATTGACATACACAATTATTATTGTCAATGTAAGTATTATGATATAATATGTCAATGTAAGTATAATTGACATACACAAAATATATTTACTTCCTACCTTTGCATTATATATAGAAATTAATATAATTTATTTTTTAGATTCGTTTTGAAAACCGAAGGAGAATTTTTTTTGATATATTTAATTAGTTTTAGACTGTGGCAAAAAAACCCAAAAAAAGAAAAAAATATATGAACACGCAACAATCATTCCGACATTACTGAATACTGTCTCATACAGTAGTTGTAAGAAGTGGTTCCAGTAATTCCGGAAAATGTCCATTTTAACTTAAATAATGCAGAACGTCCAGAATAACCAAAGAAGTAGAGGATGAAGAATTGAAGGTAGTACTGGAGAAAATCCTTGTCGTAGAGCTCGGCTCGGAACTCGCAGCCATTTATAAAAGTTTAATTCAACTGAGAGATTTTTTTCATACCCGGCATATTTTCTAGGCTTGACCTCATCGGATTTTCATCTCTTCCGCTTCGCATCTCTTGGAAAACTCGAAAAAAGCCTCGATGAGATTGAGAGTTTCAACAGATGAACCCGATGGTAGAGAAAGTGAGGAAGATTACGTTTTTCATAAATAGACATGAAAAGTAGTCAAGAAAAGCCGAGAATTATATTGAGGACCTTATAAATTAGATCATGTTGAAGTAGACACAGATTAATTAAAGTTGAACTTACTCCCGTCTCTTTCGTACATCAAAATAAAACCATTGGCCTGCGAAGCAAATACTCGATGTTCAAGATATCTGCATCAATAAAAAAAAATATATAAATTCGTGTGAATCATGAAAAATTATTGACCAAAATTTACTCTATTCATCAATTGTTATTAGAAATTGCTACTGTTATAAGTGCTCCATCAATCATCATGCACGTGTTTTTGAGTGATTTAAGCGTTTTCAAGATGGTCGAGAAGACGTTGAAGATGATCCACGCCCGGGCCGCCCTTCCACCTTAAAAACATATGACAATATCGAAAAAATCGGTAATCTGGTTCGATGTGACCGTCAGCTAAGTATTCGTGCGATTGCTGAAATTGCAGGAATTGACAACAAATGCGTACGGCAAATTTTACATAACTATTTTAACATACAAAAAGTGTGTGTCAAAAGCTCGCAAAAATATTTGTACTGACATTTTGAATGCCATTTTAAATGACCCAAACTTAATGGAAAGGATAATAACGTGACGAATGTAGTTTTTTACTTATGATCCTGAAACGAAGGGCCAATCCATGCATTGGAAGAGCCCAAATTCACCGAGAGCCAAAAAAGCTCGATGAGCAAATCAAAATTCAAAGCAATGATGATTGTTTTTTTCGATATTTATGGGATTGTGTTCCTGAAGATCAAACTATTAATCAACATTGCTACCTTCACGTTCTTGCTGAACTCCATGGAAGAATCAGGAAAAAACAACCCGAATGACTTGTTCTTCCCGTCCGTGGAAGGACAAGTCATGGCTTCTCCACCAAGTAAATGTAAGTAAAGTACAGCATCCCAATGTTAGACCAACCGCCTTATTCGCCGGATCTTGCGCCGTGCCACTTCTATCTGTTTCCTCAGGTGAAATCCGCATTAAAACAAACAATATTTGAGTCCGTTGAAGCTGTGAAAGAGAAAGCGACACACGTTCTGAAGATTTCGAACAGTTTCGAACAATAGAAGATTCGCATGGAGCGTTGTAGGGATAGAGGAGATAAAGATTTTTCCTTTTATTCATTCCATTCGATATAATCCAAAAGCTAAACAAAATTATTTTAACCATTAAGAAAAAAATATATTGTATTGGTCAATAATTTTTAATAATAAAAACATTGTTACACAATTGTATTACATTGAAATACTTACATAATACATAATACCGATGATCCCAGCTGTAGCTTAATCTTGTTCTTCTTTATGCGTATATTGTCGTTAGAATTGTAAATGAGAATACAACCATCTTCAGTGCCCAACCACATAGTAGAAAATTTGTCAGGTTCCTCTGTATGAACACTACTAGATTCCGAATCTCTATGTTCAGCTTTTTTTTCATCATCCTCAGTTCTGTCATCTTCATCACTGGATGAACTACTATCAAATTGCATCGCTTTCTGCGGTTGCAGTTTGTCCCTGTTTTTCCCAGAGGTAAACGACGATGCTCTATAATAGCAGTTACCTTTGAACCTTAGAAACAGGCTCATTCCCTCGCAGTTTTGCGCAAACCTGCAGTATCAGCTGTTTTATACCATTACCATTCATAATTGCCAACTTTAAATCATCTCCAACTCAGCAAATAATTGTTTTCATCAACTTTAGATTTGATTAAAGATGACATTTACATTCTGATACACCAAACATCAAGAAATCTTAAAGAACAACGACAATGCTATATTTTCGCCTTATGATTATATTAAGTAAGTTATAGTGTTTTTGGTGTTTGTAAGATGTCAGTTATATGGAACATAATCAATTTAAACCCAGATCAAAGAGCATAGAAATATATCCTAAGATTTTTGGCGAAGATGTACTAAAGAAGCGATTTAAAAATATTTCTACTGTTGCTGTAGATCATACAGGACCCAAATGCATCATGCACCAATAAGCTCTTCATCTTGCAGCAACCATGAAAAAAAATAAAACAAACGATACATGAACATCAATGACATTCGTTGACTTAATTGACAGTATTTAATTTGTAAGAATAATTATGATAATGTATAAGAACAACTTGGCACAAGTAAAACGGTTTTCTGAAGCACAAAATCAGCAGTTTTGTTTATTAATTCCTTTCCTTTTTTGCTTAGTTTTTTTCTATTATAAAGACGATATAAATTTCTCTAATTTGCACTACTTGAAACCAATTCAAACCTGCTATCCATCTTAATTCATCATACAAGAGTCGTGGCGGTATTCCGATACTTCCTCGCTCTCCCCAAGGTTTCCATCTAGTAATCCTATCACGACACCTGTCGCATTCCAAAAACATCAATTTCCCGTGAACCACCTTGTATAATGAAGTCACAGAATCAATAAGATAAAAAAACATATACTATATAAGTCAAAGAAAAACAAAAAAACAGAGTTGAGAATGAATTATATTCGAAGGATATCCACGACTAATAAAAGATCGAATGAAAAGTACGAAGAGTAAGTGTTATTAACATTGAGAATCAGAGGTAAATAAAAAATATTTGAGTAGAAACAACCTGGAAGAAGAAAGCATGACATACCTAGTAAAGTGTGTGTATTTATTTCAACTACAAACGCGTGCAGATTCACAAATTGACCTGATATTTGGTTGATCATAGTTTATAATTCCTAACTCCTTTCGAACAGTCCATAGTCAAGCATGTTCTCAAATACATCAAGAGCTTCAAGTTCGAGATGAATTAAACTTGATTGTAGTACAAATCCACTTAATTTACATCGTTTAAACGCTGTCTTAACATATACAACTATGATCAAAAAGTGAGGCGGCTTTCTAAATGACATTTATTAATAAGTATTGTTCATTATTCTTCCAAATGTATTTTGTCTCCTTTAAAGTAACACCCTCTCGCAGCAACACACTTATTCCAAGGTTTTTTCCCGTCTTTCAAACAGTTTTCAGCTCTTGATGGTTTCTACGGAAGGAAAACGGCATCCACGAAGTGATTTCTTCAATTAGGGGAACAGGAAAAAGTCACACGGTGTCTTGTCTAGTGAATATGATGCTTTTGGAACGATATTTGTGAGATTTTTTAGCGAAAAATATAACGAATAATTATTACGGAGTGCATATCGTGATGCGATAACCATCAATTGTTCCTAACTGTTCTATATATTAACTATTTGACTGGTTGGAAGAAACTCTTTGTGGGCTATACCACGGAAACTGAAGAAAACAGTTAACACGACTGATTATTAACCGACTTTGATGTGGTTTTTTCGGCTTTAGTTCAATGCTCGCTTGATCGCAATGCATCTCTTCAGCAACTTCAACAGGAAGATCTTTTAAAAAAAATTAGTGTTTTCGGAACAAGTTCTCGATATGTGAAATTCTGAATAAGCGGTTACTCAGTACCAGATCCTTGTTTTCTTAATTGATTAACGTGGAAGGTATTCATAAACGAAGTTCCTCTTCAAGTGCTTCTCTACCATCACTAAAGTCCATGTACCACATTTCTTGCATATCTTCATCACCGTAACAGTTTCTTAATTTTTTAAACAAAATTTAGTGCAGATTCTTTGTTCGTTAAATTGATCCATTTAAAAAAATCGCCGACATTATTCTAACTTAACAAGGAAAACTATTTTCAGATGTCAATGACAGTCATACAAATTTAAAAACAAATAGTTGCATCGCGACGTAAAACGCCCAAAATTTTAGAACTCAAATCACCTGACTTTTTGATCATAGCAGTAAATCAGTAATATTAATCAGCAGTACCTAAACTTTTTATTCATAGTTTCAGCCTTATACATATACACTAACAAAAAAAAAAAGTGTATTCATCAAATAAGAATTAAGTCAAAAAGCAATATTAGTTTTTTTTGCAGCTTATTTTTTAAATTTTAGATTGATATCTGATCGTCAGATTGTCTATCAAAATAGTCAAGCAGTGAAGATGCTATCAGCAAGACATTTGACCAGAGATTATTCAAGCATTATACATACAAGCAATAAAAAAAAAAGATTATGTTAGGTCAAACGTCTCGTACAGTTAAGAATATTAAGCTTTTGATTAAGTAATAAACAATTTTTTTATGTGTTTCTTTGTGTGTTTATAATGGCAAAGAAGAAAATAAAAATCAACAAATATTTTTAAAAATAGTAAACACAGTTTTGTCTGTTGTAAGCATAGTTTCTGTGATGTAAAAATTTCCTTAGAAGTTCAGATTCTCTTGTTGCCGAACTATATATGTGTAAAAGGAGAATATTGAGAAATATTTAGAATTTTACGGAGTGAATGCAAGACCTGCTCCCTTTGAACTAGGAAAAGTCAAATTTTAGTTTAAATTTATTTAAAAATGAATTTATTTATTGTATTTTCGCGATTTTATTTTTAAATATATTCTAATATGAGGAAAATTGAACAATTACGAATTGTTTCATGTGAAACAGGTTGACATTCCTTCCATTCTAACGTTGTCAATATCAAATTAATTAGAGAGCAAGGTCGAGCAATGTTTTTCTTTGCTTTAGTGCAGTAAAATCACTGTAAAATAGTTTCGGGTGAATTTTTTAGTGCGTCAATCCACTTTCCGCCCATTTTTTCAAATTGTCCGAGTTATGTTGGCTCCCAAGGCGTTAATAGTTACTGGTTTATAAACATAGACCAAAGATTTAACATAACCCGAAAGAAAATAATTTAAAGGCGTTGAATCACATGACTTTAATAATAAATTTCGACCATTTGCAATCGTTGCTTTGATGTTAAATGTTCCACGATGTTTTTCCGTACTACACTGTATAATTTTAACACTAGAACCGGGCAAACTCATAGTTGATTTGACAGCGACCCCTATCGGAATTTCAGACACACAAAAAATCATCCTTTAGACTATAGTTTAAGACCCTTTAGACTATAGCATTTCGTAATCTGATCACTGATCACGTATGCGTATTGAGTTAAAAAAAAGTGATAAGCTGATTGTGCTAGGTCTGGAGAATATGCTGGGTGCGGGACAACTTTTGAGTTTGAACAGGTTTTGAAACATGTGGACGCGTATTATCTGCCTTATTTTTAAACCTTTAAATTCGTCCGAACGACGGCCACGATTGACTTCACTAAGCCAGTGATATACAGTGGTTTTAGATGATGCTTCATCGCCAATAGTCGAAGCTGAGCTGTAGTAAATCATCGTACGAAAATTGTCACTATACACAAATAGCGTCAATATATATATATATATATATATATATATATATATATATATATATATATATATATATATATATATATATATAATTGAAACAAAAAATTATTAAAACAGCCTTAAAGTTGGTCCCTTTACAAAAACGTAGAAAACATCCGTGGTGGGATGAAGTTTGCGAGCAAGCAGTATTAAGCCGAAGTAAAGCATTCAAAGATTGGAACAGTCAAAAAACAGCAATAAACTATAACATATTTTTGGAAGTAAGAAAAGAAACATCGAAGCTAATTAGACAAACTAAAAGAAAATATGAAAACAATCAACTTAATAAAATAGAAAAAGATTTCCAAAAAAATAACACTCGAAACTTTTACAAAACATTTAAAACTAAATTAACAGGCTATCAACCGCAAAGTCTTTGCTTCCAAAAGGAAAACGGTCAATTAGCTCTAAATAACGAAGACAATTGCAAAGAACTTGCGAAATATTTTGAACAAATACTAAACTGTCCTGAGCCTTTAAACAAATTACCAACACTAAACCCTAAACAAACAAACCCAGATTCATTACCACCGAATGAAGAGGAAATAATTAGGCAAATCAAGCGGCTTAAAAATAACAAAGCTTCTGGTGAAGATGGAATCACTGCTGAACTTTTGAAATCCGCTGGTCCAGGCACAATCAAGGAAATAACCAAAATTCTACAAGAAGTTTGGTGAACCGAACGGATTCCGGAAGATTGGAAAGATGCTCTAATCCATCCACTACACAAGAAAGGAGATAGAACGGATGTAAACAACTATAGAGGGATATCTCTTCTCCCAGTTTGTTACAAGATTCTATCTCAATGTCTACTAGACAGAGCACAAGGACAGTTGGAACCTAAAATTGGTGAATATCAAGCAGGTTTTCGACCGGGCAGATCCTGCCCTGAACAGATCCTGAATCTAAAGTTGATCCTAAGACATCAAAAACTGTACAATAAAAATCTCGTCTGTACATTTGTGGATTTCAAAAAAGCATATGATTCTATAGACCGCGAATCTTTATTCCGAATCTTGAAAGAACAAGGACTAGATCTGAAAACGCTGGCAATTATTAAAGCAACATTAACTAACACAAGGTCAAAAGTTAAATTCATGGGTGACATCTCAGAGCCCTTCGAAATTAAAACTGGAGTGAGACAAGGGGATGGACTCTCGCCACTCTTATTTAACTGTGTTCTAGAAAAAGTAATACAGGAGTGGCGTGAAAAAAAGTCCGCCCTGAATATTGACCAGCCCATTAAACTGGGGAGAACCAACATCAAAATTGAATGTCTGGCATTTGCTGATGATCTAGCAATTTTAGCTCAAGATGCATTAACGGCACAGAAATAGATTGAAATCCTAAAAGAAACAGCAGAAAATGTAGGACTCCAAATTTCCTTTGAAAAGACACAATACATGACCTGCAACAGACTAAGAACGCCATTTCTAAAAACAAAATATGGTAACATCAGACGAGTCTCTCAATTCAAATATTTGGGTGAAATAATCATGGAAAATGGGTTGGAAAAAGCGGCCAATAAGGGTAGATGTCAGAAAATGAAAACGGTATTGAAACTTACACAAAATATTTACAACAAAAAATGCCTATCTAAAAACACAAAACTGAAACATTACAACATAGTTATTAAGCCAGAATGTCTATATGCTGCGGAAACGCTCATTTTAAATAGAAAGAGGGACATCGAGGACATTGAAAAGAAGGAAAGAAAAATCCTAGGGCCCAAACAAATAAATAGCACAACATACCAGTCGAATTTTATGAAAATAGGAGTAGAGCTAAAGTAGAAATAATTAAATGGATTGCTGCAATTAAAGAGGACCTAAGATCAGCGAATATTACACAAAGTGAAATTCAGGATAGAGGCTGTTTCAGACACAAGGTTGACGTTTGGAAGGTTGGCCAGAGAGAAAAATGTAGGAAGACTGGAACAACTTGGTCTGACGAAAGGAAAAAAGCTCATAGCGAAAGAATGAAATTAGTATGGGCACAAAGGAAGGCTAACAACAACAAACGCCTCTAATTGTACTTCGCGTGGTCCACCAGGGCCCATACGTGAATAATAATAATAATATATATATATATATATATATATATATATATATATATATATATATATATATATATATATGGCACCTAGAAAAAAAATTTTTGCGAATTCCAGATACATAAATAACAACCCTCGTATATAAATGTATTATAAGAATATTTAAAAGTTTTACCCACAGTGTATATCAATCAAAATATGAAGAATAACCCTTATACTATATATAGCGTGTATTTTGTACATTGTTGAATTTGTTTTTGTCTGAAAAATTCTAGTATTACTTTTTGACCGTGGTGTTGCAAAATTAAATAAATGAAGAAATTAAGCTCAAGATAATTGAGTGTCTTAATATCAAAATATGCGAGAAAAGGGACAGCTGACACTGATGGCATGCGCAGAGGTATACTAAGTCCTAAACAATTATAAAGTAACGCAATTTTATGACAGTAAGTCTTAGCAGTGCATATTAAAACATATATCTGCTAAAAACTTATTCTTCTACTATCACGGCTTACCTGTTTTGAAGACCCGGGCCTGGTATGGATGCAATGCAGAGTATGCGAGTGTTGCACACGCCATTACAAGATGTTACTGTTGGTTCAGGTTTTTCATTCAGTGTTAAAACGCAAACTTGTCCAACATATCCGTCACTGTTGCATACCCAAACATCCCTACCATTTTCGCTTAGAGTCGGAGCAGCACAAGTAAATTGAAGACCAGCTCTGGTTTTACGGATGGGTACTGTTGCAATCATCTCAGGGGTAGAACGTCTATCACCTGAAACTATTTTTGTATAATACCGTAATCTATATACTTAGTAATGCCAAAAATTTTGTCTCTAACTGTGAAAGAAAAGTAGAATATTTCCAAATATTAATCGAGCGTTTATTATAACGCTAATATAAACAAATCAGTTCGTTCCAACACGTCAATCAGTAACCATAGAGTCGGTTAACAAAGAGAATCATAGCGCTATATATAGTGGTGGCCAATAAAATGAGAGTGGTAGAAAAACTTTTTTCTTTTCTAATATTTTTATAATATATTTATAATTATATAATAAATAATATAATATGTTAATATTAACTGATCTTTAAACATTTTGTTTACAATATAACCATCGCAATTTTACTGCTACTTATCTTCTTAGAATTTCTCTTTTTAGCACTTATCTTCTTAAAGAATTTGTTTACTCATAATGGTTCGTACTTGTCAGTGGTCAAAAATATAAAAGTGTACCAATTCTGATAAAATATAAATTTATTTTTGTTGCTACAGCAAAAGTTCCGTTTCCCACTATATTAAAGTAAACATGGACCGCCCTAGACACTGTACTGCTGAAGAAAGGCATTCAATTTTGCAACTAAGAAGTCAAAACAAGTGTTATGCATATTACGAATGCAATCAAACGAGAATCGAGAGGAAATTTATTAAAGCGTTAGAGTGACTTTCACAGTCCCCAGAGCTAAATCCAATCGAGAAGCTTTGGAAGGAGCTAAAACGACGTCCTGCTGGTAAAAAATAACAAACAAGAAGATATTGTGACAAGAAATTGAGAGAGCATATTTAGAGAACAAAACCTGTAGAAGCATGGCGACATCTAATCCGACTCCATGCCAAGCAGATGTCAATCAGTAAAGTGCAAAGCTTCGGTTATTATATAGACTAACCTGTTTTAGATAATTAAACCTCTTAGTTTTTTTTATGATTTGTAGTAAAAATTATTCTAAAATAAAATCTAAAACTCTAATTACTCTAAAAATAAATTCATTATGAATAAAGTAATTGTTTTTATTCAGACTAATAAATGAGCGGTAAATTCATTCTGAAAATGAATATTATCTTAACCTGAGTCCACACCAACAAAATCTTGCGTGTGTGTTGAATTTACTGGAACAAATTGTTTGAATTATCTGTGCGTGCTGTGCGGCGAGAATATTTGTGTGTCACCTTGTGTGCCAGAGCGTCTACATTGCCACCCACGTACGTAATATGCCACCCACGTACCACATACAACACATACAGCCCGTGCAACGCAAATTTTTAATGATGTGGACCCAGCTTTAGAAACAACGTAAAAACGAGTATAACAAAATATATCATTAAGGCTCCGCCACTCTTATTTTGTTGACCATCATACGATGTTGTCACGAGATGTTTTGGAGAATATACTAAAGCCTGGAAAACACCTTGTTTGCAGGAAAACATTGCATCTTCCAGGAAGATATAGCACCAGTCCACAAGGCGTGATCCTTACAGAGTTGGTTAAGGCCTGCTCTAAACCTCGTCGCAATATCGAGGCCCTAAAAGTTGAATTGGTGAAAGTGCCAGCTTTTGAAGTGGTGCTTGCAGCGATAGATGAGTGGCCGGAGAATTTGAATAAGTTTATGAAATCAAAGGCTGGATATGTCCAATAAATTTTATATTCTTGAATTCTCTCCTAATTACGTAAATGTAATTCTTCATTGTTTGTTTTTCTATAAACTACAGACTTATGTACAAGGAACAGAACTGATTACAGGACTACATAATAGTAATAAAGTAAAGAACATTCACATTCTCACCTAATTTGGCTTTGCAATCATTTAGGGTCTCCTCCCAAGAAGACCTAATTTCAGCTTTCGGGAAAACGATTGACACCATTTCAAGACCATTTCTGAAAGCATAACAAACAAAATAAGCACTCTCGCGCTAAATAAATAAATTTAATATGCAAATCAGTCAGATAACGAGAAAACAAGATTGCAAACGTTAATAATTTAAAGCTCGTCCTTTGACAAAAATAATTTTTGCGAAAAGAATTTTAATTTGTTTTTTTAATAATAATTAATTAAAGATTTTCCATTATATATTTCTGGTTTTTAATGCTAATCTATCTTTCAGAATAATTTATGAGGTTGAAACATAATATTCGTAGCGGTTTTTTTTTGCTTTTAGTGGAACATTACTTTTTTGAATCCTCACGCGAACAGATATAATAAAAAAAAGTAGCAAAAGAGATAAAATAATTAATATTAAGAGGTCCCTTAATAACTGACATAGCTAGATCGCATAATAGTAAACGGCTCTGTAAGCTCAATTCTGATTTCTGCAGAATTTTTCTCCCGCAATACTTCCGTTTCATCCATTTCAATTTTTGAGAGCATCCAGCAAGCGATTCATCGTCATGAACTGAAACCTCCTTTTCGGAAATTTTTGATACTATATTTTACATGTCACATGACTCCGTTTTCTCCATATACAAGGTACAGTGTGGTCCAAAGAGGTATTAATATTTGGTTGCGTTGTAGCTTTTTCGGTGAAAATTGATTTCTCGAAGAGGAGGTTCAGTGCCTCCCCGAAGCCCGGACCTGACTCCCAGTGATTTCTTTTTATGGGGATATCTTAAAAGTCAAGTGTACCGCCCCGCCACTTTGGAAGAATATTCGGCAAGAAATCGAAGCCACGCAGACATTTGCCGACGCGTTATGGAGCACAACTAGACAATGTAATCTTCAAAACATAAATGTTCAAGAATTTTTGTAAATTTTAAGAGGAAATTTGCTAAAAATCCATCAGCTTGATTTTTTTTTAATTTCATTTCAAAAAATTAACAACTCTTTGGACCACCCTGTATGTAAATAAAATAATGGGATTTGTTGTTTCGATTGTGTGAAATTTAAAAAGTTTTTTTTTTGTTACATAATATATTTAAAGGTCCTACATTTTTCAGAAATAAGTTGCACCTATCATTGTTCTACTAAATTGTTACTGAGGACGTCAAACTCATTGCTACTTACTGCGAACATTCCCCCCGCGATATTTAGACAAATTAGATTCGCAATTCTCAATTATTCCTCAAGAACACATTTTCCTAGCGCCATTCCAAATACGAACAATTTCCGTTTTTTTTAAACATCCACCCTCTTCAGCTTTTGACATCAACTCTTTTAAGTCAGCCTACTTATTCCAGAACAAGCATTTTGTTTATATTAATTTAAATCCTTAATCTATATGCTAAGTATTTTCATCCCCTCTCAGTGGTAAATATAGATTCTGTAATATAGCAGGGCATTATTAAACAGGGATAATCTTTGTAATATGCCAAGAAATAAAATTACAATTTACAAGAATAAAATATCGGATATAGACGTTCACTTTCCTTTCGGCTAACGTTCCATAAATTTCAAGCGTGATGAAGATGATGAATGTGACATTTAGTTTCATTTAAAGTTTAACTTCTCTACACGAATCATCGCCTGATGATGCTAAATTGGTTAGCGAAACGCGCGTCGAGAAGTTAAATAAAATTTGGTGTTTAGTGGTAAATCTCTTCGAGTTTAAGTGAACTACATCAGAAAGCTAAATTATTATTTAGTTCAAAATTGTAAAACGCTAAAATGTCCATACTTACACCTTTCTCTTTGTTTGAATTTTTTTTTAATCCGGCAAATGTCATTTCGCAACCTCCATATTCAGCTAATATAGCATCGTGGAACATTTTCCTATTACCTCGACTGAAATTACTACTTTAGGGTACCGCTTTAAACGGATAAAAGATAATTCGATGTCAGTTTTAAAAGCTATATTTGAAATTGATAATTAAAGTGCTTGGAAGATTGAGAAAAAAGACATACAGGTCTATCGAAAATTCAAATAGTCAGTTTTGTTCCTGATCATTTTTAATTTTATACAATTTGATAAACATGCTAACAAATTATAAAGTAAATTATTTTGAATATACATTTCCTTTTCGATATAAACAACATCAATATTTTACAAATTACTCTTTTTAAAATCATTCTTCAAATACATCAGGTTCATTTTAGGCAAATATATTACATAATTGAAAAGTACGGGAGGTTAATAAAAATTGATTTTTAATAATCAAAAAAACATTTTCTACGAATCAAAAAATAAGCTGACTTTTAAGTAAAATACAAAATGTTAATTTATTCATCCAGATTTATTTGTTTTTAGATTGAATCATCTCCTGATAATGCTAACAAAATAAGTGATGTAGTGTTTAGAGGTGTATATATCACCGAATTTAATGTTTCACACTGAAGGTTCCGATAGACTGTCATGTGTATGGTTAACATAAAAAAAACAACCTAATTGAAACATTCTGGATTTATATATAAATTATTTTTAAACATTAGGATTAATCTGTTCTACCTCTTTAAAACAATCTTTTCGCCATGTTTAAAATATTCCTGACTGAATAGAACTTTTAATAAAAGTTCGAGAAGCACCAAAACGTTGGATCAAATACGCAAAATTTTACAGGGATTACATTAAAAAGTAAAATATAGAACAATAGAATATAATCAGATTTATTTTATCACTGTCACAGCGGAAACTTTTCAATCTAACCTTGTAAAGAGCATAAATGTAAGTAAAGTTCAGAAAACAATGTTACAGTTGAAAAGGGCCGTGATGATAAAGTTGCAATTTTATATGATTATCTAAACAAGAGTCAGTGGAAAATATCGATGTGTTAAAAAACTTTTCTGTTTCATTTCTTATCTCATTGAAAATCAATGATTATGTTCAAACTGGCCAAGGAAAAAACAAATAATTTATAAATCTTTCTAAAATAAATAGTTTTTGTTTAGAATCTTCCAGTATCAACTAACTGCATATTGGTTATTGAATTATGCCAAAAACAATTTGTTTTTTGCATTGGCAGTATCAGGATTGATATTTGAATTGGTTGTGATTCTACATTGTAATTTGTGGCTTCTACTATACTGATTTAACTGTCAAAGCTATTAAGAGCTAAACGTGCAATCGTTATTTGCCATATTTCAGGCACAAAATGACTTATTAATGAAATATCAAATTGCATGAGACATAAGAGGAGAGCATGTTCCGTTAAAAGGCGCAGTGGGTAGAAAATGAATACGTTCTTTTTAATAACACCATCATGAATATTACTGATTTTTATCCAACGTAATACCGCACGGCGTAATACCGACAAATGTCAATGCATGAAAACGGCAATAGAGCGGGAAAATATAATCAAATTTAATTGTGGTTTCAGTTTTCAGAAATGTAAAACCCAGAACTTTTTTTGGTCACGTAATAAATGTCAATGTAAAATTGAATTATAAAAACTCTCCACATAAAAGCATTAATTTTCATGCACATAAAACGCATTTCCAAATGACAGAATACGAATTATTTTTTTTATTCTAGGTTTATAAAACCAATTTTGAATTTAGCATATCGATTTTTCATTTAGTAATCATATGGGGTTTTTACCCCATATGTTGCATATTTTA
Organism: Cosmopolites sordidus; assembly: GCA_031761425.1. NCBI lineage: Eukaryota > Metazoa > Arthropoda > Insecta > Coleoptera > Curculionidae > Cosmopolites > Cosmopolites sordidus. The sequence goes on along the minus strand of JARFXV010000457.1, from coordinate 1,077,150 downwards.
TATGTCGGTCATTCAATATTTATTACACATCAATTAATATAAAACAATAAATATTATATAAAATATATTATCATAATAAAACTTACTGCGTTATTACGGTGAGATCCAATACGCACAGCTGTAAATCGCTATTTTGCTGGAGTTGAAGATTTTTCGTGAGGTTATTCAGCATTTCCTTCACCATATCATCGAGGTTGGAATGATTACAATGCAAAGTAAGACTTAGTTCAGTGATCTGATTCAACACGGCTATATCTTCGTTTAGATTATCCACTTCAATTTGGAGCTGTCGTAGATTCTCATCTTTTGACCGTATGATTTCCACGTCTTCCAAAGGTACCTTCATAATCAATTTGTACTTGTTCCCATCAAGGTTGCTCGCAGTAGTACTTGAGTTCTGGCCTCCTTTCTTGTTTATGGTACCACTTCGCCTCTTTATCCCGGTTATAAGTAAGAGATCAGTGAAAAGAAAGAGAGCTCTTTCTTTTTTAGGCCCACCGGCGTGCGACATTACGATCATATCATGTCTGATGTATTGACGTTCAGGTGAAACCAACTCCAACGCACCTTCAATCACACTTTCTATTTCTCGAAGTTGTTCAATATCCAGAGCTTCCTTTTCCGTGCAATTTATTTTCAAGAGCTGTTCGTGAACTTCTTTTTCTGCTTTAACAAGAAGCTCATAATCTGGATGATCTTCACCAGTATGTTTTATCAATCTTTGAAGTAGAAGTTCATACTTTGGAAATTTTTGGATTGGTTTTATTAAAAGGGAATCCACAGCTAGTTTTCTGGCATTATTCTTCGAAGCCGCCTGAAAACAAAAAACAAATTACTGTTATTTCGTTACTGATAATTAATTCTACGGTGTTTACCTCTAAAAATCGTGCAAACTGTGGTCGTGAACCCTGAGCATTTTTAATTATATCTCTTGAACGTTTCCAGTTGTTAACATAATTAACATAATGTTCAATGACATCGACTGCCGTAAGCTGAAAAACAAACGTAAACATCAACATTTTAATAAAAAGAAACCAAATCGCGAAAAGTACCATTTCCAAAAATATATCTCCAATTGTTTTCCGACTGTCCCATTGTTCGAGCCTCGCTTTCAATTTTAAAAGAAAATTTTTATGATGATTCAACAAAAAAGGTATCTGAAAATTATATTAATTTTAATGCATCACACAAAAATATATTTAAGCTTTACCTGACAAAATATTTCATCTACTAGATTTTGTTCTATTAAAGTGTTTTCAGTCTTCTTTAAAGGTTCCCAATAATTCTGAAACACAAAAAATATATTAAGTAGATTAATATACGTAATATTAATATATAAACCGTAATTATAAGACGAAAAATTAAAACTTATGTGTACAAAATAAAATTTATTAAACTTAATCTGTTCAAAAAACGACAAAAGGGCTTTTCTCAAAAAAAAAGCGTTTTGTTTCACAAACATTACATCAGAATTGGGTTTCAATGATGCTGGTTTAGAAATTTTTGAACAACCTCCATATTAGATCGGCTCTTTTGTCTTTCACCTTTATTTTCTTTTCGATCGTGTTAATAACAGGTGTTTCGCTTTTTTCGCATTTGACTGTTTATTTCCATAACAAAATAAATTACCTTAATAATCAAAGTATTGGCCATCGTTAACTATCACTTTTTTACATCGTTCTGTCAAAAAATGGATTCCGCGCCAAAAGAAATGTTTTTTGAGGCCAACCATTGGCTTGCTAAATTTTCACTTCTTCGCAAGAATGTAACTGTTGTGAAAATCCGTGCTGCATCGATCGAAGGAAGTGGTAGTCCGAAGGGGCTCAGTCCGGGAAATACGGCGGGTGGAGTAGGACATCCCATTTAAAGTTTTCCAAATAGTTTTTCACATTTTGCAACATAAGACCGAGCATTCTCATGTTGAAAAATGACTTTATCGTGTTTATGGACGTATTCTGGTCGTTTTAACTTCAATGCTCGGTTCAATTTTATTAGTTGTTGTACATGTAATACACCAAATACATAGCAAAACCATCTTTCCGTGAATATTGCGCACTGGTTGTGATGTGGAAGGCTGGCCTGGGTCAACCCATGATTTTTTGCGCTTTAGTTGCCAAAATAGGTCCACTTTTCATCACCTGTCACAATTCAATACAAAAAACCTTTTCTTTTCTGTCTGGTAAGCAAAATTTCACAAGTGATTTTTCGGACTGAACCAAGCCTGTGCCAAGGCTTGGCTTAATGGTGTAGTATTCTTTAACTAAGCCTTGGACAGTCTCCACTAGTGTTGACTGGCCCAATGGTGTGATTTTGCTAGCTCGAGATATCACTATTTGGCCGAGCCTGGACCGAGCATCGGCTTAATGTTTTGATATTATTAACTCGAGCCTTGGGAAATCACCACTGAAAATATTACCACCCCAAAAAATATTAATTAAACTGTTTTAATATTATCTGTACAAACGTTGTAATATTATCAAAATATTTTGATAATTTCTAATCAATCATTTTTAAATGATTAATCATTTTTATATGCTATTGTATGTGGATAATACGAATGAGTTTTGATTTCTATCTGTGTGCGCTAACTTAGGTAAATATATTTATAACATAACCTGCAAAAATATTTGTTGACATCATGTCACATAAGCGCTCCAGCTCTTCGGATTTTTATTATAAAATCAAAAAGACAACGTTATCTCAAAAGTTTAGAATCTGATTCAGAGTGAGAGGATACAGATAACAGTAGTAATTCAGTTGAAACATTTGTGCAAACAAATAAAAGAATTAACAATAGTAATAATTACAGTGAAAGTGGACGTTTTCAAGTTTCATTAATTATCAATATATGTATGTACAATTGAATAAATGATTAATATATAATGTTATATTTTATTTTAGACAACTTAATTACGCATGTAACAAATTCGGCATCTGGCAGTTTTCATATAGAAGCAATAAACCATCCAATAAATAATGGAATATTGCATGATAATGAGGTTCATGAACTGCTTGAGAGTTTGTACTCCAAAATAATAAAATGGGTAGTTAACAATATCGACAAATTGCCATTAACAACAGTAGACGATGAGAGTTCATCACCAACCAATACGGTAATCAAAATCGTAACTTATCACTATGCTTAAAAATATTACTCAATACTATACTTCAAAATACTCTTTGAAACTGTACTTTTTTATAATACTTCAAACTGTTTTATATGAATTAATATAATTATATTTAATAGCTAATGAGTTGGTATTTTAATTATTAAGGCTTGCAATGCTTGCTAATTGGCTAGTGTTAATTTAATGTATTTTAAGGCTTGATCCGAGCTCAATTGTTTAGTTTCCCAAGACTTGGACCAGTGTTAATTTATTGTATTTTCAGGCTTGGTCCAAGTTCAATAATTTCGTTTCACAAGCCTAGAGCCAGTTACGATTTATTGCATTTCAAAGCTCGGCCCAAGGATAATTTTTTGGTTTCCCAAAACCCGACCCAAGGCTCGACATTTTATTTCCCGAGGCTTGGAACATGGTCCATTGCTCGCCCAATATTCAGCAAAGGCTCGATTCAGGCTCGCGCCAAGACTTGAAACATTGGAATGACGACGGGCCAAGGCCTGGTCTATGCCTTTTCCTTCCTTCTGGATCTTTTCCAATACGTGTAGACGTTCGGAAATGGTGGATTGGGTAACATTCAATGCTTATGCCAATTGTTTCAATATATGAATTGAGTCTTCATCCAATAACGATTGTCATGGCTGCCCATGGACTGTCCATTCGACTGTCCTGGACACTCCTTTTCTTGTATATCATAATCACCACTTTGAACGCTTTTAAAATTATAATGAATTGGTTTACAAGTTTTTTGGGTTAGAGCATGTTCACCATAAATTTCAACCAACCATCGATAAGTTTCAGGAGCCGTTTTCTTCAAGTAAAAAAAGGTTATTAAACTTCTCCGCAAAACGTCTTTTTCTGGTATATAATTCGGCATGTTCACAACTATGAAAAGATAGGTTTTTTGCACAATGACAATTAATAATGAACTTGCTTCTGATGTTACATGTTTACTCTCCAAAACGCCATAGACGTCATTACTCTATACCAACAAATGCATTAGTAACGGCCAGTAACGGAAACACCTATTATATTTAGCACATTTGTATATCTTACTATCTACCAAGAGTGTAAAGACGTCATAACCCTGATGATTATGAAATGTGCAACTCAGACGATAATCTACAACTGTTGGTTGATAAAATCGTTTCATCGGCTTCACGAAAATTTTCAGAATCCACTGTAGCATTTCTAATATCCGAAATGAGTCTCTTCCTGATTGAATTTTCTCTGAACGACTTGAAACTGTCCCTTTATCTTGCGCTTCCTATATTTATCCTCTCCGCATCCGTTCCTTTGAACCGTTGTTTAACAATAAATACGATTCGAAAGAGCAATTGAAGAACTACAAAATGACAAATAAATGAAATGACTCCATTAACTTTAAACAATATCCAAACCCTAATAATATAATTATACAGTGATGGGAAATAAAATAAGAGTGGTGGATTCTTATTAATATATTTTATTTTAGCTCATTTTTAATTTGTTTCTAAGACAATATTAATTTTCCAGAATCAATTTATCGATGATCACGATTCCGCACAATACTCTTTTCTTGGACGGCCTCTATTTTCTGGTCGTTTTGGGTCACATATTATTCTTTCAAAACTTTAGGAATTACACATAGTGATCATTTGATTGCATTCGTAATAAATGTATAAGATTTGTTTCCACTTCTCAACTGCAAAATTAAACGCCTTTCTTCAGGAAGATTTCAATCAGTGATTACGAATAAAAGTCATGCTACAAAATGCTAAGCTTCGGAATTGTATAGACTAAACAGTTTTAAAGAATTATAGGGTAGAGCGGGGTTAGATGATCATAAGATGATCATTTAGATGATCATAAAACTAAGCAACCTACAGCAAACGTGTAAATGACGAAAAGAAGGGGTTATGGGAGGGGAATACATAGCGCGACTGTCAATTGCTGTCCGGTGCTCCGATAAAATAAGAGACCGCTTTGTTTTTTTCGGCGTAAAAAAATATATATCATCATAATGTATCTACTATACTCGTATAAAAACACTTAATAAGGACCACGTAAGAATTTAAAGATTACTTAATTATTGTTCTTTCGATTATAGATGGTTATTTATTTTTAACTCTTATGATTTTTTTATAACCTAATTTTTATTTTGCTGCCTCTACTAGTTGTTCAACAAGTTGTTCAGTACTACTAGTTTTTCAGTACAAGTTGCTCAACTAGCCCCACTAGTGGGGCACGTTGAGCAACTTGTACTGTTGAGTAAACTTGTACTCGGATCGTTTTTACACCACTAGACGTTTTAGAGAAGAGTAAATTACGAACCTAACAGAGTAAGAATCAATTAAACCCTATACATATTCTTAAAGTTATTAGAGATGAAGCGAAAGGTTGCTCAACTAGCCCCGCTCTACCCTACATTTTAGTTTTTTTATAATTTGCAATAAAAATTACTTGCAATAACGAAATACAACATGTATCAACGAAATACCCCTACAGTATATATCTATATTATAAATCAATAAATATTTCAATACGTTGCTACAGAAAACCATGTTTTATTTAAAATTCACATCTTGCAACACCCTTTATATTAAAAAGGCTCCGCTATTCTTATTTTATTGGCCACCATTGTATATAATACAAGCATAATATAATTACATATAATATATTTTGTGTAACATCACAAAAACTTTTTAATTAAAGGTCTTAAATATTTTCGAACAAACACCATGATGTTATGTATGGAAATTAGAATAAAAATTCATTTTATGACACCGATATAATAACAGTTTCTCAACAAATAATAGCCTTGAAACTCCTTTCATCGAAAATTCTTTAAATAACGAGGAAATCCTAATTACTAAGAGGAAAAGGCGTTTTTCTACTCTAGTTGCCTTTAAAAGGAAAATCGTTTGAAAATATTGACTACGTAGTGAAAATAATATTATTCCGAAAAATGTTTGAGGTTGTTGATTTATATTTTTTTGATAAAAAATAAGAAAAATAATCTTTGACGACCTTCAACATAAATGTAATGGATATTCCTTATAAAAGTTAAAATAAAAATAGATTCCTTTCGGAACTGCTTTTTCATTAAAGGTAAAAATTGTGGACAAACAAATTTATGCCACTATGTTCAAATCATGGGAATATTTCCATGATAATGTCATGAGTGGGTCTCAAAACATAGAAAAAAAGGTAAAATGTACAATTTTTTCATGACTATCATTATATTTCATGTACGGAAAAAAGAAAAACAAAAGAACCAAATGGCACGTCATTGTACCTCTAAAATACATACAAAAACCCACAACACCACAAAGAAATACGAAAGACCGAGAGGGGACACCGAACGTGGGAGATACCAGAGGAGATGCAAACGCAAATAGAGAAGATACAAGAAGCACACGACAAACAGGAGACAAGAAAATTCCACCAGACCAATAAGACATTAAAAAGCTTCCACCCTAGAGAGACCTTGATCAAGGACGCAGATAGCGGAAATTTAACCAATGTAGAGAGTATATTAGAGCGATGGACGAGATATTTGATAGGCCACAATTTATGAATGCAGCCCAGCCGTTGGTAGAAGTATCATCATTGCAGGAAGTGGAGAAAAGTTTAATAAAACTTAAAAATAACAAAGCAACTGGGATAGATAACATATCTTCAGAATTACCAAAGCTTGAAGGCAAAAATTATCTCAATCCATTCATCAGTTAGTAGTTAACATCTATAATAACGAGCAGATATCTGCAGAGTGACAGCAGGCGGTAATATGTCGGATTCATAAGACAGTAGATAAACTGAAATGCGAGAAATATCGTAGGATATCATTGCTTTACAGAACGTATAAAGTTCTAACAAACACAGTAAGGTAAAGGATAGTTTCCTATATAGAAGAAAGAATATCGAGAAGCGAATATCAGGCACTAAATCAATTGTTCATGGACTCATTGATACTCCTTTACTCCAAATGTTCATAGATTTCAGATCCTTACCTCCTAAAAGGTTTAAAAAATCTTGTATATCAATAACGAAGGACATTGTGTGCAGTCACTCACTCATTAACAGCAGCGACTAGACCGTAGTCAGATCAATTAGTTTGTATTATCTAATGTAATCTAATAATTAAATCAAGCATACAAATTATTTTTGCATATCTGCAAAATTTGAAATTCCTTCCAAAATATAAGAAGTATATAAAATCCATGAAGAACGCCGTATTCGTTAAAAAAAATCTAAGCTAGGCAAAATCTATGGATGTAATAAAATTACTTATACCAGCTCTGTAAATATGAAACCGGAATTTGCCCATAGATGGCCGTAGCTGTCAATGTAGTTACCGTCAAATCACGTCATTAGCACAACAATACAAGTTTCAAACAACAGCATAGTTTGTAATAGCGTTGAACATTGTGCCTGGAAACTACGGTTTGCGGACAGCATTGATTTTCTGTTACCAATTAATGAAAACTGCTTCAGAATCGCATCGAACGCTTGTCGAAGCAGTAATTAGATAGATTCACACCGTGATCGGAAGTTGAACTTTAGATATTTAGAACCAGAACAGATAAAACTCACGAGACGCAATATCTGGAAAGTAAGATGAAAGAAAATATTGCATATGTCATAGATTTTGGAAATCATTTTAGTCCAATTTCTACAGAAAGGACATGGAAAACATTATTCTATTTTGAGTGCGATTTCTAGCACTCTAAAACCAAACCCGGATGAAGCAATAATCTTACGAGCACTTCCCCATATATATATATATATATATATATATATATATATATATATATATATATATATATATATATATATATATATATATATATATATATATATAAATAAATAAATATATATATATATATATATATATATATATATATATATATATATATATATATATATATATATATAAATAAATAAATATATATATATATATATATATATATATATATATATATATATATATATATATATATATATATATATATAAATAAATAAATATATATATATATATATATATATATATATATATATATATATATATATATATATAAATAAATAAATATATATATATATATATATATATATATATATATATATATATATATATATATATATATATATATATATATATATATGCAAAACTATTAGATAGTTGGACTAGGAGATTTTACGGCACCCGGCGAATTTTCCAGACTTGGCACCTTCTGATCTTCATTTCTTCCAAACCCGATAACATCACCTGGTTAACAGCCGCTTTACATCTCTAGGCAAAGCCGAAAAAAGCCTGAATGACTCTATCACATCAATGCTACCACTTCTTTTTCGATCTTGGATTGAAAGGTGTCGAAAGTAAAGGAGATACTTCAAAAATTAAATATTTCATTGTTTTGTCTGTTTTCTCTACATTTTCAATTTGAAAATAAAGCCAAATCTATCAGAAAATATATAAAATCTATAAATACTAACGGCAGCCATTGGAAAATCCAGAGAAGCGAAATAAAGCACGAATTAATACAAATTATCCGGATTTGATTCCATTGTTAACAGTATCAAAAAAAATGATACACATCACGAAGGTTTTAAACAAATAAGAAAAAATAAAAAAGTTTATTATATATGACACGTGTAGTCGGATATTCGAATTGATTTTTCCCAATAAATTTAATCGGAAATATGTGAGCCTGTTAGCGATATAATGTACATATGTATATTTTAGAACAAATCAACAATCTAGGATAATACAAATAAATGTAAACAGTAAATCTGAAATTTTCAGGGATGGGGAATGATGAAATGGATGTATTATTGTATTTATTAGTTAGCGCAAATACGTTTTAAAACATTTATACGTAGGCATTGTTTGTATTAGTTGAACTAGTTGCCCACGAGGATTATTTGAACCATTTGATTAATGTGTTGCCAACTTGCAAAGCATCCGGCCTTACCCAATTTCGTTACCGGCGGCGTTATTGGAATTCTACTCTCATAGAACAATAACAAACATTCAAAGTAATTAGATAGATTCACACCGTAATCGGAAGTTGAACTTTAGATACTTTAGAACCAGAACAGATAAAACTCACAAGACGCAATATCTGGAAAGTAAGATGAGAGAAGATATTGCATACATTTCATAGATTTTGGGAATCATTGTGGTCCAATTTCTACAGAAAGGACATGGAATATATTATTCTATTATGAGTGCGAGTTCTAGCACTCGCAAAACTGAACCTGACAATGACCGAAGCTATAATTTTACGACCCATTAAGAGGTCGTTTATTGGCAGGTTTAGTTTTGCGTCATCATCATCATTATCATCATCACCGTCATCATCATCATCATCATCATCATCATCATCAGCCTGTGTCGATTCACTGCAGGATGAAGGCCTCTTCAGCATGCTTCCAACATTCCCGGTCCTGGGCTTTCCTTTGTCACTAGGGTCCCATATACTTAACGATGTCATCAGTCATCGTGTTTTCGGTCTTCTTCGCGGATGTTTGCGATCAAGCGATTTCCACTCCAGGACTGCCTTGGTCCATCTGTCGTCCCATCCCCTCGCTATATGGCCTGCCCCTCTCCATTTCAATTGATTTATTCTTTCCATGATGTTACACACTTTCGTTTGTTCCCTGATCCATGCGCAGGGCTTTCTGTCTCATATTGTAATGCCAAGCATACACTTTCCATTCCCATCTGTACTACCCGAAGTTTTTAAATTGATTGCGATGTGAGTATCCAGATTTCACTTCCATATGTCATAACGGGTAGGACGGACTATCCGAAGACCTTTCTTTTCAGACAAAGTGGGAGTCTGCTCTTAAACACTATGTTGAACCTGCCAAATGCCTGCAAGCCACATTTAACACGCCGTTCCATCTCCCGAGCGGTATTCCCCTCCATAGAAATCCTCTGCCCTCATTTGTAGCTCTTGTATGTGTCTTTGTAGCTCCTCTGGGTCTTGTGAAAGGAAAACGATATCATCTGTAAATCTAAGATGATTTAAGTTTACACCATTGATCTTTACACCATCCTGTTCCCAATTCAGTTTACGAAATACTTCAAGTCCAGCCAAGAAAAGAATAGGCGATATTGAGAGGCGACCCTCGTTCTACATTAATTCCCACTTCAAAGTGAATTGTCGCTGTAGCTCCATCATATATCGATCCTAATGGGTTTACATATGCTTTGTCTATCCCCTGGCTAAGCAGTGCATCCATTATGACATGCTTTGAGAAGGAGTCAAATGATATCTGCCTACATGAAATATACGGATTTTTAATTACAACTTGAACTTGAAGAACAACTGAATATTTACGTTTTCTTCACTCATAGCTTTTTTCTGCCTCCAAGTACGTTTCATAATCGGCACATCCAGTTTTCTCAAATCGCTCTTTCAGTCGTATCAAGGCTAATGCACTAGGATGACATTAGGCATTAGGAAATCCTTGCGAATAAATTCTACGCGATCCTTGCTAATAAATTCTATTCTAATTCTTCTCTATTTAAAAAGATTTTAAATCACTTGCGCGCAAAACGTAGATCACGTTTAACAGTTTCTCTCTAGAAAAATTAATTTTCATTCTATTTTCAGTTCGAATAAACACCGTAGTACACAATTTGACAGTTCACAAAGTCCAAATAATTGCCCGTTTGGTTGTTTGTTTCTACCCCATGATTGTTTAGAGCGTCTAGGCCATCGGCGCGCTTTAAGTTATAATTGGATAGTCACATTTCTGTTCGATAGTGCAAAATAATAGATCATAAAAATATATTTTCCTCTTTAATTATGAAACAAGTATACTCTTTTTATTTCTGTATTATATAAAAACTGTTTCTAAGCTACACTAGAACAATATTTGCCATTTGAATTGAATTTTATGACGTTACTAATAAATAAATAAAACGTCTAAAGTAAATTGCATTAAAAACGAAATATTAAAAACAAAAATATAAAAATCTCGGAAATTATAACCGATAGGTATAGGACATGTTTAACACGAATAGACGTATTTTGTTTTAGGAATATTGTAAACATGTTGCCAATATTACGTTTTAAACTTCTGATACTTTTATTGGAAAACTCTTTATATAGGTGATAAAATAACACCAGAACCTTTGATTTTTGTGGAATGGAATAAAAATTTCAAAAAAAAAATTGAAACAAAAAAGCCTGAATGAAGAATTTGATGAGCGGCAATCCAATGGATATAGTGTGATTCCAAATTTGAATTGTAATTGCGATTTTTCGCTTTTCCATTTCAGAACTGTTTTTTTCACAATATACATACGCTAATAGATCCATAGCAAATTTGCCTCCCACCGTACTAATAATAAAATCTTAGTTTTATTATTATAGCTTTGAGAATTACATTAAAAAAATATTAAAAGACTATTAAATCGGCAATAAAATGCAGGAAACCACATATTAACGGAAAAACCAATTACTAAAATGGAAAATTAACTATAAATATTAAAAATAAGTTATAACTGTGGATAATTTAAACTATGGAAATATTTTTGTTTTTCAGGAAACACGGGATCTTACATACGAAATAATAGCGAACCGGTCCAAAAGAACCGGTCTAGAAATAAATATGGACAAAACAAATATAGTTACTTATTCCCTGCATTCTGTTCTAAGATCTAAATTTATTCTCTCACGAAAATTAGGGCCTAAAAAACACAACCTAATTCAGTCAGTAGCCCCTGACTAAATGACCATGTGAAGGTTCAGTAATCAAATGAGCAGGACACGGGGCGAAAATGCCAGAGAATTTAATATCAAGGACTTTTCCTTCACTCCATATTACTCCATAATTTTGTTTGGATTTTCCATTTGTGATTTGTAGTACTCATTCATCATGCACTCAACATGATTCTTAAGGAAAATAATGTAGCAAAGAGTGAAGCAAAGGAATTATATCACTACGTAACAAAGGAGAATAGCCAAATTACAAAGGTATAGCTCTAATAAGCGTACCAACCAGCAGGAATAATGAAAGGTTAAATAAATGAAAAAGAAAATAGTTTGGAGGACATACAATACGAATTTAGAACCGAGATGAGTACACAAAGTTCTATATTCGTGCTACGTAAACGTATAGTGTATTAGACCATATACATCGCTTTCATTTCAAAAGTAGCCAACCTTATTATTTCTTTCAGCAAAGAGAATTAGCTCTAGACAAAAAACACGTTAATTTAGATATCGAAGGAGAAGTTCAAAACCACTGTCCGTTATATTTTATGTTTCACCTTCTTACCTCCAGTCACCAGGAAATTTCAAATGGCAACCCCTATATTGTAATATATTCAGTTTACAAAACTGAAATCAGTTGATTCATTCTCGTAATAGAAGGAAAAATAAATTTTAAAAAGTGTTTAACGGAATCAAACATAAAGACATATACATAATAACAAGGGAAGTAGCATCTAGAGGGGAAAAATCAATAATAGATTATACCAAAACTGAACTGGAAAAAACTAAACGATGTAGGAATAAGGAGGGGGTATGAAATTGATAGTGACCTCTATTTGCTGAAAACGACAATCAAAATCAGAAACCAGGTAGTGGAGCAAGTCAAACAAATTGAGACAAAAGGACATAAGAAAGAAATATCAGAGATTGTGGGAGAAATGAGGAGATATGTGAATATATTGAACAGGAATGATATTGAACTGAAAAGTAGCATAACCATGTTTGCAAGAAAAGCTTGTGGATATAACAGAAAGAGTGGAAATCATAAAGGTGCAGCTTGGTGGAACAAGAATGTGAAGAACGAAATTAAGAAGAAAAAGATTTTATGGATGAAGTACCTAAAATGAAGTAAGCAAAACACTGGAAAACTATGAAAAATACAAAGAGCAGAAAAATATTGCCAAGGTTATAGTCAAGGGAGCCAAAAGGGTGAGTTAGGATAAATTCGAACAACAAATGGAGAAGACTAGTTCAGTTTTACAAATCACTCAAAAATTTAAGAAATAACAAAGACATAATCCAGAAGCAGATAAATAACAAGGAAGGTAAACTATTAACGAATAACGAATGCATACTCGAAAGGTGGAGAGAGTACTTCCAAAATTTACTAAACCCGGACACCATCAACATGTTAAACAAAAATTAAGTAAAAATTTAATAACTGAAGAAGAACTAACAGAAACCATAGAAAAACTTAAACTGGGAAAAACACCTGGGGGCGACGAAATCACTCCGGAAATGCTGATACATGGGACCACATGCAAGAAATGCACTTTTGAAACTGTTTAACTGGAAACTAGCGTCGAAAAACAAAAAAAGTTCCAAAAGAATGGAACAATGCCTTGATCATACCAATATACAAGAAAGAAAACAAAAGAGATTCTACGAACTTCAGAGGTTATTACTATGTATAATAGCAAAAATGTACGATAGTACACCACTACGATGTAGTGGAAATTGACAATACACTACTAGACGAGCAAAGCGGATTCAGGATAAACCATTCTGTACAGAACCATATTTTCACCCTTCAACAGATAGTAGAAAAATCGAGAGAAAAGAACAGAACAGTATATCTATGCTTCATAGACACGGAAAAAGCTTTTGATTCAATAAAGAGATAAACCATCTGGAACAGCTTAGAGAAGAAAAATATAAACAAGGATCTTATCGCAGCCACTAAAAACATGTACCAAAGACAACACACCAAATTAGATCTCATAATAGAGTATCTGCTCCTTTCACCACAATGGAAAGGGTGAGACAAGGAGGAAGTCTGAGTCCGCTACTGTTTATAAACACAATAAATGAAGTAATCAAAATATGTAAGAATAAATTTAACAAATACTACGTGGGATGGACAAAGATGAAACCAGTTAATATAGAAATGTGTATGTTTGCTGACGATATAGTTCCCATGGCAGAATCTGAGGAACAATATTAAAATTCAATATGGGAGTATGAAAAGTTTGGACTACATATCAATGTAGATAAGACAAAGATCATGATATTGACAAATAACCAAGAACATTGCAAGGAGAGAACAATAACCTTAAACAGCATGGAAATCAAGCACACTGAAAAGTATAACTATTTAGGTACTATTATTTGCGAAAATTACTGGCGACATCAGGGAGATTGCTCCAATCGCTGGAGCAATCGCATTAAACAACATCGCTTAACATCGCTTAAACAACAAACAATTATCAAAAAAAACGAAATTAAGAATATATAAAACGATATATATCCCACACTAACATATGGATGTGAAAATTGGGTCTTGAATGAACGGCAAAAGAGTAGAGTTCAAGCGGCAGAAATGAGATATCTTCGTAAGGTACAGGGAATAAAAAGAATAGACAAGGTCAGGAATAACATAGTCAGGGAGAACTTGGAAATACCGGGACTCATATCAAAAATAGAAGAGCGAAAACTGAGATGGTTCAGTCATCTAGACAGAATGGATCAAGTTAGACAAACCAAGAAAGTTTGGGAAGCTAGAGCGATGGGAAAGAATAAAAGAAATAGAATTACGCCTACATGTATACATTTATTATTCTTCAACTAACAGTGGTAGACATATTGAACACTTAATAAAGTATTTACAGCCGTCCATAGTAAGTATTATTTTTTCCTCTTTTACGAGAACGAATCAACCAATTTCAGTTTTGTAAACGCAGTTTAATTAGGACTTTTAAGACCTTTAAAATAATATATTAAAATTCCCTTTAAATTAATATATTAAAATATCTAAATTGATGTGTTTTTTGTCCAGAGCTAATTGTGCTAAAAGAAATAATGAGGATGACTACTTTTGAAATGAGAGCACCGTATATGAAGCTCCAAATATGTGGGAACTATAATTGAGGGAAATATGTGATACTAAGAACATTTTTTTGGGAATACAGAAGAATTAAATCGAATGAAATAAAAGCCTAATAGACTAATCATTCGAACAAGTCATAAATCAAATTTATATGCAAAAAAAGAAAAGATTAAACTCAACACTAGAAAATCCAATTAAGTTATTCGTATATAGCCTGATCCTAATTTGTCTCACATAAGAAATTTACGATTATTTGAAACAGTTTTATAGAGGCCAATACAATAATTGTACATTTAGTACACCGTTTTATATTTCATTTGCAATTTCAGTTGTTCTCTGTTTTCGATACGAAAATGGAGTAGTTAATGGATTCATTACACATTACCGTCAATAATAAAAAAAATATATGCGTTTCTTGTTTGTTCACCTGTGGGAAACCATTCACTATACCTCTCATATATCAATCCAAAATTTGGATTGATATATGAGAGGTATAGTGAATATCATTTTAGTAATCCAAGTGAATAATATTGTAGTTAATTTTTTTTGATGGCATAAACGAAGAGCTAATTTGAAACATTTTTTGAAAATAAAGGGTATTTCAAATTGAGCAGTTTTTTAAAATTCTTGAATACAAGAACGTCGACTAATGGAAATTTCTTATTCAGCAACAATTCAGTCTTTTTTTTATCTTCCACCGAATCAGTTTCGATTGATAGTACTGTTAGATGGACGATTGTGCAAACCGTTAATATCACGTAATTTTTTTAAAACATTTTTCATTTCATTCAATTCCTTCAATGATTCGTGATTTTTTTTTACCCAGTATAATAGTTAGAATGTCTGAGTGTGTTAGAGTGTATCAGAGAATACAAATATGTACGTATATTCCTCTTATAAGAATTCTTTTCAATACAAATCTTGACTGGAAATTTTGCTCGTTTCCATATGTGACATTAAATGGAAATGGAGCAGATATCTTGAAAATATTTTTCTAAAGGGGTTTTGAAATGTTATTTGTCAAAATGGATAATAATCATGTAGTTTAGAAGTGAAGTGATATGCTTAAAAATACCACAAACCAAGTGTATACGTAACAAGATGGATTGTCCAATAAAAAGGATTGTCCAATAAAAGTGTCAGAGCTTTAAAATGAGGCACAATCATAACTACAAGTGATAATCCAGCA
This sequence comes from Cosmopolites sordidus, assembly GCA_031761425.1. Taxonomy (NCBI): domain Eukaryota; kingdom Metazoa; phylum Arthropoda; class Insecta; order Coleoptera; family Curculionidae; genus Cosmopolites; species Cosmopolites sordidus. Next base: position 1,061,022 of record JARFXV010000457.1, on the reverse strand, counting down.
ATTTTTATTTTATCTTGAGGAACAAATAATCATATTAAGTATTGAAAACAATGTCGATCAAATATCCCTCTTGGCTTCGTCTAGTGCTGGGGTCGCCAGCCCATTGATCGCGGGTCACAAATCGAGGATCCAACCTGTTGACCCGTTGATTCGGTAGCTTGGTATACCAATTTAGGTATATTGTACGTCGACAATGTGTTTCCATTATTGCATTAAACAAGTTTAGATAGCTCTCTCTACTTGAATATTATTAAAGTAGCTCAACAAATTGAAAAGCTTGGCGACCCCAGGTCTATTGAAATGCCTCCTGGAAACTCAATTTTCGGTTACTCTTTCACACATATCGCGTGGTATATTTTTAATGATGGCCTGAATGTTTCATTTCAGCTCAGAAATTGTTCGGGGGTTACTTCTGTGAAACAGAGATTTGACATAATTTAATTTGACATTATCATTTCGAGAATTAAGGTATCCAGGAAATGTTTCTTGCAATTAATCGACTGTGTGTGTTATTCGCACCGTCTGGTTGAAATAAAACACATTTATCAATTCAGGCCATAGCTATTCCGTTAATAGATTCTTATAGCGTTCACCATTAACAGTACCACGATTTCCATCATCGTCTTCAAAAAAATACGTCCCTATTACTCAGTACCGAAACCTAACCAAACAGTAACTTTCTGATGATGACGAGATCACAGGAGGATTTTCATCCGCCCAAATTCTGTTGATTGGCCCGAATTGACCCAAAACGATTATGTTGACCATAAATTTCACGCAACGCTCGAAAAGTATGGCGAATTTTTGATGGTAGATACGAATAATTTATATGCCCTGTTTAATCATGTGTATTTCCATGATAAATTGACAGAGTATACTGAAGACTGCAGTCTATAAGTGACATTTACATTTCAAACATTTCAAACAGTGTTGCCACGTTTCAAAGTTCTGACATTGATATATATATATATATATATATATATATATATATATATATATATATATATATATATATATATATATATATATATATATATATATATATATATATATATAGCAGGCTCAACATAGTGTTTAAGCAGACTCCCACTTTGCCTGAAAAGAAAAGCCTTCGATCAGTGCGTTCGGGTAGCACAGAGGGGAATGGAAAGATGTATGTTTGGCATTACAAGACGAGACAAAAAAAACCATGCGCATAGGTCAAACGTATATATATATATATATATATATATATATATATATATATATATATATATATATATATATATATATATATATATCGCCAGAAAGATCGAAAGTTTTACTTTGGGATTTCAACCAAAAGGATAGTTGAAACTATTGGATAAGATACCCAGTTTCACAAAAAATTTGAATTCTAAATGTAAAAAGTAAAATCACAGAATTTCATCAAATTTCGACTGCGCTGCAAAAGTTTAACTCTTCGTCAAATGTGAAAACTATTCTTTGTTCACGAAGGACTGTTAAGTTTGGAGCTTGTATCGACTTCTGTTTGTCATCTGCAGTCAGAAAACAACCTGAGACAAGTTGGAATTTATTGTTCTAGAGATAAATCGACAGAAAACAAGAAATGATTCTCGAAAGCGAAATTTGCTCAATTTGCCAAAACACAAAGTTTGTACTGGTACGGCATTTAGTCGAGATCGACAAATTCTTCGTGACCATCGAAAGCATCGACTTTCGAAAGCATCGAAAGATCGACTTCGAAGCATCGAAATTTGATTTTTGTGGTAATGTACGCATTCTGTAAATGAAATTTTGGTGAAAAGTCGTCAAGAATGAAAAATATTCTCAAACGAAAGGATTAGTCCCCGGAAAATTAATCTCTTGGTGAAGCAAAAAATTGAAAAAAAAATGACGCGAAAAAAAAATTCAAAAATTATAACTGATTAACAAAACATTATATATGTAATTAATTTAATATAAAATAATTTTAATTCATTAAAGTTGGGAGACATGATAATTTAAAGCATGTGCTTTTTTGTCACATCCCCCGACATAAATACAGATACATTTTTTTAGATTAATTTTTTTCTCTGATGTTTTGTGATACACATGACCTACCTTCGAGTGGCAAAGAAAATCATGAAGGTGTTTTTGAAAACTTCATCAAACTCAAAACTGACGCTGGTGACAACATTTTGAAAGGGCATATAGAGGAAGGCGCGAAAAATGCAACCTCCTTGTCACCACAGATTCAAAAACAAATAATCAGCCTATGTGGACACGTCATTAGGTGACGTAAAGAATGCATGTGCTTATAGTATCAAGCAGCCAGAGTAGTGACATATCAGAGAAAGGGCAACTTTCCATTGGAGTGAGATTTTTTGACGAAAAGATGGTAGTCCGGGAGGAATTTCTACTTTTTAACTATTTCTACTAAATTTCTACTAAACTTGACTGCTATGGATGGAAAATTTATAGCTTCTGCAATTAACATCTTTATGGAAAACATAGGCTTTGGTCCAAAAAAACTGTATCGGGCAAGGATATGATGGGTGTTCTACTACGGCAGGAAAAGATGGTGATATGCAGAATATTCTCCAAAAAAACGATATGAGAACGCTATAGTTTCACTGTACTAATAAAATTCTTCCGAGAATCAGCCCTTCGTCGAAAATACATACCAAATATGGCAATGTATATATATATATATATATATATATATATATATATATATATATATATATATATACGTCAAAAATGAAAAACTTCTCGAAGGAACGAATTGACACCCGGAAATATAATTCTAACAATAGGAAAATATGCAAAGGCGCAATGCTAATAAATCCAAACCGGTTCTCGTCAACAATACAAAAATAGATGCGTTTCTTATTTGTTTTCCGGTGGAGCACAAAATCTTAATTAAAACATGCCGATGGTTTAATAAACGCCTATAATCGAATGGGCCATTATTAAACCATAAAATTGTTAGTGTGTCCAATTGAAATCATAAAATGTTTAACGATTTTGAATTAACTCAAAAATAAGATTTTGACCGCCGTGAGAAATGGCAAATATTAAACTGAACCATAATTCTCTAGATTGAAATTTTCCAATATATGTTCCTAATAATACGCACAACACGGAAAAAATCGAAATTTTTCTGAAGATTGTGACTGAAACATTATCAACCGAAGAAAAATTAGTTATTTCCCCACAAGAAATCTTGTATTACACTATTGCATTACTATGTTATCGCAGATAAAAATACAGAATAGTACTTAGAACAATACTTAGAATAATAACTTTTTTATATATAGTACTTCTATGATTAAAAGGTAAGCTGAATTTTTACGGATGTAGCGGAGATATAATCGAAGGCAAAAGTACTGAAATTCGTGATTAGCTTTGTTTTACAGAACATAGAAAAGGAAAATTAATAAAGATAATGCTAGAAAATAATGTATAATTAAAAAAGAAAGAGCAAATTTCACCTACAATTTGGAATTAAATAAATTACAACGAAGAATATTGAAAAAAATTAATTAACTTTTGGTAGTGAATATTCCTTGATTTTAACTTTTCGGCAAAAACATTTGTGTTTTAAATCTTTAAAACTACGAACATGGAATTTTTAGTAATACTTGTAATAATAGAAATGTGCTCTTATCCACCCGCTGCACAAGAAGGGAGACAGAACAGATGTGAACAACTACAGAGAAATCTCCTTACTACAAGTCACTTACAAAATCCTCCCAACATGCCTTCTCCAGAGAACACAAGAACAATTACAATACAAAATTGACGAGTACCAGGCAGGCTTTCGCCCTGGTCGCTACTGCACTGAACAAATATTTAATTCAAAAATATTACTGAAATACAAAGCTATCAGGAACGTCCCAATCATCTGCACGTTCGTGGACTTCAAGAAAGCATACGACTGCATCGACCCAAAATCTTTGTTCAACATCTTAGAAGAACAAGGACTCGACCCCAAAACACTATGATTGATCAAGCAGACACTGACTGACACAAACTCTAAAATGAAATTTATGGGAGAAATTTCCGAACCCTTCCTGATTAAAACTGGAGTACGCCAAGGAGATGGATTATCCTCACTCCTCTTCAACCTGGTCCTGGACAAAGTCATAAGGGAATGGAAAAAAGGACTGAAAAATCAAGGACACTGGAAACCAATACGACTCGGACGATCCAAAAACAACATAGAAATATCATGCATGGTCTTCGCAGACGACCTAGCCATACTCGCAGACAATGAAACCAGGGCAACTAAATAGATCGAAGTCTTCAAGGAATGTGCAGAGAAAGTTGGCCTACAAATCTCCTTTCAAAAAACCGAATTCTTCTGCTCAAAATTAGATGTCCAAATTTTGAACACCAAATACGGCAAAATAAATAAGGTCACTCACTTCAAATACCTGGGCGAGATCCTTGAACCCACAGGTGGAGAGAAGATAGCACAGAAGACTCGATTACAGAAGATGAAGAGGGCATGCGGCAAGACACACAATATCTACAATAAGAAATTCCTATCCACAAACCAAAACCAAAAATAAGACACTATAACACAGTAATCAAACCAGAAGTACTATACGCAAGCGAGACACTTACACTTCATACAAAAAGTGGCATAGAAAACATACTAAAAGAAGAACGCACAATTATGAGCAAAATTCTCGGCTCAAAACTGACAGAGGAAGGATACAGACTACATTCTCGAAAGACCACAGAGAGAATGTCCAACATAGGGGCGGACATAAGAAAAAGAAGGTTGAAATTCTATGGACATATCAGTAGACTCCCACCGACAAGACTCATCAACAGAATTCTTACATACATACTAGGAGTCAAGTCAACAGTACCATGGATCACGCAAGTCAGAGCTGATCTAGGAAAGGCACAAAAGGGTCCAACAGAGATTGAGGATAGAACAACGTACAGAAACAAAATACATATGTGGAACGTTGCATCAGAGAGCGAAGTTTCGAGGAGATCGGGAACAAAGTGGACGGAGGAGAGAAAGAGAGTCCACGGAGAAAGAATGAGAGAGGTGTGGAGGATCAAAAAGAACATTCGAAAATGAATCAGAATGCTTTGCGTGATCCAACCGAGTCTATACGCACCTAATAATAATAAATATTAATTAAATTCCCTAAATATTATTTACTTTTGACAAAAGCTAATCTTCGGCCACTAAAAGACAATCCTTCGGCCACTGTGAATAATACCACAGGTGGACATGATCTTTATAACATTGATAACATTAAAACACCTTTTCACAGCCTGCTTCTCCTTTATATCATGGGGCTATTGAAATTATTTGTCCCTTACTCTGGAGTACAAAGATACTCCAGTACTTTGGTACGAAGTATTGCTATTTAATGTATCTATGACGCAGTAGGGTAACAAAAGAACATTACAGTAAGAAAGATTGGCCTCATTGAACTTCTTTTAAACCTTCTAGGTGATTTCTGTTATCAAGAAACATTAAATAAAAAGAAATTGGCAGTTTGGAAGTGTTTTGTAACTATAGAGAAAGGATTTCTGGGCAACAAGAAAGATAAAAACTACAAAAACCTCATAGATGAACTCTTGAAAGCCTATAAAATACTAAAGTGTCGCATGTCCTTAAAAATGCATGTTTTACAGTTCCATTTGAATTTTTTTCCGGAAAATGTGGGTGCAATAAGCGACGAACAAAGAGAGAGATTTCTCCAATTTCAAATACTTCATATACACCTATTTTCATTGACGTTACCTCAAAAAAGTTTAAATTTGTTGATCTGGGTTATCGAATTTCAAATAACAAAAGATGGACTAAACCATTTAAAAGTTATTGCCTTTTAAAATGATCGTAATTTTATACGTAATTTTATGGAAATTCACTAATATAATAGTAATTTTCAGTACTTTTGCCTCCGATATATACGTAAATGAAATACAAAGCATTTCAAAGTAATCTCCTCTTACTACAATACACGTATCTCCTGTAAAGCAGCAAGCAAACTCTTTTGATGGCTACTATGGAGTTAAAGCTGCGTTCACGAAGTGATTTCTTCAATTGAGAGAATAGGAAAAAGTCACACGATGTTATATCTGGTGAATATGATGCCAATTATTATTGGGATCGCGTTATCGTGATGTAAAAATCATGAATTGTTTTGCTGTAATTATGGATGTTGTACAGCAACATTTGATCCTTGACACAAGATCCTTGATTTGCGTAATGATTTCTTCATTCTTCTTCATTGGTTGACGTTTAACATTTTCAACTGCTTCTCTAGCGTCACTAAAGTCCTTGTACCACCTGTAAACATTATTTTTGGCATATTTTAATCGCTATAGCACACTCGTAACATTTTTATTGCATCATCACAAGAAATTTCATTTTTCAGACTAAATTCAATGCAAATCAATTTTAAAAAATCACCGGAAAGAATTTTGAGCAATTACAAAGGTATTCGTGCTCGCGCCTTCAAAATATTTCGCGATTGAATTGTCGGCAACAAAATACGAAAATTTTATTGCTTGGTTGTTGGAGATTGAGTTGCCATTCAATCAAAATAATGTGTAGATTGGTAGTATTATGTTTATTTGGCGTCGTTCCAAAAATGAAAAATCAAATCGAGCTTTTCCTTCGTATTTAAGTTTTTCATTTTCCACAAAGGTCAGAAACTACAAGTGCACACAAGGGCTATGTGTAACATAAGTATGGTAATGACGGCTTTCAGCTTTCATTAACTTATTCAATATATCAGCAACTTATTCAATATATTTTTATTCATCGATACAATCATTTGTTTTGTAAGTTGATATGACTTGTTATTGACATCTGACAGAAGGTTCATATCATTTCATTTGTTAAGCTAGAAAATAAAGTGTTTTGTAATTGTCAAAAAAACCCTGTTATCAGGCAGAGAATTTACATTAACTTTGGTTCTAAAAAACATGTTAACAAGTGGTACAAAGATTATAGTGATGGTGGAGAAGCAGTTGATGGACCGCGTTCGGAAAGACTTTCCACACCAGCCAATGAAGAAAATATTACCAAAATCAAGAATCTTGCACTGAGTAATCACGGATTAAATATAAGAGACCTTGTAGATATTACTGGAAGATTACTGGCAAAAGAATTAAAGTTTTTTGCATCATGATAACGCTCAATCGCATACCGCCATAATTATTCGTCAATTTTTCGCTAAAAATCAATAAGCACTATACACACCAGACATGACACCGTGTGATTTTTTCCTGTTCCCTCGATTAAAGAAACCACATCGAGGATCATTTAAAAGAATTCGCTAGCCTCTTTGAAGAACATTCAGGATATCGAGTATAAAAAATGTTTCGAAGTAAAAAATACTCTACTTCAAGGAATTTTAATAAAATGTTCGATGTAAGAATCATTCTTTATATCTATGCATTCAAAAAAGTAATTCTTTGGATATCGACGAGATTATTTTAAAAATAAATTCGTTAATTGCGAAAGTAAAGTTAAAGTATTATATGTCAACGAGCAAAAATCTCCAGCCAAGATTTGTATTGCAAAAAAAATCTTATATAGAGAATATACATATTTACTTCTATTTTGTATGTTTAATATCCTCCTCAATAGCAGTTACGTTATTGATTTTAACTCACGCTCTAACTATTGTTGTTATTGGGTCGTTCTCAAAGTATTTTCGTTTCTTTTATAAAGGAACGAAATACGACTTATGATGAAAAATAAATATTTATTTGTGTACTGGCCAAAGAAAAAACAACAAAATCAAATGAATTTTCAGGGGAATTTTTATCATTTAGAGAATATTACAGAGAGACAATAATAATGTTGGGTGCCAAATGAGAATATATATATATATATATATATATATATATATATATATATATATATATATATATATATATATATATATATATATATATATTCTCTATATTCTCATTAGAGAAAAATTGACCATTGTAACGTAGACCCATCGTAACGTTGGGAACAGAAACGATGACCCTTACCAGCAAAGAACGAAAACGGAAAGACTTCAAGAGGAAAATAATCAGAACAATATACGACCCAAGAAAAAAGGAGAAGAGTACCGAAGCTTAATGAATCACGACCAAAGGCATTATTCACGAAATTTTGACAAAGGATTTAAACAAACGGAAAGTCTGTGCTCTGGTTTTTGTTTTGCTCCGTTTTATAGTGAAAAAACAAGTCTGTGCTCTTGAACATCCTCCGTGTTCACCTGATTTATCTCCATGTGACTATTTCCTGTTCCCGAAACTCAAACTGGCCATGGAAGGAACGTTTTATAACAGTGTTACACAAGTTCAAGAAGGTGCGACGAGAGTGACAAATTTTGAATAAAAAAATAATAATTTTGACAAAATAACTAATTTTTTTTTTTTTTAATTTAAAAGTTCCGATATTTTTCCGATGTAGTGTCCACATGTTACATCGAATTCATTTTATAATATATTTTTTTATAGAAATGTATATTTTGAAAATACGTATCATCCAAATATGTTAATTAATAGCTAATTTTCGTTCAAAGCCGAATGTAATACGATATAATATATTAAATATATTAATTTAATTGCTTGTATAAATAATACTATTATTTTGTTTATTGGAAAACTATTTAAAGCAATATATTAACTTTTTACCATAAATATTTCATTAGAAGAACAACTTAATTAATATAATTAATAATAAAAAGTAATAGAGCAACATTGCTGTAAAGTATAGACTGCAATATCTAGGAGATCTGGAGAAAGATCAAGAAAGTGCAGTGAAAGAAATGGAGCATACCAAAAAATCAAAGAAAATAACTTGCGCGTTAATAGTTCTCAAGAGTATTATAATTAGAATGAAACTCAATCAGTACAGAAGATTGCTTCGGTACTCGTCAAATCACAGCTTCATTTACGACTCACAGGAAATTGATAACAGCAATGGTCAATTTACTACAACCAGTAAAGAGAATATTATCAAAAGCAATGATCTTATATTGAAAAATGGCAGATTTAGTATTAGAAACATTGTAGATATTACTGTGGTAAAACGATAAATAGTTTTTGCTTTATGATAACACATACAGCACACCGCAACAATTATTCGTCAATTTTTTGCTAAAAATCAAACAAATACCAGTCCACAACCACCATATTAACCAGATATGGTACCGTGTAACTTATTCCTGTTCCCTCAATTGAAGAAACCACATCATCGATACCGTTTTGATTCCACAGAAGGAATTCAAAAAAAGGTTACCCATCAATGTGCTATTAGGATTATTTTGAGGGAGACAAAATAGAAATGGATGAATAAATAAAAACTCTGGGTTTCACTTAACTTTATCACATTCACCTTACTTAATAATGGGTTAAGATTTATGTTGTATGCTGCGATAATTATAATGAAATATTACACCCTAAACACCTCAGAACAAGCTTCGTATTCGTCTGATCCAACACCGTGTAAGTTGTACCTATTCCCTCAGGAAAAATTACCATTAGGAGGACGCCATTTTGAATCGATAGATACAATAAAAGATAATTCATTACGAGTTTTGAAGGCTGTATCTGAAATCGATTACAAAAGGTACTTCAAAGATTGGAAAAATAACGTAATCATAAGTATATTACATAGTTTGAGTTTATTGAATCAGTCAATAGTATGATAAATAATGAGTTATATTAAGAATTATTGATAAACTGCGGGTATTATACAATTTAAGCGTATTTTTAGTGAGAATTCTCATAATTGATAATTTAAATGCCTCTTAATGCCACGCTGTATTGTAATTTAAAGATCTGTAAAAAGATTGAGTTCCTTTGTCGTAAATAATAAATGCATGACCTAAATACACAATATACATTTCAGTTATTAGATTCCCACATTCATCGGTGAAGGGCTAAAATATTATTATACCATATTCAGTTCGCAACAATATATTTAGCGAATAATGTCGCTTATTTAGATAAATGAGTGACAAAAATATTATATATATAGACGACAGTTTAAATGTAATAAAAATTGATTTTCTTGATAAAACTATAGGTCAAAGCTCTACGATACTTAAACCTAGACATTGATTTTGTATTTATTATTGGCATTTCCCTTACCCATTTTTCATAATTGAAGAAAATAATTAATATAGATCGACGTTTCAAAAAAATTATATATATAAATATATATATATATATATATATATATATATATATATATATATATATATATATATATATATATATATATATATAACAAGGTAAAACAGAAGCTGATAAACAAAATAACGCAAATATATGCCTTAAGGCGTGAGGATGGCACAGTATGCAGGGCGCGTACGCAAATGTAAGAGGTTGTCAGAAAATTTTATTCCCAGTTATATGAAGATCAGAACCAATTAAAGACAACAATACCCACGGAAGAACAAATGCCAGATATCCTAGTGGAGGAAGTAACAAATGCTATAGAATCGACGAAAAACGGCAAGGTTCCAGGAGAGGACAGTGTAACTGTCGAAATGCTAAAAGCTGGTGGTCGGATGTTACATAAAATACTGGCAAAATTATACTCAAAATTCCTCAAAGAACAAAAAGTACCTGATTTATGGAAAAATGCAGAAGAGATCCTTTTACATAAAAAGGGAGCACAGGAAGATTTAAAGAACTACCGTCCAATAAGCCTCCTATCAGTAATGTACAAAGTTTTCACTAAGATAATTTCTAAAAGAATATTAAAAAAACTGAATGACGCACAACCGAGAGAACAAGCAGGATTCAGAAGTGGATTCAGTACAATGGATCACATCCAGGTTGTACAGCAGGCCATAGAAAGTCACAACGAATACACCATGCCACTGTGCTTGGCTATTATCGACAACGAAAAAGCATTTTACTCCATCCCAAAGCATGCAATAATGGATGCACTGCTTAGCCAAGGGGTATATAAAGCGTATGTAAACCTATTAGGATCGATATATGATGGAGCTACAGCCACAATTCACCTTGATCTTGAAGTGGGAATTAATGTAGAACGAGGGTGACGTAATATCGCCTAATCTTTTCTCGGCTGGCCTTAAAGAAGTATTCCGTAGACTGGATTGGGAACAGGATGGTGAAAAGATCAATGGTGGAAACTTAAACCATCTTAGATTTGCAAATGATATCGTTCTCCTTTCACAAGACCCACAGAAGCTGCAAGGACGCATACAATAACTGTAAAGGACTGGCGAACCATTTGGCTTAAAAATAAACCTGAAAAAGAGTCAGGTTATGTTCAATAACTTCGTTCAGGACAGAAGAATTTCAGTAGGAAGGAGGGTTTCAATGGAGGGGAATACCGCCCGGGAGGTGGAACGGCGTGTTAAATGTGGCTGGCAGGCATTTGGTAGGCTCAACATTGTGTTTAAGAGCAGACTCCCAGTTGGCCTGAAAAGAAAAGTCTTCGATCAGTGCGTTCTACCCATTGACATACGGAAGTGAAACCTGGACACTCACATCGCAATCAATTCAAAAACTTCGGGTAGAACAGTGGGGAATGGAAAGATGTATGCATGGCATTGCAAGACGAGACACAAAGTCCTGCGCGTGGATAAGGGAACAAACGAAAGTCTGTGACATAATTGGAAGAGTAAAGCAATTGCAATGAAGATGGGCAGGGCATATAGTGAGGCGATGGGATGACAGGTGGACCAAGGCAATCCTGGAGTGGATACCGCTTGATCGCAAATGTCCTACCGCTGTCCGCAATGAGACTGAACGCACGATAGATTGATGAGATCGTTAAGTATATTGGACCAGAGTGACAGAGGAAAGCCTAGGACCGTGAAAGTTAGAAACATGCTGATGATAATGATATATATATATATATATATATATATATATATATATATATATATATATATATATATATATATATATATATATTGCGATCATACAAGGGTTGCTATATATGTAGGCACCATCTGTCATATACATCGTAAAGTTTGACATTGTTGACTATATAGGTACTCAGTTATATAGTGACTTCAAAATTTCATCGTAGTCAGAAAATGGAATTAACTCGTGCGATGATTTACTACAACTTTCGACGTGGATTATCTCAAAAAAGTGTATCGATCAATTCACTTCAGCTTCCGGCATTGAAACACCATCTAAAACCACTGTATGTCACTGGTTTAGTGAATTCAATCATGACCATCGTTCGCTCATGAACGAATTTAAAGAAGGTGGTAAAATTATGGTATCGGTTGTGCCAGAAAACATCGATACTGTGCACGACCTGATAAAGTCAGGTCGTCTTGTGACCTACCAATGATTTCTTGTTCCCGCCCGTAAAAAATTAACTACGTGGCCAACGAATTTCGACACCAGAAGAAGCGGTTGAGGCGTACAAGATGTATGTTTTGAATATACCTCAATCGGAATGGAAAAAGTGGAATGAAAATTGATTCAAACGTATGCAAAAGTGTATCGATCATCACGGAAAATATTTTATAAAACAATAAAACCATTTTAAATGATAAATATTTGTTTTTATTTATTATTCCGGATACATAAATAGCAAGCTTCGTACTGTGAGCTCTTGCCGTTGGATGACACTGGACGGTGTGATTCACCTCTCTTTTCTAAAGAGGCATCCATGAGTCCGATTGATGAAGGGTATAAGGGAAGAAACAGGTCTCTAAATGCCTCGTAAGAAACGAACAAATCCAAAGAAAGATAGGATGGACTCCCTTTAAGTAGTGTATCCAGGAGGCGGAAAGAAGCCTTCGAAGACCACCTCAAGGAAGACTAACGGGCTACAGTATATATATATATATATATATATATATATATATATATATATATATATATATATATATATATATATATATATATATATATACTGGTGATTTTTAACTGGTGAAAATTTCGATTCAATAAACAATTTATTTCATTTTTTTTTCAATGTTTCTGACAGATGGCGAAATGTGTTGACATAAAATATTCTACATAACTGAATAAGAAAATTATTTTTTATAAAAAAAAAACACTTTTAGCTTTATAAGAAAAAATAAAATTCCTTTTCGAACAGCCAAATAGAACCATCAAAGAGTATATTTATAGTAAAAAAAAATCGCAATTTTTCTGTTTTATATCATTTTTTTTGGCATTAAAAAATTATAATACAATATAATATAAGACTTTATAACATAAAAACTTTTATTTTGAATATTTAACTGAGATAGTCGATACTAGTCGACAGCGTGATTCATTTTAAATAAGTGAACTTTTAAATAAGTAAAATGTCCACAATATTATATATATTATATATATAGTATATATATATATATATATATATATATATATATATATATATATATATATATATATATATATATATATATTTCGGTCAATTGTAATAATAAAAATAATTTTTTATTTTGTTAACCATCCACAGAACAGCTACAATTCTCCTTATAATATCTCAATATACCTTATTGACATTATAGTACCAATTATAAATTAATAGTTAAGAATTTGTTATTAAATGATTTTTTTGCTTAGTTTTCAATTGACATATTTTTGACTTTGAATTTTATTTATTATTACTAATAAATAACATAAAAAAAACTAAACTATTAATTTATAATTCGTTCTATAATGTTAATATATTCAGATATTATATATGGAGAATGCTGTTCTGAGGACGGTCTCGAAACCCCATGAAAAAACAAAAAGAAAAATTAAGGGTTACGAAAATACATATAATAATATTTATATATTTTTTTAATTTTTAAATTTTAAATATTAAAAATTATTAAAGATTAGTGGTTTTTTTTCCTGCCGACAAAATCATTGCTACAATTTTTTGACAATTTGAAAAAATACCTTAGCAGACTATTATAAGATCTTAAAACTTGAGCGAAGAAAAATTGCGTTTCGAAAATTGCAACTCAACCACACTCGTTCTGAAATTTTTGCCAGCACAGCCTCCTTATTCTCCACATTTGGCTTTCAACGATTCTTTTTTTTTATACCTTTAGAGATTATGTAGAATGACGCTAAAACACCCAGAAAGATTGGATGTACTATTAAAAATGTATATTATTCAAAAATATATCAAAAATTTCAATATTATTTATGAAAGATTTAAGAAAAATCACACATTTAAAATGATTTCTTATATAAAAAAATGTACTTACCACAATGATTATCTCTAATGATTCTACGTAGATTCTTTCATTGTCATAGAGCTCGATAAGCACATGGGTTCTAGTATCCTAAAAAAATACACGTTTTATTATTCAAAAAATGCATTTAATAAAGCAAATATTTTTTATGTAAAAAATATTTTGATTTTAATTTTTTTGGGAGATTTTTTTCAAATAATTGTACAATTTATTAAATAATATTAGTTTATTTTTTATAATAATAGAAAACGAGAAAAACATATAGATATGATATAAAAATCCCCCTTTTATTTACTAACAACAAACGTTCTGTTAATACAAGGGCATGCTTTTTATCTATCTAAACAAATGACTGTTATAGGATCGCGAATAATGAAAACACCGACAAAGAAAAATGACAATTTGTTTGAGGTTAAGTTTAGTCTGATATTTATTAGCAGCAAATCAGAGGCATTTAGAACCATACAAAAAAAAACAAAAAAAAGCTGGATAAAAATAACTTGGCGATGCCGATGGAAAACTAACCCTATAAGACATGAGTCCCTAAACCTAACTGGACAAAAAGACACCGAAACATCGAACACAAGTTGCTTGAGTTACCAAAACCGAGAAGCTGGCACCAAAAAGGGCCAGATCAGAAGAGCTGCTGACCACTGGCAATGTCAAATCGCTTCTGGAACTCATTATTGTCACCAATTGGGTTTACATCTCTGGACAACTAACCAAGCAGGCACGTCTTTCTCCTGGATCAGCTGCTACCACGCCTTGACTCTTCAAATCGGGAAACTCAACTGACGGCTGGGAAACAGCCATAGAGCGACGTACTTTAGGACCGACGCACAACGTTGTCAAATCTTTCTCTATTCGGCCGGTGGTGGTGGAAACCACCTGATTCGTTTTTAAAATGTTTGTCCAGTTAGTTAATTTTAAACCCCACTCCGAGGCTTCTAAATATACGAATTTTTTATATTACATAATCAATAATTTATTAATAAAAACTTTAATCTACTAATATTAAATTTTTTTTGCAAAATATAACAAAGTAAAATTACTTTTGATTAATAACTAATTAATTCGATAACAAAAAATATTTTTAAAGATTCTCTTTTTTGTTTTTGGTAATATTTTTATCTCCTTCAACTACTAGTCTAGTTAGGATGTATCCATTTTGTACTAGGTGTATACTCTGTTTTATTTTATATAAATAAACACTTTCTGTGCAATTTTAAAATACACTTGTCCAGATATTCTACCCATAAACGAACAGAGATTATTTTCTGGCAATTTAACATAATATAAGAGATCTTTGAAGATCACATTTCTTTAAATATCTTTAAACGCCGTTATTTAATAAAATTAAACTTATTTAATTAATCGTCAGATATCCAGTCGTCGGCTTTTTTGCGTGAGAATCAACAGAATATGCATGAAGACTGGTGGGGCAAATTATGACACTAGCATTTTAATTATGTATAACTTTAAAAAAAAACCAGACAAATTTTTTTCCTGTAAAATGTTTATTTAATCTTTAAATTTGTTGTGTTATTTATTTTTGAAAATTATGCCAATCAAATGCGAGCCATTAGCAGCTATGTAACGTTGGGCCCTTTTTAACAAATTTACCATAACTTTTATCAATCATTTCTGGTGTCTAAACCTTTTTCTTTAAAAATCCTCTTAAAAAATAACACAGAGTCGAACGTTGCATGAAAATTGTTAATTTGATGTTATTGCAGTGTTCTTGTCTGTAGGAACAGGTCTTAAATAATTTGAATGTTATATGGAAACATGTCATATCACTTTTTAAAATTCGATGTAAATTGCGTGAAGAAATTCCCAAATGTGCACCATCTACGTTTCTCAAGAAGTCTTTGAGTTCTTGCTGTTCAACACTTTGCCCCACACGTGCAACGTTTTCAAAGTTTCGCTCTGTTCTTGGGCCTCTAATACTGGGCCACAAAAAAAATACAATTTAAAACTTGTATTGTCATTTCTTCTAATTTTAATCATTTGATAGTTTGTTTTAACTAGTCCCGCTGGGATGTTTGCAATTTATACCAGGTACCTAATTTTATACCTCTTTTATTTTATTTAATTGTAATTTAGTGTCTATATAAAAATATACGAATACGAAAAATGCCTTTACAAGACACAACCATTTGTTTGTTGGTATGACTGTTCTTGACACCTGACAGAAGTTTCATATCATTTTGCTTGTTAAGTTAGAAATTATAGCGTCTTTGTAAATGTTAAAAAAAAATTCTCGGCAATTTTTTAAAGTCGATGTGTATTAAATTTTGTTTTAGAAATGAAATTGCGTGCTGAAACTTAAAAAAAAAATGCTGAAACATAAGCAATGACAAAAAAATGTTTACAAATGGTACAAGGACTTTATGTGATGGTAAAGAAGCAGTTGAAGATAAGCCTCGTTCTTTCAGGACCAGCGATGAAGAGACCATTACCAAAATGAAAGATTTTGTACTTAGTAATCGCAAATTCAATAATAGAACCCATACAAAAAAACTGTCCAGATGTATGGTAAAGCAATTCATGGTTTTTGCACCAGAATTACACATCATCGCACACCACAGTAATTATTCGTCAATTTTTCGCTAAGAATTAAACAAATACAGTTCTACAGGCTCCATATTCCCCCGATATGAAACCGTGTGACTTTTTCTTATTTTCTCTCTATTGAAAAAACTACTTCGCCATCGTTATAAGACTGAAAAAGACACCGCAGTGTACACATCATCGCAAACCACGGTAATTATTCGTCAATTTTTCGCTAAGAATTAAACAAATACAGTTCTACAGGCCCCATATACCCCCGATATGAAACCGTGTTACTTTTTCTTATTTTCTCTCTATTGGAAAAACTATTTCGCCATCGTTATAAGACTGAAAAAGACATCGCAGTGTACATGTGATGTGTTTTATTCAAAAAGTCACCTTGTTTTTTAAAAAGGAAAACATTAAAACGCAAAAAGCATAAGGAATTGCAAGGTATTTTTTTATCTTCCACAATAGTAACCTAATAATTCATAGCATAAGCACGTGTGTTGCCTAGAAAAGCGTTATATTGCAATATCAGCTTTTAAATAAATAATATAACTACTATTAACTTTATCTCCACTGAAATATGTTTTTTTATCAATTTCAAACGTATAGCAAATAAAAAAGGTCATCTATTAATAATCAAAGAATGCTTAAATCTCCTAAATATAAAATGCGTATAATAATTTTTTGGGCGAAAAAAACCCCATTAATAAAAAAATACAAATAAAATATTAGTCCGAACATGATAACTAGAAAATCTTTCGGATTATGACTGAATTTTTCCTGATTTTAGAGATAACAATGTGATCCAAAATAATCTTGCTGAACAAATAAAAATGTGAACTATAGGAAATAAGAAATAATTTCATTTATTTTTCTATAATAAATTTTCTAGTTATATTGAAATTAAGGGGAATATAAAATATCCAAATAAGGATTATTTGATAGATATCGGCAACACTGTTCAGATTATAGGGCTTTTATCGTTGCCAAGCAACGATATGATACATAGATGCCGCCACAATTATCCTGTTTAAATCAAATCTCTTTGATAGCAATTTGATAGTCGTTATGGGAAAAAAAACAATATAATACTATAAAGCAAAAATACATTTAAAAATAGACTAAACCTCACCCTTAAATTTTATTAAATATATTTGATCTCTACAATAAACTTCAATTTTTCCGAAATAGAAAAGAATTTATTTTCATGAAAAGCGGTAAAAATAACTAATTAACAAACACAAATATATTTATATATACTTCTTTTGAAAACATATTGCATAGGTTAATAAATTTTAAAAAATCCAAACCAAAATTAGGTAAATTCTCTTAAATAGTTTCTATTTTTAATTTATCTTTAAGAAAAGTTCAAAAATGACGAATGAAGACAGACAATAATTCAAAAGACAAAAACAGACAATTAAAAAAGAATTAATATATCTTTAGGTATAAACTGGAGAGTAAAAACAAATGGAATTTATTATATAAATCGTAAGACATTTTTCATATGTTAATAAATTTTTAAAAAAAGCCAAACCACATATTTAGATTCTATAAAATATTTTCTGTTTATGATACACATATTCTTTTATTCGAAAATAAAAAGGAATTTATTTCTAAGAGAAGAAAAAAACACATTAAAGACGCTTAATATATCCTAGATGTTTAATTTTATGAGACTAAATATGAATTAAAATCTTTTTAATAATTAAAAGGAATATATTTGACTGTAAGAAGACATTGGATACTAAAATTATTTTTTGACTAAAAGAATGTAATGGAATATGATATAAAATCAAGAACTTTATTGATAACATTTTTCATAGATTACTAAATTAAACAAAGCCAAACTTAAATTTTATTAAATATTTTCTGTCAGTACTACACTTGTCGAAAATAAAAAGGAATTTATTTTTAAGAAAAGTTAAAAATTGCTAATGAAGACAGAACAATATAAAAGAATATTTTTAAGAAAATAATTTAAAAGAATAGTTTTAAGTAATAGTTTTTAGTAGTAGGTTTTAAGTAGTAATTAAGTAGTTTTTTAGTGGGTGCTAAAATTCGTGTTTTACTAGAAAATTGAAATGTGTTGATTTGATAAACTTACGGGTCTATTCAAATTGTAATTATTTCGACTATTTACCGCACGAACTAAACAAGATCAACAAACTGGAATTTTCGCAAATAAGTACATCAAAAATTGTGAATTATTCGTACATATTAATCGTTGTTTTTTTATATCTTTTTATATTAATATTATCATAATTATATTAAGTCAAAGCAAGATCTATATGTAAAAATAACTTTGTTTGTGAATTGTACAAATAAAAAACATAGTGTTTAAATGTGCTTTGATATATATTTTCATTTTAATACACAATATTAATAATAATAAAAATTAACTCTTTGTAAATTCTAGTCCGATACAAACTATCCTAAACATTATACGTATAAAATTGAGGAACAAAAAATGTACTTTGATTTTTTGATTGCAAAAAAGCAATTATTATTTATTTCAACATTATATATTAGTATTCCAGTTTTAAACAAATAAAATACGATATTAAAGGGCTTTTTATTTTAATTAAAAATTGTATGATGTAGAAATATCAAATATAGATTTAATAAACATGAACATGGAATTTTAAATTAAACTACTGTTATATTTTATTATTTACATTTTTTTTTGTTTAATTCAAAAGCTGTACTTTCATTGTACTCTTTTTTCGTATACTCTGTTGGTTAGTCTTTCCTGAAAAATCTTTTGTGCATCCCCTAACCATCCCAATTATGTCTTCTCCATTTTCGTTTACTCCAGTTACTTTATGTTTTCTCTGTATATTTCGTTCCTAATTGTCTGTTATTTGCTTTATTCAAAAAGGCACGAAAGTTAGGATCTATAGAACAATCAGCCACCCGGGAGCCCTATGGCTGCGAGACGTGGAAGAGAGGCTTGTAGTATTTTATAGGAGAGTACTCAGAAGAATTTTAACTGTTGTGAATGATAATGGAAAATGGAGAATCGGGTATGGCTTCTAACTGAAATAATTGTCCAAGTCTTTGGATACTGTAGACTATATGAGGGTTCAGCGAATCAGATGAGCGAAAAATTATGGAAGGGGCGAATAGAGGCAATAGAAGAGGAGACTGACAAAAGACACGATGGCAGGGCAATGAAAGAAGAGATGAGATCAAAAACTGGCAATGGGTTGTTGGAGATTGATCTGATTGGAGGCGACCGTTGAAGGAGGTCAAGACTCACTAATGGGCTGTAGCACTACAGGAAGAAGAAGAACTCTAGCTAGCTTCAAAGCACTAGAAAAGGTAGAAGTTTCAATGGATAAATAGAACAGAAAGCGATAGAACGGCCGATGTTTTGTCCGAACCAGCCGTAAGCTATTTGTTAATGTTATTATTGCATTTCATATTCCTGAAAATCCAATAAAATATAATTAGTGTGAATGTCGTAAAGAGTTCGGATTTTCTGCCCGGCGCTATTTTTTATAAATGTCAACTATTCAGTTTCTCCACTGTTAGATACAAATTATACAACTGTCAAAAAAACTCGAAAAAAAGACTCGTTAAAATATATAAATAGTATTAACACTACAAATCATAAGTTATTGTGTTAGCATTTTTATTTTAACGTGGCACGTGGAAAGACAAACAGGGAAAAACAAGCTGATTATGAATGCTTTGGTAACAATTTTGAATTAAACCTTGCTGTTAAATTCCAAACTTTTAATTAGCAAATTAGTTCGAGCACCGCAAGCGGAAAATTCTTTCGAAATAAAATGGAATTTATTTAGGTTTTGCCGAAACCACTCACTTCAACATACAGGGAATATTCCAACAAAAGTTTCAGAGCTAAAATGGAGTTATGGAATGTAATGAAAAAATCTTAGTCCAATATTGAATATACAATGGTGGCCAATAAAATAAGAGTGGTAGAAAAAACATTTAAAAACCAATCTTTTCTAATTTATTTACCAATAATACATAACACAGGTCCACTGTGGATTAGGTGCCGACTGTTTTTGAATATGCTCGTAATGCTGGTTCTAACGATACATACACTTTTTGAAATGTCCGTGTTGTTTTCGATATATGATACACATGGAGAAAGCTTCTTTTTCGTGATTTCTTCGAGTGAGTTCCTTCCAGGCACTCACGCATGATGCTGCAGCAGTAATAAGCCATCATGTGTTCACCTCATCGACCCTGATACCTTTCTTCCATATTTTGTAGGTCCTGATGAAATCGCTCTTTTTGATCCTCAATGTAAGAGCCAACGTTAACGGCAATTTGTCCAAATGATTGTGGATGTAGTGAACTTTGATGCTCATGTTACATACAAAATTTCTGAAATTTTCCAACATGTTTTGCATTAAATCGCAATATTTTTCGGACTTATAATTCCCTAAAAATTGTTTTACCACATTGACGAAAGGAAACCAGGCTAATGATTCTATCTCATTCATTGAATGCAAGAAATTGTTATATTTCATCAAAAGCCTAATTTGCGGTCCATCGAAAGCACCAGCCTTAAGTTTCTTCTTCTATAATTAAAACAGGAACCATTTTTATCCAATGCTTTAGCATACTGTTTCATTAGTCCAAATTTTATGTGCAATGGAGGCACAATTATTTTCTTTCTAGTAACTAACGCTGTATTTATGATATTTTGTTTGTAGGTTAGTTTCAATCTAATGCTCGCTTTTAGCTCTACTATCCCACAAACAGAGAAAACAGCCGCTTTATTAGCTCAATAAAAAGTTTACCATTTTTAAATTAACGTATATAAACCATTCATGATCATGGTACTTGAGTTTTACCACTACAAGAGATATGGTTTCATACTCCTTTTTTAATTCAGTGGAATAAGCAATTGAAACTTCACCATGCTAATTGCCATTAGTAAACGAGTAAAAAAGGGAGAATCATATTGTACGCGAGGCTTTGGAAGATCCTTTTGCTATTTCTATCGCTATAAAAAAGTATCACCACCAGGACCATAAGACGACGTTTACAACAGAAAAACTTATACAATATAGTAGCCAGAAAAGTTTCGTTTTTAAGTAAACAGAATATAAAGTAGCGGTTAAAATTTGCAAAACGAAACTATACTAAAGATTTCCAACGTAACTGGAAAACATTCGTTTTAGTGATGAAACTAATTTATTTGGTTCTGATGGAAAATTATAGCGAAAAGAATGAATGAAGAATTCAATTCACGAAACACTTTGGACACAGTGAAGCATGCCTGTGGCAACAACAAAGTATAGAGGTGCTTTACATATAATGGAGTAGGTCTAATATTTTGGATAAAAGAAAATATGACAAAATAAATTTATTTAGGAATCTTAGAGACAATTATGCTACCTTATGCTGAAGAGAGTATGCCTTTACAGTGGGTCTACTAACAAGACAATCATAAGAATATACGGCTCATGTGGTAAAGCAGTGGTTCGAGAGGAAACATAACACAGTATTCGAGTGACCTTCACAGTCCCCGGATCTAAATCCGATCGAGAAACTTTAGGGGGAGTTAAAACGACGTCTTGCTCGTAAAAAAACATCAATAGCACCAATTTTCAATACCTGTACAAGCAGGCCGAAATCTAATCGACGCCATGCCAACATTGTCAATCAATAATTAAGAATAAGGGCCACTCTCTAAAACACTAAGATTCGGTAATTATACAGACTAAATAATTACAAAATTAATAGTCTTAGAAACAGCGTAAAAATGAGTTTAAATAAAATATATCCACAAGGCTCCACCACTCTTATATTATTGGCCACCACTGTATATAGTGTTTTATGAGATATGGCAAATAATTCAATATAATATTTTATTGTTCGTTATAAGTAAAAAGTTGAAAATTCGAATTGTTCTGTTCACACATCCATTCAGTTGATGAAAGGGTGATCTGGGTGAAAAGTTAAACGGTAAACTCTGAAGATCTCGAATAAATCTACTCTATGCCTTACTGAAAAAGTGGGCTATGAAATATTCTAAGCATGACAACAGGACATATAATGCATATTATCCTGCTACATATTGTCAAACCCATGCCGACCAGTGAAATGAATCTTTACTGTGTGAACAAGAACAGCTTTTGATTTAAGTATACAGGTATATTTTTGAGTTCAGATAGAACTTATTTAAAAGATCATTGAAAATATTACGCAAAACGTAAACTCTTAATCTTCAATATTGTATAAAAGCACTTAGTTTCGGTATTAATAGACCGTTTTTATCTTATAATTATATAGGAAATCACCTTCCTGAATATTTTACCTTGCTTAAGGATCAGGAACCATTATATATTTTTGAATATTTTGTCTGTGGTAAATTTTAAAAATACTTTATTAGACATCGATTTTTAAATATTTTAGATTTTCCCGAAGACTGTGAGAGGTTGTTCATAATTACAGAGCAAAAGATATTTTCTCGAAGAGCATACAGAAAATTCCAAAATATATATATGACAGCTATATTTTTTTTCGTGCTGAAAAATTGTGAAATTTGCTTATCAGACAGCTCAGTTCAACATCAAACCTGCAGACAACCCAATACCCCGTTCAGTTGATGAAATGGTTATCTGGGTGAAAAATTAAAAGGTAAACTCTGAAGATCTCGAATAAATCTAGCCTATGCCTTACTGAAAAATTGGGCTATGAAATATTCTAAGCATGACAACAGGACATATAATGCAATATTATCCTGCTATATGTTGTCAAACCCATGTCGACCAGTGAAATGAATCATTACTGTATATGTGAACAAGAACAGCTTTTGTTTTAAGTATACAGGTATATTTTGCAGTTCAGATAGAACTTATTTAAAAGATCATTGAAAATATTACGCAAAATGTAAACTCTTAATCTTCAATGTTGTATAAAAGCACTTAGTTTCGGTATTAATAGGGGGTTTTTATCTTATAATTATATGGGAAATCACCTTCCTGAATATTTTACCTTACTTAAGGATCAGGAACCATTATATATTTTTGAATATTTTGTCTGTAGTAAATTTTAAAAATACCATATTAAACATCGATTTTTAAATATTTTAGATTTTCTCGAAGGCTGTGATAGGTTGTTCATAATTGCAGAGCAGAAGATATTTTCTTGAAGAGCATACAGAAAATTCCAAAAATATATATGACAGCTATATTTTTTTCGTGCTGAAAAATTGTGAAATTTGCTTATCAGACAGCTCAGTTCAACATCAAACCTGCAGACAACCCAATACCCCGTTCAGTTGATGAAATGGTTATCTGGGTGAAAAATTAAAAGGTAAACTCTGAAGATCTCGAATAAATCTAGCCTATGCCTTACTGAAAAATTGGGCTATGAAATATTCTAAGCATGACAACAGGACATATAATGCAATATTATCCTGCTATATGTTGTCAAACCCATGTCGACCAGTGAAATGAATCATTATTGTATATGTGAACAAGAACACCTTTTGTTTTAAGTATACAGGTATATTTTTGAGTTCAGATAGAACTTATTTAAAAGATCATTGAAAATATTATGCAAAATGTAAACTCTTAATCTTCAATATTGTATAAAAGCACTTAGTTTCGGTATTAATAGGGGGTTTTTATCTTATAATTATATGGGAAATCACCTTGCTGAATATTTTACCTTACTTAAGGATCAGGAACCATTATATATTTTTGAATATTTTGTCTCTGGTAAATTTTGAAAATACTTTATTAGACATCGATTTTTAAATATTTTATATTTTCCCGAAGTCTGTGAGAGGTTGTTCATAATTACAGAGCAAAAGACATTTTTTTGAATAACATACAGAAAATTCCAAAAAATATATATATCAGCTGTATTTTTTTTTTCGTGCTGAAAAAATGTGAAATTTGGTTATCAGATAGCTCAATTCAACATCAAACATGCAGACAGCCCAATACAAACTGTAAGAAAGGGGAAATCAGTCGTGAAAAATAAGTTGGTATGAATGTCCATGGCATCCGACAAAAGGTTCATATCATTTTGCTTCTTACGTTAGAAATTATACCAGACCTACAGGTTCGCGCTATTAATAAAGTCACCATACTTTTTTGACAGCTTTATATGACAGTTATATTTTGTCACTTTGACATTTGAAAAACTGTGAAGTTTGGTGATTATGCAGACATCCCAAGTCACCATACCATTTTACGATGGGGTTCTTCATTTCGAATCATTGAAACAAACAATGAAGGAAAAACCATCAGGCTCTGAAAGAAATGCACGAACTTCGCAGAACTTGCATATACTCAACCCAGTGATATTGACAAACCCAGGTCGAATGCCTCGAATTAGCACTGTAAGACCACAGGAGGAAGGTGATAATAAATATAACAATATGACAATAAAATAAGAGTGGTGGAGTCTTAATATATTTTATTTAAAGTAGTTTTTACGTTGTTTCTAAGACTATATTAATTTTCCAGAATATATTTACAGAGCGTTTAAAAGGCATACATGGTATTAGTCTGAATATAAACAATTACTTTATTCATAATCATATATTAATTTTCGAAAAACTTACGTGGCCAAAAAATAAGAGTAATTGTTATTACAAATGATAAAAAAACTAAAGGGTATGATTCTCTAATACTTACCAAAGCAAAGCCCTTATTCTTAATAACTGTCCATTAGATGTCAGTATGCTTCCATAGGTATTGAAAACCAAGCTATGTGAATTTCTAACCACAATGTCTTCTTATTTAATTAAAAACTGTTTCGTCTATATTTCCACTTTATTATTTACATTTGACGCCTTTCGCTAATACTGTAGCTTCATCAGAACTGGCTATTTTCGATGTTAAAATAGGTATAAATACAAAAATTTTCTACAATAAAAATATACATTTTTTAAGAAATCCACACAGATGCTATTTATTTTCCGTAGAAATTCAGTAAAGGAGATTTGTTCAGGTCTATTTGGTCATTTAGAAGGGTTTTCGCATCTTTGAGACGGTCTATTTCTAAACTCTCCAGATGGTTTAGTTTTTTGCCTTTGTTGTGTACGTGTAATATTTTAAAATCACTATTAAAAAGATGGTTCTCATTTAACAGATGTGAGTCATAGTTCGAATTATGTTTTTGACTGAGAAAGTTTCTTTCGTGTTCATAAATTATTTTCTTGAAAGATCTACCTGTGTGTCCTATGTAAGTTTTTGGACACGACCCACAATACAGTTGATATATCCCTGATTTATCTTTTTTGTTTGTTTTTGCCCTGCAATTTTTGATATGTTTTTCAAGACGGTTATTGGTTTTAAAGGCTATTTTTTCATTGTTTTTATATAAGAATTTTTCCATTTTTTCCGACGATTTTCCAAAGTATGTTGTTAATTTGACTGAATGGTATTTTTCATTCATTTGTGGATATATTTCAGAGCCAGCCTTTTTGTAGAATTTTCTTTTTAGAATGTTATCAATTGATGGTGTTTAGTTCATTATTAAAAATCTGTATCTGTTAGAGAAATACTGATCAGTCTGTGTACAAGACTATGATATGCTGCTAATTTATGTGGTATTGGGTGTAATAATTTATTGTGTATTTTTGTATCTGTTTGAGAGGGTTTGCGTAATATCTTAAAACTATGTTTGTTTGAGATTCGTGAAATGGTTAGATCCAGGAAGTTTAAACTATTATTTTCTTCTAATTCGACTGTAAATTTTATATTTTTGTGGATTGCATTAATATATTCAAGGAATACACTTAGTTGTCTGTTGGTGGCATTCAAGCAAATAAACTGCGTTCAACATCTCTCGGTGTGATCTCGTATAACACCCAATATCCTTGCATCTGGGTAAATCCCAGATCTTTGAGGCATAAATTAACACGTCCCACAAATGACGAGACATTGGTTCATGAACTGACATTTTTAATAGCGAATAATTTTATGATGTAAACACAAATCGACTACTGGTAGTAAAAGGATCATCCAAAACCTCCCGTACAATAAGATCATCAAATTAAAAGCCTTTCTTCAGCAGCACAATGTCTAGCGCGACCGATGTTTAATATAGTGGGAAACGGACTAACTTTTGCGGTATTAACAAAATAAATACATGTTATAAAATTAGTGCACTCTTATTTTTTTTAATACTAAAGTATGGCCCAATACTGAACCCCATACTGAAATATGGACCAATAAGAGGAAATAGTAACAAACTGCACTGGTTATATTGTAAACAAAATGTTTAAAAGTCAGTTAATATTAGCATATTTTATAAAGAAAACTTGATTTTAAATTTTTTTAACCACTCTAATTTTATTGGCCACCAATGTATATGCACAAAAAACCAACAAACGCCATCTATCTGTGAAAACCGAAAGTACTTTACAGACAACACAAAACAACTTAATAATCCCTCTCTCTGTTTCAGTACTATTCATAAATAATTTAATGAACAAAAATAATTTGAATTAAATTAGAATGACACTGGTTAGCCTCAACAAATCCATCCAGATAGTTATGTGATAAGACATTTAATAAAATTCCTAGGAATAAATCAGTTGTTCTAAAATGATGATGTCTGATATGCTAATTGTGAAAAATATTTTTTTTATGATTTTCAAGAAGAGGAGGGTGATTTTTAATGAGTTGTAAAAGGTGTCGGTAATTCTTTTGGAGTATTTTAGCAGGTCTCATAGTTTTAATTTAGGTGATAGACACATTTTAAAAATAGAATGCGCCGCATATACCCGCTTGCTCCAGCCTGGTGTTTTCGATCTTGGCTAAAGAAAATAAATATTTTTTATTGCATCGGACTTTCACATTTTTTGTTTTTTTTTTTATTTTGTTATATTTGAGCCAATCGAAAATATTTTTTTCATTTGGTAATGTTGCAATAAGTTCATCCGGCTTTCTTTTCGCTATATTCAGAGAGGACTGGTACCCATATTTTTATTAATGGTCGTCAACTAAGTCAACCGTTATGACGACAAATTTTCCAAAAGAATTTAACCCAGTTCGACGCTGTAATGATAAAAATTGAAATCGAGAAACGCAAAATAATATCACAGTGCTCGACTAAAATAAACCTTAATGTAAGTCAAAAATGGGTTAAATGATTCAGCAAACTTACGTTGTGCAGGGACTGTTGTTGATTGGTTTCTTTCGTTGCCAATTGTTCGGAACTGCCACGCAATAATTGCTCCAACAGTTCGGCCGACACTTCTGGATTATTGAAACCTTCCAGTTTCGATGGACTGGACGTTGTTCGTTGATGATTCGGCACCAGTTTTTGTTCGACTTGCTCCACAACCAAATTATCCGCACTAACTTTTCTTTTGCTCACCGGTAATTTCGGTGAACTTAAACCACTTTCTTTCATGAAAGTCTCATCGATTGAACTATTACAAGATCCACCGACACGCGATTGTTTGTTTTTGTTTGACAGGTCCTCGAGAAACTTCAAGTCACTAGTTAAATTTTTCCTGGATTCAGGTTTTTTCATTTCCGCTTCCAGCATTTGGCCGTATGGTCCTCTAAGGGGCCTTTTTGAGTACCTCCGGGGTATATTAGGACTGGATGTGTCGTTACTTAAACTGAGTCTACTTTCGCAGTCGGATACATCTGAGGGTACTAAGGAGATTTGATCTGATCTTCGTTCACGTTCACTGCTGTCTGGTTCACCCTCTGATAAAGAATCAGAACGAAATATACTATTTGCTCTGGATCCTGTTGATACTTTTAAAGAATCTTTTAAATCGGGTGATTGAGAAAGAGTTTTGTTGTTGTTATTGTTATTGGGTATTGGCCACTCTAAAGAAACGCTGCTATCTTCTGGACTGAGAGGTTCTTCTTGAGGACTACTCCCAATAATTTGGGAATTTTGGTCGTGGATTTTTGTGATTTCTGATAAGGATTCTTGTATAATTTTTGCTGTTTCCTCGCACGTACAAGACAAATCTTCTTCTTCGTATTTAATAAGGTTTTCGTCTACATCGTTCGGATAATACTCTGTAGGCCACTGAGATAAATAAATTCCTTTCCGCCTTCTCAGTTTGTCTTTCCGCCTGTCTTTGTTGTTGTTGGCACTGTCTTGTGCGCGAACTAACGTTTTTTCAGGCGGTTCTGACGTCACCTGAACTTCAGGAATGTCTTTGGGAGGTTCTGGAGAAGGATTTTCGACTACCGCTTCGGGAGTGGTTAAACAAATATCATCCCGTCTTGGGCGAAGCAGATTTTTGGGCCGTGGAAGAGTATTGGTAGTGTGGGAGTCCGTAGAATCCTGAGTCCTACGAATATATTTATTATCGTCCGAGCAATAATCCACCTGAGAAAAGGACGCACTCCGAAGGGGCAGGGGGACGGCGCGAGTAGCAGCTGTTTCAGGTCCAGCTGGAGGTGGGGTGGCGCGCGTGTGCCGTCTAGGTGGTGGTATGGGAGCGGTGCTGCGCTTCAGTCGTTCCGTCAACTCCCGGAACTTGTCGCTTCCTCGTTTCTCCGCGCGGTTTCCGCCGAAGCGGAACCTTGGCAGCCGGTCCAGGGTGGCGAGCTCCTCCTTGGTGGCGTCGGCGTCTCCGTAGTCGGCGAGGCGCGAGTACACCTGGGGTCTCACAAGAGCACAACGTTTCTTTAGCAGGCACCCGCCCGGGTACGGAACATGGTCGCGCACTGAAACGAACGGCGTCTGGTCTGACGTAGCAGCTACAGCGTCCTCCGTTCTGTTTGCGCAACTAATTATATCCAGGCTATTAATAGGTGTCGGGGGCGAGGCGGGTAGCAGGGGGACCCGAGACGAGGCGTCCCGATGCGGGCCAGCGGGCCAGCAACACTGGGAGCGGTACCGCGGACCTGCCCCAGGGGGCGGCGGACTTACCGCCCCCACTCGCACGCCGTATCGTACCGATCCGATAGTCATCAATCTGAAAACAACATAACCACATCAAACACCAAACTAAAACACTAAAATATAGAAATAAAATAAACAATACAAAAATACAACATTTAAAAAATACGACTTTTTCAACTTTTATTACCATTGTACAGTGTACTTTCTAAATTTATTTACCTGGTGGACTTTTATAAGGTTGTCCGAAATAAAGGAAGACCGAAAACTTTGAGACAATCTCAAAAATATCTTGCGATTTGATACCCTCATCTGAAATATAGGTTTTTACCTATTTATTTATATATATATATATATATATATATATATATATATATATATATATATATATATACTTTAATAGTAGTCTGTAAAGCTGTAATAATATATAGAGAGATTAAACATGTATATGATCAAGCATTGTCGTGATTGAAAACATTAAAATATAGCAATGAATTTGCGTATTTTTCGGACTTCTTGCCAGCGTTCTCTATTTGGTGGCATATTGGAGAGATGTACCAGTTATGTCTTTAATTTGATCTGTCCATCTTTTTGAAGGTCTGTCCGTCTGTACCATCAGTCTTTCTAGATTATTGCCATCTATACATTAAACGTCGCCGAAGATAAATGAAACACAAATTATCAAATAACAATAGAATTTTGACATTTCAAATGTCTTTATACTATTCTTATATATTCTTTATATATTCTTATATTCTTATATCTATTTCAAACCATTTATTTGTAAAAAATCAAAAATATTTTCCGATTAACCCCTATAATTCAGATGAACAAATCGATACAGTCATAAATGAAAAAAAATAATGTGAATATCTAATTACCATCAATTTTTGTCGAAACAAGAACGAATAACCTACGCCCGAATTTATGAATTAGTCTGATGTAATCTCCTATATTAGTCTTATTTTTATGCAAAACTTTAACGACCTAACAGTTAATTTAACTTTGCATTCAGATATCGTCAACTTCCTTAATAAAATTATATATGAAGACTATGTATTGGGTCTTTTCAGGAGAAACTTTTTTCCACAGTTAATCCACTGCATATTTGATAGCTGTAATTTTCTTTCGTATTTACAATCGGGAAACTGAAGAGTAACCATTTATGGAAAGTATATCGTACAGTACGGATCAGCGTGTAATTTGTTTAAATTTACTATGAAAATATTGAAAATAATAAATTCAAGGAAGATTAATCAACTTGAAAAAACCTTTATTGAAAGCCTCTCTAATGAAATGCAAGTATGAAATTATACCTTATGAACTTAATAATAACAACAAATAAATATTGAGGACAAAAGTGAATAGACAGTTTCAAACATTTACCTTATTTCTGTCAATATTAAAGCAAGCAAGCAAACAATGGAGAATATCGAGAGTTCTACATTGTACGATTTTAAAAATAGTTTCTATTTTTCCTTGTGTCTTTAAGATCAAACAAATCTCATTCCACAAACACCATATTCACCAGATATGGTACCGTGTGACTCTTTCCTGTTAGCTCGATTGAAGGAGCCACATCGTGGACGTCATTTTAAGTCCATAGAAGGAAGTCCAAGACTGGAAAAAACGTTGGAATATGTGTATTGTAGTGAGAGGGTATTACTTTGAAGGGCACAGAATAAATTTGGATGAATAAATAACTACTTTGTGTTTTATTTAAATAAAAGTTGAATATACTTTCCGGACAACCCCATAGATGGCGCTACTAGTACTATTTCAGAATAAAAGCTTTATTTAATTTTAAACCGCCTGTATACATATTCTTGGCAGTCTTTGTCTAAACTCAGGACTTAATGTACACAGTTAAAATAGTAATTATGAAAAATAAACATATTAATCCGGCCCCATTCCGACAACAACTAGTCAAACAACAATGATATTTATCCTCTAGATAAAAGTTCATTATAATTAAATCAAAACGAAGATTTTTATCTGCCACAGAAAAGATTAGATCATTGTTCTCGACTGAAATTGCGTTTCAGCAATGAAAAATAACAATAACTATGAATTTAATCTACCTATTGTAAAATCCCGTATTTATATTGATTTATATCTTGTAGAAGAAAAGAAATAATGATTCTTATTATTGGACAATTGAACTGAAACAGCATTGTTTAAATTATTTTTAATATTAATCGAATATTTGCTCAAATTTATATAAATTCAACCTAAGGGAATATTATTTATTTTAGATCCCGGACTTCGTTAAGAACGAATAAAAACGTTCAAGATAAGGTATATTGACATATTAAATAGAATTGTCAAATTGTTCAGCATCATTGTCTTCAAGTATTGTTCTGAAAGTCCGTGCTGCATCGAACGAAATAAATGGTAATCCGAAGGGGCTAAGTCCGGTGAATACGACGAGTAGGGAAGAACGTCCCATTTATCGTTTCCCAAATAGTTTTTTACACATTTTGCAACATGGGACCGATCATTGTCATGTTGAAAAACGACTTTATCATGCATTATATATATCTTTGCATTATATATAAAAATTAATATAATTTATTTTTTAGATTCGTTTTAAAAACGGGGGGAGAAGACTTCCCGAGACGTTAACGTTCAAAAGTTTGTATTTATTTTCGATCATTTTTATATTTTTTAAAATGTTGTTCTTTGGTAAATTTATTACAGAAAAGGATCACTGAGAAATTTGTCTCCGTTTGGTTAGTTGTTTTTTACCCAGTGATTATTTATTTACATAAGAACAGATATTTTTTGGCTTTTATATCGTGGTAAAAAAGCCAAAAAAATATATGAACACGCTACAAAAATTCAGACATTGTATAGACTTTGTGCGAGTCGTTTCTTTGAATTTCCGTTTCCCTTAATAACCTTTTGAAGAAAAAGGTTGAAAAGTGTTGTTGATCCTGGCATCATCATCTTGATTTCATTAATCAGCTCTCAGGTATATTAAAGTCCCTGGTCCACAACTTCCCTACTAAGCTATCTTACTTTTTTTGACGTCCACAAATATCTGGAAGGTAGAGGTATCCAATTCCATAGTTTTTTCTAATATTTTGCTCTGTACAAACAGTTGACTTATGGTAAAAGATAATATTGGGTTGTTAGTAACACAAAAATACAATTTTTGAAAATCATTCTGGCACATATCTTTTTGTCAACTGTTGGTTTCTGTTTTAATATTAATTTTATCAAAAGCCCACTAACTGGCAAGTGCCCAACATAGAGAAATGTTCAGAAGTCATCCGGCCTTACATAACCTCGACAAATTCACACATATGTCAGAATGATAATTTATCAAACACAATCTTCCAAATAACAATGGAGTAGATCAATTCTAACTTCTGGATTATTATCAGAAGATAATTCAATCTAAAGTTTAATCATCTCGTGATGATGCGAACATGGTTAGCGTAACGCGCGTCGAGAGATCTTTGAGTTTCAGACGGTGGTTCAGACATTGTATCCCAAGTTGAGAATCAAAGCTTTTTAATTAAAAAATATGGGTAAGGTTTATAATTATTCCATTCAAAAAGTTTATGCATTGACTATGGCGCCACGTATAACAGAAATGTAATTATTAAAATAAACATGACAAAATGACCTCATTCCAAGTACCAGTCAAAGAATATTAATATTGAATTAACAATTTACATTCGAAGGTTTTTTTTTATTCTGTCAGTGAAAAGAATAAACAATTCTAGAAAAAGAAACAACTGAAGTTGCATAAATCAAGTTTATAAGCTTGTGTTTCTATTGATATGTGCGTTTTATTGGTTTTAAGATATTAACAATAACCGTGGCAACTCCCTATAAAACTGCTGAAGGTATTTGTTAAATCACTGCTCGTCAAGAGTCAATCAGCTATTGCCCCTAATATAAAACGAAACATCTGGACCTTTAAAAACAACTCTATTTTCATCCAACACAATCTCCAAAAGCTTAAGATATTTTGTACGAGGGTAAATCAAATATAAACCGGAATTGTTTTATACATATTTATTATTTATAAAATAATACAAAAAAACTATTGATCATTTTTCCACATACTCTCCTCTGGGCTCTACACATTTTTCCCAGCGGTTTAGAAGCTTGTGAATTCCTTGCTGGCAGAAATTTTGAGTTTGGGTCATCAGCCAGTTGTGCCAGTTGCAAGTCCTCAATATCTTGATCATTGTCGAATCGTACCTCTCCAAGTCCATCTTTCAAGGACAGAAACAAAAAAAATCACAGTGTGACAAATCTGGGCTCTATGGAGGGTGTTCAAGAATCCAATGCATGTTCTTCAGTTTTTCCTTCGTTAAAACCTGAGGGTCTCTGATGAGGACACCGCGTCTTTTGCACCTGTAAGCGCATTTTGTTGCCTCCAACAGCTGACAGTAGTAGACAGAATTAACCATACGTCGATCATGTAGAAAAGCAATCAGTAAAATTCCCTTCCAGTCGAAAAAAACGGTGGCGAGAACCTTACCGGCCGAGAGACGAGTTTTGGCCTTTACATGGCAGATTTCGTATTTCCTTCGTCCTTCCTTACTTGTCATTTTTGATTCTGGAGTGTAATAATGCACCCACGTTTCATCACATGTTAAGATTCGCTTCAAAAAGGTCTCTCGTTCCCGCCGAAATCGATTCAGAAGTCTCTACTGATTTGCAATCGGATGTTTTTTTTTAATCTTCAGTCAACAACTTCGGAACCCATCTGGCATAGATTTTAATGAAGCCAGGATGATTTCTGATGACTGTTTGAGGACATCCAAGGCTAATACTCATGTTTAAAGCGATTTCATGAATAGTGAGCCGCCGGTCACCTTCGATAAGGTCGCAAACTGCACCAATATTGTCAGCAGTGACATTTGACCTGGGACTTACATTTACCACATTTTCTCGTCCACTCTTAAACTTCTTGATCCAATCAAACACTTGGGTCTTAGACAGGGTGTCGTCCCCATACTGAACCTTCAACCCAGTTAATATTTCGGATGGTTTAACACCTCCCTTGGTTAAAAAGTTAATTATAACCTTTTACTCAACGCACGGTGGAACCAGTCATGGCTGTACTGACAAAAGAACTGAATGAAATAGCTCATCGAGCGCTTCCCCCACTCCTAATATACTGCACTGCAACAACCTACACTGACAACCCGCTCAGGATTGGCTGAGGAGAGTAATTGTAAAATTCCGATTTATATTTGATTCGCCCCCGTATAACAGTTCAAATCAAAAGATTTCAACGACTGAAGAAAATATTTTTTTCTTGGCTTGCCCCTGCACCCATTTAAAACAACGATTATACCTTCGTAGTAAGAAAAATCAGTTCTTATCTGGAGGACAGATTATGTTAGACTTATTTATGCAAAAAAAATTAACACTATCTACTAGAAAACATGTTTTCTGTGATTCTTCGCATGTTTCTGTGGCAAATTTTACGCAAGAGAGTACTCAGAAAGAATAATTTTTGACGCTGTAAACGATAATGTTCAAGGATCAGGTATGACTTCGTACTCATGTAATACAAGGATCTGGATATTGTAAACTGTGTAAGTGTTCGGAGACTCAAAACTGGCAAGAGGTCGGATGGAGGCATAGATAAAATGAGGTCAAGGTTTACTAACGAGCTATAGCATCACAGGAAGGAAGAAGAAGCTCGATATTTGTTTGTCTATCTGAAACTTTTTATGCAGTAATATTAGTAACAGACTACCTACGAAACATTTTTTATGGGTCGATCAAAGACTTCCTGCACTACGAACAATAACTTGTATTGAAACAGTACCACCATCATATAACGAACGCTAATGATCTAGTTATTCCAATTTCAATAAAAATTCAAAAAATGTGAATTCGACCCCATTCTGGATACTACTCGAGAAATAATAATGTTACGTTAAATCAAGAGCTTGCGATCGAAGATTTTTCAATACTCTAATAAAAATATTAAATAATTACTCTATAACTTGTTTCTAGTATTCCTAAGTAGAATCTGGGGAAAATTAATTCTTTTTTACACGACATAAAACCAAAATTCTCCAGTATCTAATCACGATTATTTGTCAAAGCTCTAAACAAGCGTAATTCGCTACGATTCTTTTCAATATTTTTAAGAAGAGAACAGAATAAAACATTTTCGATCTATTGGTCGATAAGACAAATCAAAAAGTAACAATGGTTCATTTTGAAACCCCAAATTGTATACAGTTTTAAATTTATTGATATCACTCTAATATATTCAATATTAACAATTATGTTGACATGCATATAGTTAGAAAGGTAATTGTTTAATGTAAACATATTAAAATGACCTCATTCCAAGTACGTGATAGCATTATATTAACAACAAATGAAAATAAACCTTTTTATTTTATACACAAGAAAGATAGTCTTCGGATTAAATTAATCATAAGAAATAATAATTAAAGAAAGTACTTGCAATAATTTATGAGTTAAAAATGGTTATTATTATTTGTTGATATAGCTGAGACGGTACTGTTTACATTACAAAATCGCTATATTTTCTAAAAGTCACACGAAACAAAGCCCGGTGGAATATCAGGCAAATGAAAGTGTAAATATAAAAGTGCATCGTGGAAATATGGCAACGACGGGAGTCGCGGAGTCTGCAGTGTATGCAACCTGGTTCGGCGCGAGATGCATCCCTTGGACGTACCTTGTGTAGGATTCCTCATATGATATGCCGGGGAGATGGTTGCTACACGTACTAACACAATCCTGGCACCATCCCCTACAATTCTCCTGCCATCTGGAGGCCATGCCGAGAAACCGCGCGACCCCCTAGGGGGTCAACGGTCATCGTCACCACCTGTCAGAATGACTGTTTGAACGCGACTACTATCACGGTACCGACCGATGGTAGAAAGGCAGAACGCCTACTAAACGTCGTGGTACGGTCTGTCCGTTGGCCGACGGTCTAAACTTGAATCTTGGCGTGGTCATTCGGGGCAAGAGAGGGGAGAGGTGGTACTCTCAGCTTGCCGGCTATACAGGGCGCTTATAAAACATTCCTACTTTTACTTACCTGACTGGGCTACATCCATCACTATTTTTTTCATTACTTCAACATATCTTTCAACTTTTTTTGTTTATTACATTATCAACAATGCACAACGGTGAACACAACACAAAGACTGAAGAGATTTCAAAATGAAAATCAAAAATATATATTCTCCTCGAAGATCAACATACTTGACCGGTGGTTCTCTGGTCTTAATTCATCATATATTTTGATTTATTACAGGCACCCAGAAGTAACGTCTTTTATGATATTTTTATCATACTGTACAAAATTTTATTTTATTTAAATATTAACAATATAATCTCCATTGTTATTAACAATCATCGCCAAACAAACTTTCTATTCCTTCCTACCTGGACAAAATTGCACTGGCACCTATATTCTTCCTCTCTGCACTTTGTTCATTTATTTTAAAATCTGCTGTATTGTAGAAATAGATGTAAAGATTTAAATTAACTAAGACTAATTCCTGGATAGTTTGTGATTGCGTTCAGTTTCAGCCAACAACAGATTTTATACCTTATACCTACCTAATATAAAACTTATCTGCTCTTCTCTTCTTATATTCTCCACCTGATTTTTGTCAAAATTCAACAATAAACAGTCTAAAATATCAATATATTTAACTAAAAAATATAGGTTATGTTATATTATGTTAAATTATTCTCCATAGATGGCAATGTTTTTTGATATTTAAAAAAACGACAATACTTAAGGGTACCTTATTGTATCTCGAGAAACATTTTAAAAAATATTTAAATATCTTGAAAACAACACAGCATTAATAGATTTCGCCCTGTATACGCATTAAAATACAATTTCAAAAATGAATATCAAAATAATCCTCTTTTCTATTAAAACTACCGAGAAATTAATTTCAGCTAAAATTATTAATGAAACCAAATGAGAATAAACTAGTTATTTTAGCATAAAATTGATTCTGATCAATCTGTAATTGCACCAATTAATCTTAATCAGCTGTAAGAATTATTCCAATTTATTAAAATTAATATGGTGTAGTTTTTGCATTAAGAACAATTTAATTTTATTAATTTTGCGTCTTAATAAGGAAAGGTGGTAAATAAATTAAACTGCAACATGTGTGGATTTTCGATATATATTACTCCTATATGAGCAGTGTAAGTATCACAAATTAGTTGAAAAAGATTGTGTTTTAACAATGACAAAAACGAAAAAATAATAGCAGTTAGTCAGTACATGAGTTAAAGCTGTTGGAACGACTTACTATATAATAGACAACAATGCCATATTTAAACATTTAAATTAAAATTGATTTAGAGAGTTGTTATTGTACATAAGTTTACAAGCAATATAAGTTTAAGGTTACGGAAATCACTTAGAATAAATAAGAGACTGGTTTTATTTTTTGTTAATATAACACCATTCGTTGGTCCCATTACTATAACACAAGATCCTCTTTCCATATTACAGTACAGTACAGCAGCTGACCCATTACCAAACATGATTCTTATTAATTCGAAAATTCAAGAATATTTTTTAGAAAACCAAACCAAACTGTATAAAGCAACTGAATAAAGACGATAAAGTTAAAATGAACAGTTTTATATGAATAGTTTACTGATAATTCAAGCAGATTTTTGTTCAGTACCATGTAATACATGTAAACTACTGAAGAATTGAAAAATCATGAAACTGTATAAAGATCAGCAAGTGTTAAGATACGTCTGAAGGACCTACACCATCATCATGGTCATCCTATAGTCCACAGCTGATTTTGAGATTTTTATTTTTCATATATTTCCAGAAGAAACCAAATTTTTACGGTGGAAAGACATAAACTACATCAATATCAATTTGAATATGAACTGCTGAAGAATTAGCAAAAAACTGGACGGAAGCAGTACTATATCCGCTTTATAAGAAGAATTACAAAAAGGAATGTGAAAACTACAGCACAGCATGGTTAAAGGTGCCTTGTAAAATACAATGTGCATTAAGAATAATTTAGGTGCATAATGGAGAATGCGATGGGAGTCTGTCAATCCAGCTTACGAAAGGATAATGATCAATAGTGGATCATATCTTCGCTCTGACAGAAAAACATCCACTTTTGTATTATATGAATATAATACAAACGTGGTGGTAGATTTCATTAATCTCAACTTGTATCAAGCACTGAAAAAACTGGGTGTTTGTACAAAATTAAAAAAAAATAATAAAACTGACCAACGTTAAATGGACATCAAGTACCGATACCAGAAAATGTCTCAGATAAATTCGAAGCAAACTCCATCGTATGTAGAACCTTATTTAACTAAGTGATAATCAGTTCGAAGCTGTCTACAAAGAGAACAAGAATTTGAAAGTGCCAAATGTGATTTTGGCGATATGGCTTCAAAAATGAAAAAAAATACACACAGAGGGCTGTAAACCTGTATAACTCAAAGGTTTGACCGGAAGATGATGAGTGCGATCTCGTCGAAACGTCGTGAAAGCCAATGTACTTCACAAAAATATTTTCACAAAAAGAAACGCGCAAAGAAAAGTATGCTTGGAAAATTCTTCAACATACAACACCATCCGTACACTTTTACAATACACTTTTCTCAGCCTGCCTTGAAGAAATATTCAGTAATCTGGATTGAGAACAGGATAGTATACAGATCAATGGTGTAAACTTAAACCATCCTATATTTACAGATGATATCGTTCTCCTTTCACATGACCCAGAGGAGCTGCTCAAAAACGCATACAAGGGCTGGCGAACCATTTGGCTTAAAAATAAACCTGAAAAAGTCAGGTCATGTTCAATAAATTTGCTGAGGACAGAAGAATTTCAGTTTTAGGAAGGAAATTGGAGATTGTGGACCACTTTATGTATCTTGGACAGAGAATTTCAATGGAGAGGGATACCGTTCAGGAGGTGGAACGGCGTGTTAAATATGGCTGGCAGGCATTTGGCAGGCTCAACATGTTTAAGAGCAAACTCCTACTTTGCCTGAAAAGAAAAGTCTTCGATCAGTGCGTGCTATCCGTTAGGACATACGGAAGTGAAACCTAGATACTCACATCGCAATCAATTCAAAAACTGCGGGTAGCACAGAAGGGAAATGGAAATATGTATGCTTGGCACTACAAGACGAGACAGAAAGACCAGGCATGGATCAGGGAACAAACGAAAGTGTGTGACATCATTGGAAAAGTAAAACAATTGAAATTGAGATGGGTAGGCCAAATAGCGAGACGATGGGACGACAGATAGACCAGGATAATCCTGGAGTGGATACCGTTTGATCGCGAACGTCCGCGAAGAAGCGAAAGCACGATGGACTGATGACATCATTAAGTATATTGGACCCTAGTGGCAGAGGAAAACCCAGGACCGTGAAAGGTGGAAGCAGGAAGCTGAAGAACCCTTCATCCTGCAGTGGATCGACAGGGGCTGATGATTTTTTTTCCGGGTGTACATCCGTTGAAGGAATTGTTTCTCGCGATGAGGGGACTTGAACACTGACGAAACCCAAATACTTCTCAGTACTTAAATCCATTCGATCTGTGAAAGCTCATGACGTTTCGCCAAATTATCCTTTGGCATTCCCAAGTTCACTTCTCATGAATTGTTTAACTCTTCACTCGAAGCGAACAACACTTGAGAATACTAAATGATATTTTGGGGAAGCGTCGTGAGCGTTTACAGAACGAACGGATTGATATCCGTCTTCCATCCGTGAAAATATTCTATGTAACATTGATACTTCATGGAAAATATTCTTGAGGTCTCATACTCGAACAACAACATGTAACATACATCATTGCAAAATAGTATATAAAGAAAACAGTTAAAAAAAAATCATTTATTTTGGGTCCGCTACCGTTTCCTTAATAACATATTTTAAAATAAGAATGTTTATTGCATCGTAAACTTAGAAACAATATTAGTTATTAATTTACAGACCACAGTTAAACTAAATATCCGTTACTAATAATATTAAATGTTAAAAATTGAACAAAGGTGATATAAGAATTATTGCTACCTGTTACAGGAGAAATCATAGCATATTTACCTAAAATATTTTTGAGCATTAATACGAAAGCTCCTCTACTCAGTGACTATCTAAAATGAGGGTAAAAATTATGATACCCTTCAGGCTCATATTTTATCCTTCTTTTACACAATGATATCCACTGTCCCTAAATGTATTCTGGCAGTCAAATTTTATATTTAAGATGTTTATTTTTTTTTGTTGAGCACCAGTAATCTGGATGGCATACAATAATAAAGGCATACACATTATTTTTGTACTTATAATTTAATAGTGTGCGCATAAAAATGACTAGGCATTTTCTAAAAGTCAACAAATATTGTATGGGCGATGATGATAAGAAAATTTTAACTCCAAAACACATGTTATGTTTACTTTTCATATACTATATAATATAAATTTTTAGTTTCACTGTGGTCTCTATAAACTGGAATTATATTATATTTACATTATTTGTTTTTATAGCTTATTTTTATTAAAAATATTACAAACGCTTATATATTTCAAGAGTTAGAAGGCAAAAAGTTGAACCATGTTCAAACATCATTCACCGATAAGTGAAATGGTTTAAAAATCTCACTACACAATATTCCAAATTGTATTTTATTGTTAAAATGGTACAGCTTGGAATATTATGTATTTTACAACATAATTTATTTGTTATTCTTTTTTTTTAACAATATACTCAATGCTTCAACAATTTCATAAAGACATTCTAGTATGTACATTATATATACTTTATTTTTTGAGATAGAAACTTTATCATAGAAAACATGAAATATTTCCAGCCAAATACATATTAAAATTTAAAAAAACTTTAAATAAACGAATTAAAATTTATATCTGAATTTGCACTATATTTATAACTTCCATTTCCCTCTGTCCTACGCGAAGTTTTTGATATATATATATATATATATATATATATATATATATATATATATATATATATATATATATATATATATATATATATATATATATATAGTGTGAAGTATCAGCGAAAAAATTCCATTACTTAATGTATCATTACTGTACAAATCCAAATATCTTATATTTTTATTAGTACAATGCCTTGTCATTTACCAGTTGAATATAATATTGGAGACTTATTTGTTTATTTAATTTTATCAGGTTAATATTTGTTGACGATAATAAAAACTTTAGGTGACAAAAAATAAGAGTGACTTTTAAATTTTTTACTGTTCGATCATTGTTATCGAAAAATGCTTTAATATCTTTGGTATACATTGACCATGCGTCCATACAGTTTTAAATATTACTATGGGCCGCGCAAAGCATTGTACTCCCGAAGGGAGGCGTCTAATATTGCAGCTACGGAGTCAAAACGAAACTTATAAATGTATTTCTCATCTACTAAAGGGATCTGTATGTGTTATTACTAAGTTTTAAAGGAGCAAAAATTAATAAAGATATCACCAGAAAGCAGAGGTCGCCCAAGAAAAACAATCAAAAGATTGGATAAATGTATTGAATAAGAA
This sequence comes from Cosmopolites sordidus, assembly GCA_031761425.1. Lineage (NCBI taxonomy): Eukaryota > Metazoa > Arthropoda > Insecta > Coleoptera > Curculionidae > Cosmopolites > Cosmopolites sordidus. Next base: position 1,018,886 of record JARFXV010000457.1, on the reverse strand, counting down.
AAACAGAAAGGTACCACATTTAAGTTAAAAAACTATTCAGCATAGATTAAGTTTTGCCATATTTAACTTAAACGAAAACTACAGCCGTAATTGGAAAAATATTTTATTTAGTGATGAAACAAAAATAAATCTCTTTGGATCAGATGGGAAACGGTACGTTAGGCGATATAAGAATGAATCACTAAATTCGCGAAATACATTAGGAACAGTAAAACATGGAAGAGGAAATAATAAACTGTGGGGTTGTTTTTCCTATAATCGTGTAGGTCCACTATATTGGATCAAAGATACCATGACCAAAGAAACCTACATAGAAATATTAGATAAAATTATGCTTTCTTATGCCGAAATGAATATGCCGTTAAAGTGGATCTACCAGCAGGATAACGATCCGAAACATACCGCGAAAGTAGTGTAACGATGGTTTCTCGCAAATAAAATCGAAGTGTTGCCCTGGCCATCACAATCTCCGGATTTAAATCCAATAGAAAATATTTGGCAACATTAAAAAAAAGGCATTACTAATAAACAAACATCAAACAAAAATATGTTGTGGGAAGAAGTCAAGAAAACTTGGCATTCTATACCAGTTGAAACTTATCACCGGTAAAACTCATCATGAAAGTTAATAGACTCTATTCCAAGGAGATGCTCAGCTGTGGTTAAACAAAAAGAATATTCTACTAAATACTAATATTTTATATTTATTAAGTTTGTTAATAAGCATTAGTTTTCTCAATTTAAGGTTATAAGTGATTATTTTTTTGACCATTTTTGATCAGGATACGATAATAATATTATAATAATTCTGTAATAAATTCGTTAAACGCATTAAAATAAAATGTTTGGATTCAACATTCATTCTCTTATTATTTTGACCACAACTATACGTATATATATATATATATATATATATATATATATATATATATATATATATATATATATATATATATATATATATATATATATATATATATATATATTATTTATTATTATTATTTTTTTTTGATAAATGTTTAGAAACTAATTTGATGACTTTTCCTGTATATGTAATTGTTTTGTACATGATATTTTGAATATTATTAACAGGATATATTAAATTAATAGTTTTATTGCAGCAATTTTTAGTAATTATTTTATTTATAATATTAGGGTCGTATCCGTTATTTACTGCGATCTGTTTGATGACATGCAATTATTTGTTAAGGATGACAAGATTTGTTATATATAACTAAATCTGTATGAGATGGTCTTAGTTAATATAGTTCGTATTTGAAAAATTGTAATACATAAAAGTGTTAAATATAGTGGATATTTAGATATATATCTTACTTCGTTTATTAAAAAAGGAATTTCCATCCAGTATCGGCTATCTCTGTTAAATATAAAAAACTATATTTTTTATAACCAATAATGGCATTGTTATTAATGTATTAATTTTACTAACTTCAAATGAATGCCAATTAAACTATTAACTATCATTGTGCAAAACTAAAGTTTTTTTTGGGTGATTTTTCTTGGACACACCACTTTTAACAAAAAGTTCACCATACAATCTAATAGAAAAATATGTTTATTTTTAAATTGAACATAAACATTGACTATTTTAAGGCAATTCTGCTATTTGTATGTTGTGTGAACAAAATATTTTTGAGAATTTTGTTATACTTTTCTTATATTTTTTACACTGTCCATATAACAAAAAGTTTTAAAGAAACAGAAACATTCAAATATGCGGTAAATTTATTTCTAATAGATATAGCAGTGTTAAGAGAAGAAAAAAAATGTAGAAAGGATTAAGTAAAGAGATAATCTAGAAATCTATATCAAAATGTATGATCTTGAAAAAGCGGATTACCTTGCAAACGACTTAAGCACTGCTAATCTATATCTTTTTCTTTTAATGTTATATCATCACAGGTGAAATGCATGTAATAGCCTTTTTTTATACATTTAAAAACACTCAGGAATTTAAATAGTTTAAAAACTTCCTAATATATTTCCTTGTCTTTAAGATTACTTTAAAATATTGCAGTTTATTTGCAAATGGGTATAACATGTAAAAATTGCGTGCCAATTTTATTAATTGTAAGATTTTTTTTAGTATTTGTTTGAAGCCATTATTACTATATACAATACAGCATTATTTTAAGTTGGTAAGATTGCGTAGCTAGAAACATAATGACTTGAAACAATGTTGTTTATTCATATCCTTGCCACCTAAAAATAATATATATTTAATATATAGTAAAATAATTTATTTTCAAATAAAAATGATTCATATAAGATGTTTCACTTTCTTGTTTGCGGCGATTGAGTAAAGCAAACAAGTGTTGACACTTTCTGAGCTGTTATAAAACACTTTATTCTAACAGTTTAACCCGGACGGACAGATACCACAATCTTCTTCATTTTCAATGGTAAAAACATAGATTGCTTAATATAAACGTCGTCCTGCATCCACTGAAGATGATGAAAGCTGGAGACACCCCAAAAACCATCAAAATCTTCACAAAAATCCACAATGGCGTATTGAATGATCTCTGACTGACACGATATTTACACGATATTTTGGATATAAAAAAGATCGACAAAAGCCACATTCGAATAAACACTCCTCAATAGTGTTTAAACTTACTTAAAAGCAATTCTACTGAATTTATTCTACGTTATATAATACTAGATGAAACATGAATTCACCATTTGTCCGCCAAAGATGAAGTAGAAGTTCAAACGGTCGATCGTAAAAGGTCAAAGTATCCCAAAGAAAGCGAAAATGATTTCTTCTCTAAAAAAAAGTTCTAGCTACGGTGTTCTGGAATTCTCGTGGTGTAGTTTTACTAAACTACCTCAGACTAGACCACCATATCTGGCCTAAAAAGTGCTGCAACAATTTACCTGTTCATACTTCTCGAGTTGTTACTACAAAACTCCATGACCTGCACTTCGAAGTAGTTTCGCATAGGCCGTATTCACCAGAATTACCTCCCAAGGATTACTTTCTCTTCCCAAATCTGAAGAAATAGTTTGTTAGACGAAGATTCGCTTCAAATGATGAAGTCAATGCTGATACAACCGCTTATTATGTTGAGTTGGGAAAGGTGATCCAGTTGAAAAAAGTTTCGAATAACCCTCGTACGTGTATTTGTTCTAAATAAGCTCCCTATGTGATCATTTCGTTGAAATTTTAAATCGGGCGAAATGCAAAACTTTTTCAGCAAAAATTTATCGAACGGCATTCCAGATTACCCAAATAATATTTTCCGATGAGGCTCCAGATATTTAGGGGAATTTTTTGTATAGTTGCACGCAGAACTTTGTTTTTTCCAAGTAAGGTCACGAAACAACCCTTATAATTCAACATTATGATACACAATAACGTACAAAATATAAATTTATATACGAGAGGTATGGATAAATAGTTAAAAAAATAAATTGCATTGCTATAACAACAATATTGGAAAACAATGATTTATTTATAAGTGTGTATCAATAAAAACTTAAAAGTGACTTAAAAGTTTGCATAACTGTTCTTAACATCTATGAGACGTTTCATATCATTTACCTTGTTAATCAGCAAAGAATTTGCATTCAATATTGTTTATGAAACGAAATTTTGGTAAACGGTATTTTGGAGAGTGGTACAGAGATGAAGCTATGTCAAAAAAATGGTTACGAAATGTATAAGAACACACTGCATAAATTATTCATCCATTTTTCTATAAAAATCAAACACTGTTATTCAGTATTTGATTTTTATAGAAAAATGGATCACCATATTCACCAGATGTGGCACCGTGTGATTTTTTTCTTGTTCTCTCAATTGAAGAAACCACTTCGTGGATGCCGTGGATGATTTTGAGTGCCCAGAATCGATTCAAGAGTCGAGTATAAAAACAGTTTCAAAGAATTACTCTGAAAGAGACAAAATAAATTTGGACTATTAAAAAAAATTATTTGTGTTTTATTTGAAAAGGCACCGTACTTTTTGATCATTGGACTTTAATCTTTGAAATATTTATAGATAACTCATTATAAAGTGAAACTCGAATAAAACTAAACGTGCTGTTTAATTCAAATTGTTTAAAAAATGCCTGATACTTAAAGTTCCAAACTTTTGAACATCAGTGTATATGGAATGTCTAATTTTTGTTACCAGAATTGGATCGATACCAAGTTAGCAGTAATATCAATATATACTTTATGTGACATCTTATATAACCATTTCGAACCTATCATTACATGGAATCAATTAAAAATAATTTATTTTCTGTTAAAAATAGAAAATTCGAATGTATACTCACTTGATGTGGGCAAACCAATTAAACGTAAATATTGAACGAACTTTATTGTAAAAATGTAGTTTATTAAGCTAATATAGCACAAGCCTTATGAAACTCTGTCAAAAACAATATCTTAAATGTCAGCAACTGGCCCACCAGTTGTTGAGATGCTAGTAGTCATTGTCTTTCCAATACTCCTAAAAAAGATTCTTTTTAATTCAATCTAACTCTTCAAATAAAAAAATAGGGGGATCAAAATGAGGGAACTACTTATTAACAAACAGGACTTGATTTCTGAAAGTCTATTTGATAAGTGTAGAAAATAACTAAAAATGATTCCCAAGTAGTTGAAAAAGACTATGTTCCTACATATTGAATCAATAGATACCATAAAATAAATTTGCAGCAAATTTTGAAAATTATAATGGGTGTTTGAATCTCGTTGGACTATGTTAAAAAAAAACTTTCAAATTATCTTGAAAAATATACATTTGAGCTTTTTATTGCACTTAACTGAAGATCATTCTAGTCAACTTACCCTCCAATTGAAACAGATGTTATAACACCATCAACAAGACTATCTCGACTAATATCATCCACCATAGCAACCTTGAAATGATGACCAAAGCTGGCCAGATCTTCTCTAAATGCTTCACTAGCTGGAGTAATTCCACCACTGGCTGGGGGCACAGGAGTTTGATTAGCCCCACTTTCCCCTAAGAACATAAATCAATATTTTTTATATTAACTAAAAGAAGATTGAAAGAAATTCTTTAACTAAAAGAAGATTACCTTCAACGTCAATTGCTTCTGCATTTTTTTCTAGAGGAGCTGCTTCCTCGTCATCGGTGTAAATCTTGAAATATGCAACCGCTAAATATATAACGGAGATTATAAAAGACGGTATGGGGATACACATGGCATACACCAAGTTCATATAAACTTGCCACATATCTAGATCGCTGATGACCAATCCAGGATCAATTTTACTGTAATAACAAGAAAAGTTTGAGCCGATTGTTTTATATGTTTTCAACCAAACAGAGCAATTTAGCATTGGAGGGTACCCACAGCCCTTCACGTTGGGCATCAACCTCGCTTCCCTATAGTACCATTCGGAATTGTTTCCTTGAAGACCCGTTACTGGCTCGTTGTCATAATCGTAATCGTCCAGCAGTGCTCTTTCTTCTCGAGCAAAAGGCGATCCTATACTCGTCATTGTAGAATGGATGCTGCTATTCCAATAGGTATTATTGGATAAAATTTTGTAGGTAACAAAGATCTGAGTACAGTCATAAATATCCTTAGTACATCCTTCTCGACAAGAAGTCCAGCTACAGTTCGAAGCTCCCAAAAGCCTCTGCGTTTTAACAGTTACACAATAAGCGGGTTCTTCATCGAATTCCATAAAGATAGTGGTGAAGGCCGGGTCGATGACAAAAGGCACAAGAAACAAGAAGGAAAATAGGCTGAAAATGCCCAATAATACGAAGAAAGCTGTAATGTAGAACAGTAGCTTCTGCTGCCAGGTTTCCGTGATCTCATTTTCCTCCCCCATGATCGTATCACAAGGTTGTTCGGTGCAGAAGGCGCGGACCCCACCATCTGCAGGCACCTAAGCCTGAGCGGCTGAGGCCAGCTCACACCTAACACTACTCAGGTCACCTCCAATCGCTATGTCCTTTCCTCGAACTTGCACATAATAATTAATGGAGAGAGGTACAGGGTCTCACTCGTTACATTCTTTACTTATAAATAATGTACGGTAATGTCGACCGATAATCATCAATTAGTTGAATCAAATTTCGATACTAATGCACAACCAAAATTGTTGCGAGTCTTTGACGGAGCCAGCTAAGTGGCAACAGCCATCGCGATACCTCTAGCGGCCATCGTGTTTTGAGCACTGCGGTCCGAGACTTGACGGTGTTTACGATATCGATCCTCAGTCCGATTACTGACAGATCATCTGGAAGACGTTTGTCGGTCCACTCACCGCGCGAGGAGCCACATGTAACTCTTTTATCACGTTCATAACCTCACGAAATCCATCAATCCGAATATCGAATCGCGGTAAGTAATTTTTCTTTAAACAAACAAAAATTCTCTTTTATTTTTCACCACTTTTATACCAGACACCACAATTAAATCTCTGAATATTATCCAAACTATGAGAAAAAGGATTATCGATCCTCTTTCCGCAGTGTTGTATCGATTTGAGCAGGACTCTATTGTCAGACGCGGGCTGCAGTGCGAGTCAGCGCGATCGAACCCTTATAGAAACAGCGAATGCCCGCAACCGCAGAAACATCGCTCCGTCGAGAATGATAGTCTAAAAATAAAAAAATAATAATACAATTCGAGATGCCGAAAAAGAAGCCTACTCCAGTTGAGGAACTCCTAATTCCTCCTCAGGATCAACGTATTTGTGGAACGATATGTCTGTGTCAAATGACTTTGGTTTTGAGCAGTGTCGCGATAGTGTACCTCACCGTTGCCATTTACGTGCCATCCACGCGAGCCCTACAATCAGGAATATCAGAAAGACCAGTGATGTGCACTACAGTTCGTGCGGTAACAGTTGAAACTTGCGACTGGGGTTCATGTGGTGAATGGTGTCTAAGCAAAACATCAGGTTCGTGCATGCAAATATACGTCAATCTTAGACGGAATGGATCAAATCTTTTGTTAGCTAATTGTACGAACATTGCTCAGAAATTTTGTTACGGTAAGGACCAAGAAGTTGCGAAAAAGAATCGATGCATAGCGGATGAATGTAAAAATCTAACAGGAACATTCAATTGCACGACAGGAAATTGTATTGACATCACGGACTCATTCGAATGTGTATATAGGGAGACAGATCCCCCATTAAAATGTTCTGGTCGGCGAGGTAAAATAACCTGCATTGATTTACACGGATTATATAACTGCAACAGAGGAACATGTGAAAGAATCCGTTCTCCTTATAACTGCGATAGACAATGCGGAGATATCCCTACGAGAAACAAAAATGTGATTATGATGAGTGGCGATGAAGTGTACTTATCACAGTGTCAACGTTGCATCGATCTAGAGTCAGGTAAAGAAGTCTGGAATGAATCAGAAGAAAACATCGTCATGGCTTCATGTTTGAACGTTGTCAACACCAGTCGTGGTCTCGAAGCGACCGACTGCATCAATGGAAGTTTACTTGCAAATAACGTACTAGCTGACATGGCTAATTTCACATATTTAAGCTACCTCAGCGTATTTAACAGTGTAATCCTGGATAAAGAAAGAAAGGTAGCTCCCCCTGAACCAGATTTACTTATAGCTAATGAGAGCAAACTTCTCATCAACTTGGAAGGTTGTGTAAACACTTTAAGAGATGAATGTAAGGACTTCTTGAAAGTTTATGGAAAAGACGGAACTGATCACAACGCCAGAGCTAGATTCCCTTGTTTTTATTCAACAGAAAACACCGAGACAGTTGTAGCCCGCTTCGACTTAGCTACAACCACCAAACAGTTCCTGATTGCTTCTCTTTTACCCACCACACTATTCATTGTGTCTTGTTTGACCCTCATATTTTGTCAACGTACAGTGGTGGTTGGTGATGATGCTAAAATGCGTTTTCAGGGCTGCATCAAAGCTGAACCAGAATCAGTAATTGAGAAAACAGCATCTAGTAACAACATAAACGACAGAGGAGGAGGAAACTCAATAATGGCGCTTTGAGATCAACAACGTGAGTTTGTCGAGATTTTTTTCTCAGTTTTAAGTGATAATGGTTTGATTTTCTTTTACAGGCGTTCCCCTCTTGTTGGATCGAGACTGATGAAGTCGTTAGCTAGGTTAAAATTTGCCTCCATCTCGAAGGGGAAGGCGTCGACATTTGATACTTACTGCACTTGACTCGCGTTCCGTTTGATAACCGCCAACGCCATGATGAAATCTAAGTCCCTCACCCTTATAAACGTAGCAGAGACCGCCAAATTCTACACGTCCCTCTGCTTAGGTACCACCGCTTTCGTTTCGGTCTTTGCTTTCTTGTTTCTTATTCCATTTGTGGTTGATCCGGCCATTACTAGTCTCATGGCCGATTTTGATCCAGAACCTGTCACATGCATGGCAACGAGTCACGTATACGCGGAGGGCATCTCGAACTGTTCTTGGGCTTCTTGCAGAGAAGGCTGCACGAGAGAAGCAACCAGATGTCACCAGATCTACGTCAATTACACAAAAATCGCTTTCAAGAGGTACAAGAACCAGAAAATTGTTGAATGGGACGTGGCGGATACACGATTTTTGATTAACACGGAAGGCTGTGGGTATCCACCATCAGTTAATTGTTCTCAGTTCGCCAAACAATATGGCTTCAGTTCTGCCGGTACTCCTTTTCCTTGTTATTACAGCAGAGTGTACCCGGAGATGGTGGTTGCCCGGTACTCATGGGATGATACTTTACGCCACCTCGTACTTTCCTTGGCTATTCCCAATTTGCTCTTCGCCGCTTCCGTGGGAGTACTGAGTTATTGGTACTGTCCAGGATGCGGTAGATCATGCCAGAAGTACATGCATCATTTTCCCGACGAGTAAGTCTCGTAAAAAAGTAGGGTTTAGTTTAGAACAGTACATTCAGGACGAGTTAAATAGAAAAGAACAAGTCTTCTAAAAATTTATTCATAGTTTTAATATGTTTAAATGCTTCAAAGTAGTATTGATCTAATATAACTAATTTCTCTTGACACGTCCTGCATAAAATGCCATTAGAATTAATAAGCTTATTCGTATATGTTCTAAACTACACTCTCAATATTTGGAATGAGACAAAATAATCGCAAAATTCGTGTTAGAAAAGCCGGAATTTTAATATCGCTTGGTTTTATATAAAAAAAAAACACACACGTGCCTTCATAATATCAACATAAACATGTCTGTCTTCTTACCATACCTCCCCATATTGTCATTTTCTACCTTCATATCATTTTCTAGCATAGAATATTAGCGTACCCGGACAGAGCAACAATTTAGCAATAAGAATAACTAAACAAAACCAAATCATTTAGTAGATATAAGGTTGAAATTTTGCCATTATTTTGTCAAATATTCTACTATTTAAAACAATTAAGTCGAACGTTAATATATCGCTGTGCAAATATTTCTCATATCTTAATTTTTATCAATGAAATGATTTTAGAGTTGAGCTCAAAAATTTAAATCTTTATTCCAGTATTTTGTAACTCTTTAGCAATATAGGTTGTGAATGTTTCTTAAACTCTAACCTTTAGATTTAGATTATCTCCTTCGTTCCTCTGTCAATTACTGTATTTGTTTCATCTTTAAAACAATCAGAACATTAGTTTTAGTTCCATCAAGCAATAAAATAATTATATCCCTTTAGGATCACTTTTGTCTCATAAAGAAAAAGAAGAAACATTTTATATACGTACCTTGAAAACTTCGATATATCATATAAACAGCAATATTATCAATATTATCAAAAACAAAGTGACTATTGTTAAAAATAAGCTAAAACTGCACGAGAGAAAAAAACACATTTTTATCCTAAATGTTGTTTCAGAGAGCAAGAGGACAATTTACTTCACAAACAGTTCTGAAAAGCTTTTAAAAATATAGAATAAAAATAATTCTCCTTTTTCTCTAGGCTGCTTTTATCAAATAAACTTTACACAGATTTTAAAAAATATTTAAAAAAAAACAATACTTAGAACTTAGGTAAGAAATTTGGATGAAGATATGACATATTTAATAATTGTAAATAATATTTATTGTTAAAAAGAAAGTTTTAAAATTTTTGCCTAAAATATATAGCCTTTTCTTTTTTTTTGTGTGTTTTTATTTTATCCCTGACCTTCCAAAAATCTTTTATCAGTTAAAGCTGTGCAGAAATAGTATGACATAACTGTATCTAATGGTGGAAAATAATTAAATGTTATTGATTTGCCCAAATCACGAGATCATAAAGTATTATAGAGGAAATGGTAAATTCAGGAAAATGAAATAACAGAGTCTTGGTGGCGCCAAAGCCAGACTACAGGGTGTCACACCAAAGGATTTTCACATATTAATTTAAAAAAAACAGATGATAATACCTTATTATCTATCGGGTTTTCTACAAAGTTTGTAGGAATTTTCCTAAGAGAAAGAGAAACGGAAATAGTTTGTGGATAGTGCGTTTCAAGATACATCGTTGACCGATTGTTTGCAATAAACTCTAACAACCCCTGTCGTAATGAAACCCAAGCAAATTTGCAAGAAACGTAAACAGGGCCGGGCCTAATAAAATAACAGGTAAAAAGATAAAATTAATTTTATGTCTTGTTTAGTAGTTTCGAAATATTTTAGTTTAGTTCGCGTTATTTTCTTAAACAGTGTAGTCCTATAATTTCGATTTTTTTTTTGTTATTCCAAACGTGCTAAAAATGTGGCGTCCTTGGCAAAATAACGATCATTGTGCCTCCGGTAGTGCTAATTTTAAAAGAAAACATTTATCGCCCGATGCTAAGCAAATAATTAAAAATGTGTAATTCATTAACGAAAACTCCGTTGTTTACAGTTAAAGATATTGTGACGAAACCAATTAAAATCAAAAAACCGTCCGTGGTGATTCTGGTAAAAGCAAATATACTGGGGCAATTAACACTTTGTCGAAGGGCAACGAAATATCTTGAAACGGACTATACCATTATTATTTACATATTTTTGTCATTCTTTTGTCAAGAATGATCATTTTTATTGCCAAAAAAATCTACATAGGTTGTTTTTCACCTGTTTTTCCGTTTTAAAAGATTTCCCATTTAACAATTGTAGACGGAACGGAATAGATGTTAGTCCGAGAGTGCGAGGTCTCCATGCGAGGAAACATCCATTGAAGCTCAACAATCTTTGCTGGGTCTTGGTTAAAACGTATGATCGCGCATTGTCATGCTGAAACTCGACTCTCTTCGTGTTTGATAATTCTGGCCATTTTTCTTTGCTGTATTGCTGTCTTCAACCGATCGAATTGTGAATAGTAGAGGTCGATGTTGATGATTTGATGGAGTGGAAGAAGTTAAAACTGTATGGCACCCTTCCAGTCCAAGCAAATGCAAAGCATAATTTCCTTCGGATGAAGGCCATCTTTCCCCATACTTTAAACCACTAACCCTGCCAACCCCCATGATTTTTTTTTCGTTGCACATTGTTTTGACCAGAGCAATGCCTTTCAGGTGAAAATCTCCGTCCCTGAACTGACCAAACTAATTTTGCGCCGTGATCGTCCCATCAGAACCCTTTCCGTGAACGGCACAAATATTGTCTTTTGTTTGAACAGACATTTTCAATTTGATTCAACTTGAGTAACAGAAGGAAAATCAAAGCGAATAGAAATGTAAACATTGGAATTAATTATATATAAATAAACATAACTAATACAACCCAAATTTTTGATTAAAAGCGTTAAAAGAGCAACTAATAGGAAATCCCTACCAACTTTCCGGAAGAACCCGATATTTCTTGTAATTTTTTTTCTGTCTACCAAAAATGTCCTTTAATATATTCACCCTGTAATATTTTTTCCTCCCTTTCATGTCTCTTATCCAGATCAAGCAAGCGTCTGCGCATTAAAATAATTTTCCCCAATTGTCGATTTTCCTACGGTCAGTAAACGTATAGAGCTCGACCAATTTAAACAAGATGTAAAAGAAATCTTCCACATCCATTTCCAATCTCGTGCCTTTTCCTTTGTAAAAACAAAACCCGATTCTCCAAGATGGGAAAGAAGAATAAATGTAAGCCTCGAATGATTCCCCCGCAAGATAAGCGAATATGTGGTTGCATCTGTTTTTGTCAGTTGGTGGTAGTGTTTAGTTGTGTATCGTTGATTTATCTGACTGTAGCAATTTACATGCCGTCCTACCGGGCGTTTAACAGTGGATTTGATGAAAAACCTGTAATGTGCCAAACGATAAATACCAGCATGATCAACAACTGCAGTTGGGCTTCTTGTGGAGAATGGTGTCTAACTAGAACATCAGGTTTCTGTCCTCAAATTCACGCTACTACAAGACAAAACGGAACTATAGTATCTTTCCTAAATTGTACTACATTCAATACATCTACATGTCCTCCTATAAACAAAGACTCAATCAAAAAATATAACTGCAACAACGGTACTGAATGTGCTGTTTTGAAAGGCATATTTAATTGCTCCCTCGGACATTGCTCTAATCTCTCCCAAATATTAGACTTTCGAGATTGTCATTACAAAGCAGATGGATTCACCGTCGATAGTGATAAAGATAATGCTAAACTCAGTGGTTTTTTTGAATGTAAAGGATCTAAATGCACAAAAATTAAAAAAGCTTTTAGTTGTGATAGAATATGCAAGCAAAATATCACTACGAAAATGAGAAATGTTTATATCGCTGTAGGAGATAGTTTTCATCAAGCTCACTGTAATTCTGCTACGGCAAGTACAAAAGCAAATGGAAATAAAGAAGGTTTTGCTATTGAACCTACACAGTTTTGGACGAAACAACCCGAGGAAGTTATGTTAGTAACTTGCCATACTGTTCATTACAATGAAAAAGATGCTACTATCTTGTAAGTATAAACAAAGTAACGCACATTGAAAATTATTAATACATTTTTTTTCAGAGCTACTGATTGTATTAATGGAACAATATATAACAGTAATATGATTCCTAAACCATACGCAACTTTTAGACAATTCTGGAATTTGCCAGAGAAGCAGAGCCATGTGGTTGATCCTAATAATGAATTTTTACCATCACAGGCCTCACTGACTATATATAATCACTCCAGACTGTATATTAACCTAGATGGATGCGTAAATACATTGAGAGGGGAATGTTTTAATTTTCTCCAAACCCATGGAAGAGATGGTAAAAATCAAACAGCTTCAAGTCGTTTTCCATGCTTCTACAATAAGGTAATGAATGATAATAACAACTCTCAATTTCATTTAAATAAAAATAGAAATTCCTTCCAGAACAATTCCTTCATGGTTATTACGAGATTTGATCTGAAACGGACCTGGAGGGATCTTGTAATAGCCGTTAGCATACCGTCAGTATTATTTATTGTTTCTTTCATTACTCTATGTGGTATAATGCAATCAGTTAGGGTAGATGATGACACAAAAATGCGATGCAAATATTGTTTTGCTGGGTCTTTTAACAACAATACTGACTTAACTGAGATGATTAACAGATACGAGGTATTTTCTCCTGATTCTGACGAACCAAGTTTTGATAGAACAAATCAGGATATCACTTAACAAATGCACAACTTATATGTCTCGAAATATTTTTAAATTATCTACACATTTAGTGGAAAAACGTGGAAAAAATGGCCAAAAATGGAAAAGATATGCTAGTAACTGAAATGGAACCGCGTCCTTATGAATATTTTAGCATAATAAATTCATTTATTCTAAAAATTGGGAATTTTATAAAAAAAAAGCCTGAATATATTTTTACTAATGTGTTATGAAATTTCCAAATTTTTTTTGATCTTCTACACAAGTAAACACCAGGTAATAACCTTTATAAACTAAACTAAATAATTATAATCATAGAACACCAGAAAATAAGATTGAATCATTACGCTTTTGATGTCTAAAATCTAAGGATTTTATCCTGTGGAATATATAAAATAAGGCCTAATATTAAAAATGGAAAAATAAGGCTGTGTACTGTAAATATGCAGTTAAAAAAATAACAATGCCAAGCTTAAATTATATTAAACAGGATAATAAAAGTAGTAACTGTTATAAAATATCTACTATTTTTATTAATTCTTTACTCTCTTCGTGCACTGGGTATATATAAAAAATCTACATAAAATTTTTATAAAAACATTTTCAACAAAAATAAATCGAGTGTATAATACACTAATACACTTATTTATATTACATAAATAATACTCCAGCAACAGAATACTATGTGAGCCTCTCACATAAAATAAATTAAAAACATTATGTATAAAAAAGTATATAGAATTGTTAAATAAAATACAAAAAAGTTAATTCAATTATGAAAATTTATTTTGTTGCCTTCAAAGTACTCCCCATCGAGTACAATACCACTATGCCACCGCTTGACCCAATCATCCAAACATTGTTCGTACGCTGATTGAGGTATAACCTTCAGCTCTTCCAGCGAATTTTTTTTATGGCCTCAATCGAGTCAAAACGCCTTCCTCGAAGTGGTAATTTTAGCTTCGTAAACAGGAGAAAGTCGCAAAGGGCCATATCAGGCGAGTATGTGCTTGGTCGATGACGTTTGTTGAGTTTTTGACCAAAAACTCTTGCACAGCGATACCTTCAAAATCATGAATTGCACGATCCATGAGTTGTCCTTCCACAAATCTGGCCCTTTCCAGGAGACATTCTCGCGCAAACATTTCATGACGCTTAAATAGTATTCCTTATTCACCTTTCGTCCCTCTGGAAGAAATCCGGAATATACCGTACCACGGTAATTAAAAAAAAATGTCAGCATGACCTTGATTTTCGAGCGACTTTGACGCGTTTTTTTGGGTTTCGGCATTTTAGAGGCGCCATTCCGAACACTTAGCTTGTGTGCATGTAGTACTCGTAAGCCCATGCCTAGTCGCCAGAATATCAGTCATAATATTATGAACGGACTTGAAAGATATGTTCACCTCTTGAGCCAACTCTCTAAGACCCATACGATGATTTTCGAGCACCAGATTCTTGATTTCCTCGTCGTTCATTGAGATTGAAGGTCGACCAGAACGAGGCAAATCAACACCAACATCTCCACGCTCTCTAAACGGTTTATACCATTCGTATGTCTGTGCTTTTGATATGCACATACATTTTTGTTGACACACAAAATTTAAGGCAAAATCTTTGCTCAATATTTTTATTCATAGTTAAATCGCGCCACACGCTTGACATCGACTAACAAAACCAGCTGATGTAAACAAACTAGTTGAAAATTAAAAAATATTTTACATGGCCTTTGATAATGAAAAATTCCGGGTACTTTTTACACATAATTTATATATTCTACAATAAGTTATCAAGAATGGTGAAGTCTAAAGACCTTTCTGGTCATTCGTGTGGTTCCCTTTTACAAAAAAACCTCATTCAAAAAATCCTGAACAGCCAGAAAGTCCCGATTAGAAATAACTATGTTAGAGACTCACACTGTATATATAACTAAATTTAAGCTATATAGTACTTATGAATAATACTCAAAAAATTCATGTATAACATAATTTAATGTGCCTTTGCAGACAAACAAAAAATAACTAAAGCCTTATTGTTGTAACAATTCAGGTTAATACCTGCATAATATAAAAACTCTATTTTTATTCTACGGCATATGAAAAGTCTAGTTCACTGATAAATATTTAAACTAACATGCTATTCTATTGGGATTCATAATTTTTATTGGTCCTTATAAAGCAATCGATTCTATACAATTATTTAATTCCTGTCTACATGAAACATATATTTTTTTGTAAACTAGACAATTTCGATCCTTATATACACATATACGACTGAGTTTTAAAGTGTAAAATTAAATGTGCTACTGTAGTTTTATTATATACGAGGTATGTATATAAAGGATTGAGACTGGTAGCGTAGCATTCGATCTGTCAACATTGTTGGTTTCCCGTTTGGAGGTGAGGTTTGCAGGTCAGTATCTGATGCGTCTTCAGTACGAGATTAACCTCCTTAGAATTGCAAAGCAGCAATTCTTTTCGTGAACTAGATTTTTTATTGTGTTCTGAAAAGGAGTGACAATTTTAAGCCATTTCAGACTTCGGCACAGTGCGACAGACGCTAGAGAGTTCAAACTCGTACTGAAGATGCACGAGATGTTGGCTTACCTCCGCCTCAAAGAAAAAGCTACCAATGTTGCCAGATCGAAAGCTAGGCCAACAGTCTCATTATTTTATTTGCACACCTCATATATTTAACTCATTATTGAAAAATATTGCTCATGTATAGGCATGAACTAATTCACAATGTATATGAATATTTAATATGATGAAATTTAAAGAAAAACCAAAATTGGGACCAAAGTCCAAAGCAGTTTTTTAGTTTATTACTTTTAATTTCGCTTAAAACAAAAAATAAATTATGATAAGCAAGTCTAGTAAACACATACACTGACATCATATAATTTATATTATAAACAATTATGCATAATAATAAACTAACATGTAAATATATTTTTGTTTATTGTATTATTCTATCATTTGAATAGGGTCACTTCAATAATGAAATTTTTCAAATCAATGACTCTCCCCTCGTACTAAATAATTCATAATACTTTCCATTCTTATAAACACTAAACATTTAAAGTTAGATATATATTTTAATTCATTATGGAAAATGTATTGCTCATATATAAGTATGATGTATTTGCATGTTTGATATCACCAAATTTCAACAAAAAAAAAATCAAAATTGGGACCAAAGTCCGATGCAATTTTTTTCCCCAGTTTGGACTGATGTCCCGTTTTTTTGTGTATATTCAAGTAACTTTACAAAATTGCGATGAAAAATATACTTATTAGATATAGACTATTGATGTTATTATATATGTTATAAAATAAAATCATACGGATTATTTGGAGGTTTTTTTTGAATTGTTATAAAGAAAATTTATTGAACAAATCCAGGAGTGTCCAATTCTGACGAATGTTTTCACGAGTGTGAAAAGTAATGATTGTTTCTCGGGTATCCAGTCCAGAGCTGAATGGTCCACCAGATTCAGCTCTGCTGAATCTGGTGGACGATTTCGCTGATGTTTCGATGGAATCTCATCCATAATTTTCTAGATCTAGAGAATGTCGAATATTACATATATTTGGGGTAGAAAATCACCACAACGAAAGTCCGCGAAGACCTCTCTCGACGAATTAAAATATCTTGAGCAGTGTTTGGTAAATTAAACAACACTTTTACATAAGAAAAATTCGTCGTATAGTTAGTTACCTATGAAGACTCAAGAGATGAAGGGGTAGTAAAAAAGAAATGGCAGGATCCCAACACACAATAGATAATGGTCACAGATCATGTTATTAAATCGTTGATATCGTATTACTGAATCAAAGCTTAAACGAATTAGGAAAATACTGCTTATATAATAAAAAATCAAAATTAGGACTAAAGTAGATCTAATTTCAATTGATGATACAAATATACTTTTTAGATTTAGAATATATCAGTAGAAACACAATATAATAGTAGAAAAATTTACACCACAGTAAAATTTGAAATCGGAGAAAGTTTGCGAGATAGCGATGAATTGGCAGCCATTCTGTTTAACATAGTATTGAGTGAAGCAAACATAGACGTCAATACAACAGTGATCAATAAAGAAAAACAGAGAGTAGGATATGCAGATGATTTAAACATATTAACATTGAAATATTATCAGAAGACACCTATGATGGTGATGGGGAAAAGAGAAGTAACTTGAGAAGATAAAATTTGAAGGAAGTTAAGTATCTGTGAAACACTTTAACAAAAAAACAAAAAATATGCTTCCAGTATCTGAAAGAAGAGTACTCGGATGAATTGTTGGTGTTGTGAACAATAATTGAAATTGACAGATCAGGTATAACTTCAAACTCAAGCAATTATACAAGGATCTGGATAATTTAGACTAAGCGACTATGTTCAGTGACTAAGATGAATGAGAACACCATAAACCCAATACTAACGAGAATCATGGAGGGAATAATAGGGGGGTAACAGAAGGAGAGATAGACCACAGGTAGGGGGCAGGACAATGTAACAAGAGACGCTCAAGAACTACATAAAAAATTGACAAGGTGCTGCTAGAGGGGAAGGTTGAAGGAGAAGAATAAGACAGGAAGAAGAAGAATAAAATTTAGGATATGGCTGCTATTCTATATAAAATTAAATGCAGGATTTAAAAAAACGCTTTGAAATAAAATAATGTATTATTAAAAAGTATAAACAATTTCACTTAAAATATAAAAATAAAATCTAACAACTGTCAAGTAAACACACACATGGACTATCGTATAATTTATAATGCTTATTTATTAGTAAGCAAAAGATTCCCATTTAAGTATGTAAAAAAAAAATAAATAAATAAAATATATATGGCAAGCAAGAGATCTTAGAATTAAAATAGTCTTTCAAAAAGCAAATAAAGCTTCAAATAAATTATTTTCGTTATTCTATCAGTTAAATAAAATCAGTTTTACAATGATAAACATCAAATGAATGTTCTCCCCAGTAATTTGAATGTCATACTGAGGATACTAGAAGAATCTTGTATTATTATTTAATATTTATTACTCAAAAAAATGTATGTATTACTGGGGCTTTTAAGTATCTAATAGTCCAACAACTATGTCCCATGCAAATTCTTACACAAAGTTGCTGTAACATTGCATCAAATGCCTTTTAAAAAATACTGTTTTAAAAAAGTGTCATAAGTATTTAGAAAATACACATTATTAAAGCCAGTGGCCTTCAGAAATTAATACATTAAAAATATGACTAGATATTACTTCAACTTCTAAATTCACAAAAAAAACTCATTGCCATCTTATCACTACCTTACCATCTAAAAAAATGGCTACAATACTTTACACAACCTTTGCAGTTATTATGTTGATCACAGAAATATATGTTAAACATGCAAAATCTTGTTACTTCAAGGTAGCAACTCATTTTCCTTATTTGTACCATTAATTTAACCAATTATTATCAAATATTCTTACCCACCCATCAGGTTTATATAAAAAAAAACTCCTTTTGTGAATTTAGAACCATAAATATTAAAAATTAACTATTGCTCTAACCATGAAGGGAATGTTGAGTTTGGTGTTTTTACTTTAATATTGAACTGTTTTAATGTAGCTTCCAAAGCTTGCTGATTACCAGAAAAATATGCAGATATTGCATTATGAAATAATAAAAGTTGCTTATGCATTACTTTAATCTGAAACAATGCAAAAAATGCCAGTATTTAAAATATCCTTATGAATAATAAAATTGAACTTACCCTATTTTCATCCAGAAATTTCATTTTAATAGTAACTTCAGCACGCAACTTCATAAAATTTTGCCTATGCACCTCATAACCCTGTTGAGCTTCTTCCAACCCAATTGTTCCCTCTGGCTTTGTTGAAAGAGACTCCAAATCAGTACGATAAGCATCATATTCAATTCTAGCAGCTTCATATTGCCTAATACTCTGTAATGTATCTTCAATGGTTTTATGACAAAGGGTATTTACAGATGATATAAAAAAATTTAAAGCTCCCAATAATGTCTCCCCATTTTTAGTCAAATTTCGTTGTGTTTCGGAGTTATACAAGAATTCTTCTTGTAATTCAGGAGATTTTTGAGCTAAATCAGAAAATGCTTCTCCAAGAGCATGCTGAGTTTGTACCATATGATAAAAATGACTTGTTAATGCTCTTGCCAAACGTAAAATATTTATATACTTCTTTTGTGTTTCCCTTAGCTGATCAATTTGGGTCTCTAATTCTAAAACAAAAAAATTAAAAATTTTATATTCCCAACTCCCATCAGATTCATTTTTAACCTACCTGCATCATGTGTTCTGGAAGTTTTGCCTAATTTCTCAAACATAAGCTGTTTTGTGCACTTATAAGTAGATATGGACCAATTTTTGAGATTCTCTATTCGAGAAGATGTCTTAAGTATAGTAGAATCATCATTTTGAGTTGGTGAAGACGGCGTTAAGATTGCTGGTGAGCTGATACTATTGGACAGAGTTGTAGAAACTGAGCGGGAGTACGTTGTGTTAGCCGAATTTGTAGGAAGACTGCTTTTATTCTCGTGAGCCGGTGTGTCTTTTAACATGTCATGTATACTGGTTTTCTCGGCCGTCAAAGAATTTGAATTTCTTATCTGAGACATTGTTCTGCAAATGTAATATGGCAACAACAACTTAAAAACAGACAGTTTAGTCAAAAAAGTACTCACATTATATCAAACAAAATAACGTATTAAACACCAACAAAAACCTACAAACTGACGAATATGTCAATGTGTCAATATTGATGAAACACCAACTGTTGGTTGTTAAACTGTCAACGTTTACTTTTATAGCATTTTAAATAAATTTAGCTTAGCTACTATTTTTATAACTATATTACATTATTTTATATATAATAAAAAAAACATTTATATATAACAATATGCTGATGCTAAGTTCTAAATGCCATCGTTGTTTGAAAGGAAGAAGATCCCTGACTAAACCTTGGCATTTTAATTTTTTTAATATATTTGTATTTTAACATATTAATTTATAATAAATAACAACGCTTACATGGATCCAGAAGCAGGTGCAATAAAAAACGTTAGTGGAAACAAGATACCCTTTATTAACTCAGATATCATTCATATTTCTATTTTAGTTCAGAGATTTTCTTCAATTGTACAATAAAATGACTGAAATGTGTTTTAAAAGATGCGTCGATAATTTAAATTCTCGCAAATTAGATTCCGGTGAATTGAAATGCGTAGAGGATTGTTCACAGAAATTTGTGGTGTATAATAACAAGTTGATGCAGAACTTCGTAAAAGCCCAAAGTGAGATAATGAACAGAAGAATGAAGGAAGCAGAGGAACAACAAAAAATTCTCGAAGCCGAAGAACAAAAAAAAATTAATGTTGATTTAACAAATTCAGTAGTTAACCAAGAAATAACAATTTCTGGTAGCTGATGTATTGAATATATCAATAAGTAGTAAAGTGTATTTGAATCTAGTTTTATATTTTCTTTATTTTTAGTCGAATCTGATATAGTGTATTAATTTTTATTGTTGGGTGTATAATCTAAATTGTTTTCAATAAAATTTCTATAAAATATTGTTTGGAAAATTTATTATTGGCAACAGTGACTCCAAGCATATTTGAATGCCATATTTCTTCTTTTTTTTTTAAAGCTTTTATCTATTTGAAATTTAAGTCAAATTATATTAAACAAAAATATTGAGTCCGAATTTAATTAAAATGTCTCAAATACTAAAATTCGAAATAAGTTTTAAGATTTTACTATTGGCAACAATATATCATTTTATTACCCATCGCCTGCGCAAAGACAAGATCACTGTGAAAAATCAATAATTCCGACGCGTCCGTAATTTTGCTGTGGTGGGGCATTAACTAGAGTCGCCATTTTGTGCTGAGCATCTCGAAAGTGTGTACGCTTCTGTCTTTGTGTTTAACTTGGGTGAAAAATCTTTGAGATATCAGCTTTAAAATGTCGGAACAAGTGGAAGAAGTCAAAACTATCACTAAACAGGAAGGTCCAACGGAAAGCAACGGCGGAGGATCAGAAAATAGAAATTTTGGAGGTAATCGGCGTGGCGGTCGTGGTGGCCGGTTCAATCAAGGTAGAGGCGGTTCAGGATACGTAAGTTATCTATTTTATTTTCTACCTAAACACATTCCATCGAAAATTTTTATATTTTGATTAAGAAGGGATTTGTTTACAAGATGATATTTTTCTATTCTAGCGGGGTGGAGATAGATCAGATGGGAATCAGAATAATGCGGGTGGTATGAGACGGGGCGGTGGTAGAGGTGGTTTTCGAGGAGGCCCTGGTGGACCTGGTTCTCGTCAAGACGATCAAGGTGGTGATGGTGAGAATCAAGGTCCTAGGGGAAGTAGAGGCCCTATTGACAGAGCTTTGGAGAAAATTAACTCTCTCCAAGGACCAACATTTGAACTGCCTCCAGTTGATATGACTGAGAAAAAGTTCAATGGTAGAAATAGATTGTATGTGGGAAATATTGGATCTGAAGTAACTGAATCAGATCTAACAGAATTGTTCAAGCCTTATGGGGAAACTGCTGAAATATTTGTGAACAAAGAAAAGAATTTTGGCTTCATTAAGCTCGATTTTCATAGCAATGCTGAGAAGGCTAAAAGAGAATTAGATGGGAATGTCTTGAAAGGGCGTAATCTAAAAATTAGGTTTGCTCCAAATAGTGCAACTATCAAACTAAGAAATTTAACACACTATGTAACCAATGAGCTATTATACTATGCATTTAGCCCATTTGGTGAAATTGAGAAAGTACAGGTAATGGTTGATGAACGTGGTAAACCAACAGGAGAAGGTTTGATTCATTTTGCTAAGAAATTCGCAGCAGCCAGTGCCATCAAGAAATGCCAGGAGGGATGCTATTTTCTTACATCATCTTTGCAACCAGTAATTGTTGAACCATATGAACTAGTTGAAGACATTGATGGCTATTCTGACAAAAATGTCAATAAGAAAAATCATGAATTCATGAACGAAAGAGAACAACCTCCCAGGCTAGCTCATCCAAACAGCTTCGAATTTGAATATGGTCAGAAGTGGAAAGTACTTTATGAACACCATCAACAGAAGGAAGAGGGTTTAAAGAAAGAACTACAGCTTGAAACAGAAAAGCTTGTTGCCCAGATGGCATATGCTAAGTACGAGCATGAAACTGAAATGTTGAGAAACCAGTTGAGAGCTAGAGAATTAGATAAGGAAAGGCAGAAGAGGGAATGGGAAATGAAGGAAAGAATGGCTGAAGAAGAGCGCTTGAGGCAAGAAGAATCGATGCGGAGATCTCAAGCTGACATAGAAGCCAGAATGATTGCCAATCAGGAGGACATGAGAAGAAGACAACAAGAGAATAATTTATTTATGCAGGCACACAATCTAGATAATCTTTTGGATCAGCAAGAGCAAGCTTATGATCAGCCATCTTATATTTCTGAAAATTCTGGACACAGTAAGTTTGTACTTCCATGTTTTCTTTCTTCTTTGTTATATTATTTTTTCTTTAGTGGGAGGAGGAGGAGGCAGTGGAGGTGGAGGAGGAGATTTGGTAAGTTTTAATTTTTCTTCATAAAAAAATCATTAATTTCTAGAATGTTTTATTATTAAACATAATATTCATTAAAATTAGGCTCTTTAGAAAAAGCCACTGAAATCATAGTGTTCATTTTGGAAGACTCTGCCTAATCTGAAAATCAAAATTCTAAATTGTTTTATTATTATATACACCTTACCTGGTATCTGGTAGCTGGTTTCTTTGGCTTTGATTAATTTTTCTGCAAAATATTGAAAATATATATATGTCTTTATTTTATTACATGTGATATTTAGGAAACTGTGTTCCTGATTCTATTTTTGTTCTAATTGAGTTATGAAAGTAACTGTTAATTGAGAGAACAGTAATGCAGTTTTGTTTTCTATTGATATTAGTGATGCCCGGGGTAGATGAAGCATAATATACTTCTAAACAGTTCTCATCAAACCATATATATACATATATGCCTCAAATTGATATACAAACCGTATCATACGCACCTGACTTAGTTGGAAGAGATCTATTACTGATGATTTTTGCATCAAAAATTAATTGAAATATTGAAGCCATAGTTGCCTTTTATCAGTAAGGTTCAGACTGACAAGTTTGTGTCTTTGTTTATTACTGATTTGATAATTTGAAAAAATTGATTTCACATATTGCCTGTTAAAAATAAATCTACATTCAATGATAAATATTTTCCTGACATAGTCATTGATTCATGATGTATTCATATATCTGTTACATGAATTTAATGTTGCAGTTCTTTGAATTGGAGTGTATATTTACACATTACTTATCCGCGTATTATTAGTCTCTATATTTTACAATTTATTCTATTTTAATATTTTTTACAGCATCATGTTATATAAGTATATGAAGTATAAGGATGCATAGTTTTTTGTTTTACTATCAACAAGCGTAAAATGCATTCTGAATTTGTCGATAATTGGGAGAATATATCACTCGGATATCGACACCGATTGTGATAATATATTTCGACAATTTGCAAGCGTTACTCCGATGTGATACATGCCGTGATGATGCCAGACCATACTGAATAATAGGCCTTTTCACGGGCTGGTAAGCGCAAGCCCAACCGCCATGTTGGAAAACGGCAATTTAAAAGTTTCGTACTGTTTTGTGTAATTAAATGACTAGAAACGCTGTATTATCTCCGATATCAAATAGTTCATTAGAAAAAATTATTGATGGTACTTTACTGACTCACAGTTCAGTAGAAACACATAGTTGTGAACAATTAAGAAGATGGTTGAAATGTCATGGACGTCCGCAAAAAGGAAATTAAAGACGGCTGATTGGGAGGTTATGCGCTTGTATTCTATTCTATTCTATGATAAAGAAATGAAATTAAATAGAAACAGTATGACTGATTATTTTATTATTTACTCTAAATTAACCTGAATTATTTTATTACGCATTTGTATTAAATATGTTCGTGTTCCTATCGTTCTCGGAATTGTATTTCAAGCTTCACAGTTACTTTCTGTAATTAAATTTATTTTCGAAGACAATAATTCTTCACGTAATGTTTCTTTAGCAGTACAGGTATTATCGATTACATTATTGATCTCTTCAGCCATCAATGTCTACAGCAAAAATATTTTTCTTATTAAATCCAATTATTATTTCTAAATTTATACTTCACCTGTTTTAACAGTTTCAATATTATGAATATTTTTCGTAAATTTGCTTCATCGACTTTTTTATACTTTCCCATTAAACCTGTTCTTACTTTAACCACCTATAAACTGTGTTAGATGTGATATTTTCGTTGTATAATATAAGTGATAATAATAACAATAATTACCTTATTGTTTGAATTACATATCAGTTTTTTTAATTCTTGATATTTGAGGGGATTTGGATTTTGATCAGTTGGATCACTTTTTCCATATAAATGGAGTGAGCAAATATAAGTATCCTTAGTCACATTATCAATCGTTCGAAAACCTCTGTCACTTTGGCCACATTTTTTCACCCACAATTCACATTTAGTGCTAATAGGATTTAATATATCATCTTTTTATGGTATTGAAGACAAAGTTTCAGAAAGTTTACAAAATAGAACTTGTTATCTTTAAATGATTTATATCGTGTATCACTCTTACATACTCCATAATAATACAGTTTTGTTGTTCCTTTTCGTATAGATAACATAATTATACAGGCTTAAAAATTTCGTTTGTCTGAACTAGACCACTTACTATTTTATTTATTACTCGCATTTTGAAAATTAAAATACTAATTTTTTTATTTTTTTTTATGCTTATAATTTATGTTCGGGTACTTTAAGACGTTTGTTCATGAAAAACAGTACGAAAAACATGGTCGACACTGACGCATGCGCATTAAATATTATTACGATGAAAAGGCCTATTTTGACTTTAAAGGCGCACAAACTCATCGTTCGTTTCACAGCAACCTCTATCGGAAGTTCGGGCATACTAAAAAAATCACCCGTTATGTCAGTATTATTATAATAAACATCTCTGAATATTGTAGTATTGTTGATATATATTGAGAAGATATTTATATGTTGATATATTTCTCTTAGTCTTCTGATTATAATATTATATTTATTATTTGAAATATTGCAAAAATATATATTTTGAGATATGATGGATGTGTGATTGTGTGTGCTTGTATGCAAATTGGTTGATGATGTTATATACAGACTTCACGCAACATAGAGGCTTTCATCTTTGGAATATTGGATGGACTACTTCATTTTTTTTTTTTTTAGATTTAAAAATTGACTTGCCAGTATTATCAAATCAGTAATAAACAGTAGAACTTTCTTCAATGCACAGCGATCTGGGAAACTAAAATTTTCTTGCCGTTAAAACTTGGTAGATTGTTTAGTAATTATTACATAGCCTCTTAAAAAAACAGCAACATTCACTAAATGTTTATCTTAATTTATCCTCATCTCAAGGTGTTAATAAAAGTGTTCTCAATTATTTTGTGGAAAAAAATGTGCTGAATTGGTTATTATAACAGTTTTTTCTAGATTATATTAAGTTTCAGAAAAGTTTTACCTTGAATCGGCGTTTTTTAAGTTCTACTTTAATATATTTGAATTATTTATTCGTTATCTTCAAAGAGATTTTTTTCGTGAGGTTATATAATCTAGGACATATGCGCTAAATTATAGATAAATTGAGATGAACATTTTAAGATAATAAGATACTAACTGAGGCTAATGTCGTACGTGGAGAGTTATATGTAACAGCATTTATTATATTGTCATACCAGGATCAGAAACAATTCATGAGCTCATATGAGCGTCACAACCGATACGAAGGACGGGATGCTCCAATCCGAGGTTCGAACTCGCATGGCGCAAGGGGCCACTGGGTCAACGATAACAGGCGTGATGAGTATCAGAACAAACGTCGACGATTTTAAGCATAGCAGAGAAGCATACTAGTTTCTCCTTTTGGATTCGTCGTTTCCTTATCATATTGGTTTGCTGTGTATTAAAACAGATTCAGTTTTGTTACTTTTAAGTCACCATAATTCGAGAATGGAGTATTGATTTAGATATTCTTCAGTTTTTACCTTTAGTGTAGTGAACTTTATTTTGACAAAGAGGACACAGGAAATTTTTTTATAAGGATAAAAAAAAGGAGAACCTCTGCAATGTTAAGATCTTATTATTACAATGTATTTTCATTATATACAGTCTCGGGCGAAACATTCTCTAAACTATAAATATATAAATTTTTTCAGCAAGCTCATTTAGATTTTCGTATATTTTACCTTTGTGTCAAAAAATATAACAGACTTCAAAATTATTCATTTATATTATTTGGAAGATTCCAGTCTGGCGTTCTTCCATTAAAAAAAATAATGTAGATATACAATTTTATTTGTTTTTGCTAAAACAGCGTATTTTATAATTTTCTTTATAGAAAAAAAAAAAGAGATCTGGTCGGCTATTTCTCATTCTTAGAATAATTTTCAAGAAAAACTTAGTTAAATCAATAGGTGTGAAGTTAAATCAATAGGTGTGAGGGTTTTCTCACAGATTTTTAATGGCTAGATCTCAAAATAGTGTGTATTTTATGTCGTATTTGAAACATGTAACAAATATATGACCTGATAAGTATGAAATAGATCTGGTATTTTTTAGCAATAACCTACCTTGTTTTCAGAACATTCTATTTTCTTTCTTCTTGTGATTTCTTCATCGTTTTGTTGCTCTATGACCTTAAGCTTCTACGGAACGGAATTATCTTTGGTTATCTTCACTTATCGTGATTTTTGACTAGTCTTTTAACCTTACATTCTTTGCCGTTTAGAAAGCATCAAATCTAAACTTGTGTGAGACATCGCGCATTGACTCAAAAATTTATTAGGGTGATCAATAAGTTCGTGCGTTTTTTTTTATTAATCATAACGTCAATTCGAAAATTCAAATTGCAAGTGATCTGGAATGTATTTGTATGGAGTAAACTGAAATTTTTCTTCGTTTGTTATGGGAAAAGTTCATTTTGAGAAATTCTGACGCAGATTTCGATATATTTTTTTGAACAAAAGGTTTTTCCTTCACTTCCACTTTAATTTTCTTAATAATGGCAACATAGTGTTTATTTCCATCGAACCCTCTCGTCGTCTTGTTTATTTGGATCCATGTGAGTGCATTGGCGTCTTTTTTGTTGCATTGCCTTCTTAATATATCACTTGAAAATTAAATATAATATTTTTATAGTCAATTGTTCCCTACGTTTCCACAAATATTTGGATGGTTAAAAAAAAAGAAAATTTACAATGTCAAAATTGAATTCATCATTCTATAATTGTTGCATATCACACAGTAAAATTAAATGATTTAATTAACCTTAAACCCTATATACCATACAGTAAAACGCATGAACTTTTGACTCACACTAATATTACAAAATCTTTTTGAATTATTGTCGCACTATTTCATTAGAGCCCTTTAATTTGCAAACGCCCTATGTACCATATTATATTTGTAAGAGAACTATTAGGGGTACTTAGAAGTAATGCCTGTTTAATATTATAAAAAAATTAATTTATTTAAGATTTAATACCGTTTTAATCTACAATCCATTTATCGTTATCGACAATCTTGGCCCATGTCACGTGACCAAACTTTCTGTTCGTTTTTGAAGCAAAAAATTCATGCGCAGTTTTGAAACTGCGCGGGGGGAAATTATTTTCCACAAAGAAAATGTTCCATAGATCTGAAAAAATGGTAATCTGTGCAGTATCAGGAGATTGCGGTGGGCAAGGAAGGAACTTTTTGATATTTTCTTGGGTGATTCTGGCACTATGAGGTCTTGCATTGCCATGTGCTTTTTTGCATCAAAAACATGTTTAGTTTATCAAGCTGAGCACAATAATATTCACCACTTATGGTTTCGTTAGGATTCAGAAAGTCCTATTGAATAATTCCTGTAAAATTCCGCCATACTGACCGTACAGTTTTTTTTCTAGGGTGAAGATCCGGTTTTTAAATGGTAATAACCATTGATTTCTTATGTGGATTGCTGTATAGAAGCCACTTTTCACCCCCAGTTACATTTTGTTGAAGAAAAGAATCTTCGGGTTTATCGGTAGCAATGACCGGAACCCAGCCTTCGTTTCTGGTGCACCTCTAATCTTAATCCTTACTAAATATCAATATATTAACTAAAATATAGGTTGTGATTATACTAAGTTAAATTATTGTCAGTAGATTGTAATGTTTTGTTCTAAAATCTGAAAAAAACTACATTATTTATGGGTACCCCTATTATTTATTCATTAAGTATATTGTACCGAAAAAGGTGCCTAATATACGGATCTTTTAAACTTTGTAAAACGTTGGGACTACCGTATGATCCTTCCGTGAATTGGTTCCGAAAAAAATGATCGATTCCATTGGAAATATCCGAATTGAATCTGACGACAAAGTTGCTCCAGCTTTCTGAACAAATAGCAGACCATCATTTTTTTACTTATTAAGCTATTATCAAAAAAAGCAAATCTATCGTAGAGAGCAATACGTACATGTTAACTTTTATATGTCAAAGACTACAACATATACAAAGGATGCAATTTTTCGTGTTTATTTTGTTTTTGGTGAGTATAAGAACGTGATGGTTCTGCAAAAACCTAAGTAATTTATGATCTAATTATTTTATGCCTTCTGGTAGTTTTTTAGTTTACTTATGACACTATTCTGTGTTTATGATTAAAATATTTAAATTTTTATTAAGAAAAGAACTAAAAAATTTCCATTTAACACTTAGTACATTATTATTACGATTCAAAAATAATAATGTATTAGGATTTTTTTTAAATAGCAAGAATGTTTTTTGCGCGTATGAAGCTGTACGGCGTATAAAAGAAATTGAACGTTTGCTTGTATGCGGACCTGTTTTTTTTATTGATTTCTCTTAACAGGTTTTTTTTGCTTCCAATATGATTAGAATTTTTCTAAAAAAAAACCTGTTAGACAATATTTCAGCATTTAATAAACATTTCCTGAGATGGATTGGAAGTCTTAATCGCCAATGTCAATTATTTGATTGTATTTTCTAAAATTGGTACTTGGAGTGCCATATGAAAATATCAGTGAAATAATTGACATAAGTCTATCAAGAATATCGACAACTTACGCAATTTTACCGATAAACAATTAGTGGATATAAATAACTCTTATTAAACAAAAACAAATCTCGCTCTTTTCTGGAAATTTCGTTCTTTCCCTGGAGATTATGCAGCTGCTCTCATCCCTATGAAGATTGAAGAATTCTATAACTTACAAGTCAGGTACTTTGTTAATTGTTAGTATATGGTTTATATAATATATATATTTTTTTAAATTATTTTTATTTCCGAATTAACAATACATATTTCATCGAAACCGAAGCTACACCGCGGTTTCTTCACCGGACTTTTTAAGAAAGCTCAATGCAATTAGTAAAATATTTTCTTATTCATCGTATATATTAACTTGGACTAAGTAGATTTTTGCCTCACATATAATTTCATGTTTAACAGTGAGACAGTTATCTACTATTTGCATGGTGTAACATTTTATGTGCATTTAAATTGAATTATAAAAAATAATTATTTTTATTATTACATATCCTGATGTTAAATTGGTTTATAAACAAAACAATTGCAAGATATCGAATTTTTTTTATCAAAAGGTGTCGGGGCTGACCTTACGATACTCAACTGTGAATTATTCGTTTTCTTTGTTTATGCTACTCGCATACGCTTGTCTCGGAAAGTGGTATGTAGAGATTTGCTCAGTCGATCGTGATGTTCGACATTCTTACACATAATTCATATAAGGCAGCAGCTTTTTTGTAAACAAAAAATCAGTCGAATTTACACTTATTGTTACGTTTATTATGATTATCTGTGACTTATGGTCAACAAGCTCCATCCAAAAGAATATAGAGTGTGATTTGAACAACGATGCAGAAGACTTCTATGTGGAGGACGCCGAATTGCAAGCATTATTGAATACATTTTTCTGAAATACTCGGAGGAAATGAACATGACAATGCGCTACTATATATTACCAGGCCTCTGACAGAAGAATCAGTGTTGGAACTCGCATGTTTCGGTTTTTTTTTTAGTTTTTCCACACCTAACTGTGTTCAGTTATACACAGGAACCTTTTGATGGGACTAAATGAAACACTCCCGACACTTTTTGATATGATTAGTAATATGAACAGATGTATCATAAATTTAAATGAATTATATAAATAATATTAATATTATTTATTTGAAATATTATAAGTTATGAGTAACAAACTGGGTGAGTAATAAGTAGTTGATAGATTTTAATTTTAGACATTTTTTAAGTAATAAATTTTGTGTATGCTTCACATATCTGAAATAGCTCCTGAATCGCTTCCCGAATTTATGTTCAACTGTGCTGTGGCTATCGAATAGGGTGCTTTTTGTGTTTACGCTATAACTTATAAATTCTAAAAACCACATGCTGGATTTATTAGTCAGTCGAGATGGGTTTAAATTGTACGACACTCAATAAGTTCCAGTAATGCTCTCCCGGTTTCAAGAATTCCGACAAAGGCTTGCAAAACCACAGAACGTTAAGATTG
Source organism: Cosmopolites sordidus (assembly GCA_031761425.1). Classification (NCBI taxonomy): domain Eukaryota; kingdom Metazoa; phylum Arthropoda; class Insecta; order Coleoptera; family Curculionidae; genus Cosmopolites; species Cosmopolites sordidus. The sequence continues at coordinate 987,616 of JARFXV010000457.1, read as the reverse complement.
CCGCTTTAAACTGTCTCTGAGAGATCATTTTACCACCAGTAGAGTAATTACGATACTATCTACCATTGGATGGTATCGTATCGCCATTCTGTGTTATTTATCACAGTCGAGGACTAGCGCAAACGCAGTAGTGTCCCAGACATATAATACCTGGTACGCAAAATGGAATGGACTTGTACATAATGATAACCTGCATGGTAATCGAGAATTAGTTTGAAGATATTGAGAAGAAACAAGCAATCTCCAGTTTTCTGTGGGGAAGCATGCGCATCGCACTGCAGAGATTATGAGCTTGTAATATCAGACCACCTGTGGTGTTCATTCCAGAAACCTGACTTCGTATTTATTGTATAGAAAAAATATCGAAGCCGCACCTGTTGCCATTAACACAAAGCGCGTCCTCAATTGGCCAGTAGCCACCAAATTCTCTGGATCTTTCGGTTATCGAAGAAGCGATATATCATAATATTTTTTGCCAAATTTGGGAATGCAGCTTCATTATCTTATTACTGTATAGTGTTGGATCATGTAATGCTCCATGATTAAGTGGTTTCACAAAATCAACTTCAAGTACCTCAGCTACTTATCGCCCACCCTATAGTACTGTTACGTGTGATATATTTTTTAATTATAAATTCAAGAGTGGTTACACCCATTGCTTAAACATAACGTTAAATAGTATTCAATATGAAAATCTCTTTTATTAGACTCTGTAGATAAATATTATACTACTTATATTTTAATAATAATACATATAGTTCCAATATTACCGATTAATTAACAACTAATTTATTTTTTAGAATTTTATTGTACATTACATTGTTACATAATCTATTTATTCAAAAAGGAAAAAAAAAACATACTTTCAAATAAAGATATGCAATTTAATGTTACATGCGTACAATGAACCTCCACTAATATAATTTTGGTTTTAACAGGTATTCCGTTCTCACATGGTCTATTTAATAAAGAAACTGCAGTATTGTGTAACTTGGTAAGTTGTTAAAAAAAAATCGATGCTATTTTAATACACATTTGTGCGTTTCAGAATGATACAATAATTTAAATAGAAACTAGATAAGTTTTTGGAAAGATGTGCTTGAAATACTTTATTTGTATAGATGAAGAAAAATGAACACTTATTTTTTCCAATAAGGTAATACGACAACTTTTTGCTATTTCTGCTATTTCATGTATTTTTTTTTATTTGTTTAGAGTTTGGAAGAACACAATTTATGGACTATGGGAAGATTCTGTTATTCAAATGTAGAACAGATACAAAAGATTTATAGCTGCGTTCGTTTCCGACGATTATCGACTATAATATCAAGTATTTGAACTTGTTATATAATTTAATGAAAATAACAAGAAAAGTTTATTGTTTTTATTTGTTTTTCGTTTGCTTTTTCCCTTACATTCCCAATAGTAAAGTTGAAAATTCCATAACATATTTAAAAAAAAAAAATTTCTCCAAAAATCCTGTTATGATGAAAAACTTTTGTTGCAAACAGTTGATTGAATCCACATATATTTCCTAATTTTTACTGTAAAAAAACCTTCAGCATCGTTATTCCATTTTTTTTAATTTTTACTAAAATGACGAGGGAATATTACAAAAATCAATAAAATAAAAGAAAAAAAAGATATATTAACGTGAATGTCGAGAAGAAATCAGGGAGTATATAGTAATAAAATATAAAATTAAGAAAGTATGAAAAATATAGAATTTGTTATATGGTTTCAACAAACTCCTGTTTTATCTGAGCAGGATTCAAATAATTCTTATCGAGGATATCGTTGAAAACTTCTTTTGATTAAAGGCTGTAGCACATAACGATCAGATCACAGATATACTATAAAAAAAATTAAAGCTAAATGTTCAATGATAATCTTTTCGAATTTTTTATTTAAGGGACTATATATGGATTCTTTTAAATATTTGCTATATTAAGTGATACCAATACCATCACTATTTTTTTTTAATAAATCAGTTGACCGGTTTTTTTTTGGTTCTCCCATAACGCCAAATATCCAACAATTCCAAAAACCTTTCCAGGTTTTTTTGTTGTTTATAGAACATGATTTTTATGTGGGTTCTTTTTAACTATTGACTATCTGAACTAATGAATTTTACTGTAAAAACTCTTTGGTGCATGGTTTTATTTATACTAAAACGTCAGCAGAATATTAAATAAAACAAGATGAATAGAAAAAAGATATATTAATAATAGATGATCACAATTTGTAGATGTTTGGAAACAGGGGAGCACAAAATAAGTCACGTTTAGTCCCCATTACCCTGAATAGTTACAGAAAGTGCTTTTAAGCCTGACTTTCTACATTTATTTACTAATATATAAATAATTCTAAGTACTAACAGGATTTTCATATAAACCAGTTGGTCGGTTTTTTTTTGGTTAAATATAGCTTTTAAATATTGATAATTGTTGTATGCAGTTGAAAATATAATTCTACATTGTCTAATTCAAAGTAGTTGCCATGGGGACCGTTTGTCCACTTTTCATAACAGCGCTGTACCTCAGATACTGAAATCGCCTTCAACTGGTCGGTTACGACCTTTAAAATGTTCTTCCATACCCCACGACGATGTGTTTTGAGGTGAATTTTCAATTCTGAGAAAACGAAAAAGTCACAAGGACTCAAGTCTGGTGAATAAGGGAGCTATGAAGCCACAGTGATGTTTTTACTTGACAAAATCTTGGTCGTCTTCAAAAATCCAAGGCTCGTCATCAGTAATGACACGTTCCAGACACTGATCATTTTCTATACCCAATTAATTAGGTCAAAATCAGATGAACCGCTGTGTGAGTTAAATTAAACTCTCCACCGATCATTCTGACTGTTAACCGATGAACAGAACGTACAAGGTCCCGAATTTTTGGACATTTTCTTCACTTGTAGTGGAAGGGCCTTTTACTGCGAGGTTCATTTTCAATCGAGTTTTGGCTTTCTGAGAATGCCTTAAACCACCTGGAAACCCGGGCCCTTGACAAAACACGGTTTTCATAGGCCTGTTGAAGTATGCAAATTAGTTCAAACTAGTACTGAAGAAGCATCAAGTGTTCTCACACAACCTCAAATTGAATTGATTAAATATATCGATCTGGATGGCAGTGGGAGATGAAGGAGGTCAAGGCTCACCAACGGGGTGTACCATCACAGGAAGAAGAAACGTCAGGAGAACATTAAATAAAACAACAAAATAAATAGAAAAAAGATATATTAATAATAGATGATCACAATTTGTGGATGTCTGGAAACAGGGAGCACAAAATAAGTCACCTTTAGTCCCTATTATCCTGAATAGTTAACAAATATAGAAACTGCTTTTAAGCTAACTTTCTACATTTATTAGCTAATATATAAATAATTCTAAGTACCTCCGCAAAAATAAATACTACATCGCTAATACTATCACGATTTTTTTATATAAATTAGTTGACCGGTTTTTTTTTTATATCTCCTCTACAATAAGTCCTAAACCTTATAGGCAACCCTTCAACATTTGTAAAATATAATAACCTATTAAATTAATTTAAAAAAAAAACAGTAATAAGAAAAATATTTATATAGTTAACAATAAAATTTACGTTAAAGGTATAAAAAAGGGAATGCTACAATATAAAATATGTAATCTGTGCACTTATCCTCAACAAAACTTTTTTTATCTGAGCAAGATTTAAATAATACTTATAATACTTCAACGATATCATTAAAAATACTTTTAAAAGGCCTTTCTTTTGTTTTTGTTTAAAAGCCACAGCACTTGGTTTTTGTACCGGTGTTTTTTTCACAACCCCGGCTAAATATAGTGAGCAACTGGCAACGTACCCTAAAAAAATTAAACAATTTTTTCCACTGTAGAAAACGGACAAACAAAATAAGACTTACTTAGCACGTATATTTGTTTGATGCTGGACTTCACCGTCACAGTTCCATTTACTAGCAGCACCATCAGCTGCCCTGAAGCAAAATTCCCTCGCGCTGAATGTCTGAACAAATGGTAAGTCCTCTACGACAGCATCCGCGCTTGAAAGTCGCAATAGCAACCTATTCAAAATATCTTTTATTTACTACGTTCCAGAGAAAAAAAAAATTACCTTAAATTATTAACAACTGAAGTATGTTTAACTAACACCAAATTGACTTTACCATCACCCAAATGGCAATATGGGGCAATGCCTTTAGGGCTTCTACTACAAGCACAGCTAATATTAGCACCACTAATCATAAAAAATTTTCCTCGAAGAGTTTCCCATCTAAAGTGAAAAATGACCTCGGTATATACTAATTAATACTAATTGTATTGTTACTTACTTGCAAGAAGCTTTCTCTTTAGGTTGTGTTTCATTATTGCAAACTTCGCAATTTCCTTTGCAATCGACGTCTTGAATTTCTTTTTTATCTGTGTATATTGCAATCTCACCTTTGTACCCTCTGTTTAAAATTAATTTCTTAAAGCCTAAAAATGAAAAATGCAACTGAAGCCTCAATAAGAATAAATAATCATCCTAGAAATTTTCCAACAATTAATTTTTCATTATTTATAAAAATTATCAATAATATCACTAAATTATTATCAACTGGTTTGGTCAAAAATAAATTTTCCAAAGTTCCTTGACACGAACTCAACTGAATAATTTACCTTTTAAAATCAAGGTGAACTAAATTTACAAATTTCAAGGTTGCAAGGCTAAAATATTTATTTTTAAAAAGATTCAAGGTGTATTTTTAAATAAACTAAAAATATGTGAACCAAACTTGATTCACTAACCATGTTAGCATCATCAGGAGATGCTTTGAATCAAAGTTTACAAAATAGAAGAATTAATAATAGAATATGAGATTAAATTATTGTTTGTGTACCTGAATAGTCATATCGGTGGGGGCCCATCCATCTATATTGATCACTGTGATAGGCAACATCTCCTAAATATCCATAACTCAATACACTTGCATATAGCCTCAACAAAGTATGTTCATCATATACTGAAACTAAATCTAATCCTAATGTATCACCAAATATTATATGCAGTACTGCAGTAATAGGATCTGTGGTACCATGAATACAATATGCTATTGTATCTGTGCTACCACCTAAAATATGTTAGCTGGTTATTTTTAGACATTGTACCTAACATAACATGTAATTACATTCCCATTAACAAACATTTGTTACATGTTTTGATAAATTACCTGGGATAATTCCTATTGGTTTTCGGGGTTTTGGCAAAGTTTCATTTATATTATTTGCATCAATACCTCTGGCCCTACACTCTCTCAAAACCAAACCATTAAATAATTCTGAAACAGTCCCATCACCTCCTAAAGAAGCAAATAAATTTAAATACATTAAATTTGAATTATTTAGAAAGTACATCTTACCCACACAAGCTATTGAATCAAACATGTCCAAATTATGATTTATCAGAAAGTCTCTTATTTGATCTTTTCTTTGTGACACATTTACTGTTACTTCTACCCCAGATAAAAGAAAAAGTTCTTTTCCATATTTTTCATAAATTTGCATAGCATTTCTCTTGCCACCAAATGGATTTACAAAGAGTAACAGGTGTTTTGGTCTTTTAGAGAATTCTAAATAGATATTATACATAAGGATTTAACACAAATGAATTAGTTCAAAACAATGGAATAAAAGTCAGACCACAGAAATGTAAATACTGTGATCAGAATTGTAGTGATGTTATTCAATGTCAGAGACACAAGGTAATTTTATGTAAATGATGAAAATTCAACTAAATTCCTTGAAAGTAAAACTTAAATTGATAGTTGAATAATTATACTAACTTAGAAGGTGATTTTGTAATGTTTTCACCCAAGAAGCTACTTGCATTGCATCTGAATGTTTCAGTGTAAGATTTTTATAAGTCCATTTATCATCATTTGATCTTTCTGCATAATGTATTGTAAAATGATTCGGATCTATTTGTCTTCTTAAACCTGGATGACTATTTTTTAAATAATTTTGCTGAATGGACAACACATTCTCTATAGGTACAGTATGTTGTGCTAAAAGAAACCTTATTTGCATGATACATAATTAAGTAAAAAAAAAAGAAATAACAAGACACACACATACCTAAAGGTGGTTTTTCATTATCCCAAACCAACACTCCTTTATGGAAAATGATTTTAACTTTTTTCTTTCCATTTATGAAAGTGCTCAGAAGCACTGGTTCATGATGGTCGGACATATTTTACTTTTATCGTAACTTTTACAAGTCACTAATTATAAATCAATTTACTATTCGCGGTTTACATTGTTATTGCTTTTTTGTCGGAAAAACTGAACGTTATCCGGAAGGTTGCAAGAGCACTTCGCGAGTATTTGAGGCCATCGCTTGTTGCCTTTGACGTCAAAACATTAATTTGTCGTTCTCTTCCCTGTTCACCTTGGCCTTTGAACATCAAATTCGCATTTTTCTTCGTTTTGTTTAACATGGAAATATCAAATATATTTTATCCATTAAAATTAATAACATTTATGTCTTTGTTGCTATGTAGAAAACGCCTCAAGAGATAAGATAGAAGAATAATTTACGCCATCTTATAGAGAATAGCTGCACTAAAATTAATATTAATGATAAAATGGCGAAGGCCGTTGTTTATCTATAGTATATTATATTCAACCAGTAATACATTAGATATTTTTGATCACATAAACTAATTACTGAAGTTTATTATTTTTAATAAATGCAGTTAATGTTCCTACATTATAAATGCCACGTTATAAAAATGTAGTTAATGCACATATTTATACATCCAAGCTTTTTTCTACTTTAACAGTGACATTGTCCGTATCATACTTTTTAATGGATGTTTTAAATATGATATTTTTATTTCTTTATGGAATGAATTTGCATTTATTAAATTCACATTGCAAATTGGGACCAGAGAATCAATCACAAGATATAAATTCTGTTTACGTCATAAAAAATGACGTAGCTATTAACTATTGAGACGGGTTGTGTACAATTCCTATGATGTACGAATTTTAGTACAACTGATTTTTTTTATTTTAATATTATGTTTACATTTAAAAAAGTAAAATATTTGTGTGCTTGACGCTGTAAAAATTGTTTTCAAATGTATTAAAATACAATAATAAATTATATACTGATTAAGTTTTTTTTAATTTAGTACATATATATCTGCCAAATTTAGTACAAAATTTTTGTATTGTATAAAAATTATTATACCAAGAATTATCTTGTCAGTTGTCAAGTAGTACGCCCGTTTTATGGGATTAGTTTTAACTTAGTGCTTTAAAAAGTTATATGTTTAGAGAAGTACTAAAATTAACTAAACAAAATGTTTAGCTGGTTGTCAAGGGACAACAACAAACAAGAAATTTACAATAATGTCGTTGAAGGTCTCAAAAATATTTATAAGCACAAATTACTACCTCTCGAAGAACATTATCATTTCCATGATTTTCACAGTCCAAAGTTAGAAGACTCCGATTTCGATGCAAAGCCAATGATTCTACTTGTGGGCCAGTATTCTACAGGTAAAACCACATTTATTAAATATTTATTAGAGAGAGAATTTCCTGGCATAAGGATTGGTCCTGAACCAACTACTGATCGTTTTATTGCTGTTATGTATGATGAAAAGGAAGGCATTATTCCTGGCAATGCATTAGTAGTAGATCCTAAGAGACAATTTAGACCATTGTCTAAATTTGGTAATGCCTTTTTAAACCGTTTACAATGTTCTCTTGTTAATTCACCAGTATTACAAAATATTTCAATAGTAGATACTCCAGGTATTCTTTCTGGAGAGAAACAACGGGTGGATCGTGGTTATGATTTTACGGGAGTACTTGAATGGTTTGCAGAACGTGTAGACAGAATAATTTTGCTTTTTGATGCACACAAATTAGATATATCTGATGAATTCAGACGTTCTATTGAAGCTTTGAGAGGCCACGATGATAAAATTAGAATTGTTTTAAATAAAGCTGATATGATTGATCATCAGCAACTCATGAGGGTGTATGGTGCACTTATGTGGTCATTAGGAAAAGTCTTGCAAACTCCAGAAGTTGCCAGGGTATATATTGGATCATTTTGGGATCAACCTTTAAGATATGATGTGAACAGGAGGCTTTTTGAAGATGAAGAACAAGATTTATTTAGAGATTTACAGTCATTACCTAGAAATGCAGCTCTGAGAAAGCTTAATGACTTAATTAAGAGAGCAAGATTAGCAAAGGTGCATGCTTATATAATTGCAGAGCTTAGAAAAGAAATGCCATCAATGTTTGGAAAAGATGCAAAGAAAAAAGATCTTATAAAGAATTTAGGTGCAATATATGAAAAGTTGCAAAGGGAGCATCAAATATCTATAGGTGATTTTCCTGAAGTAAAGAAAATGCAGGAAGTACTATTGAACATGGACTTTACTAAATTCAACCCTTTAAAAATTAAACTGTTAGAAATTGTGGACAGAATGTTAGCTGATGACATATCAAGACTTATGGCCATAATTCCATTGGAAGACAGCAAAACTTCGAATCAAGATGGAAATGTGCAGGGTGGGGCATTTAACAATGTTGAAGATGCATCTCCATTTGGCTACAAGAAAGGAGAGGGTATTGATGCTGGTGCTGGAGAGCATGATTGGATTGTTAATAGAGATAAAGCAAGATATGATGACATCTTTAACCAGCTTAATCCTGTTGATGGCAAAGTTACTGGAATGGGTAAGAAACTTTTTTTAATTACAAAATCGTTTTTTTCTTATGTTATTTATGTATTAATAAATTGTTCCATTTTATTAATTAAAATTAAGGAGTTAGACTTTTTTTATCACCCAGTGTTAATTAAAATTTGCTCTGTTAATATTTACCAAGATAAGAGTTAACTTAATATCAATACAAAGGTGTTACGTAAGTTGGGTGGTAATTTTTATCAATACATTTTTATTAATCTCTAGCATAGCTTCTGTAACTGTTAAATCTATAAAAATCCTAAAACAGAATCATTCATTGACACAGTTTAATTAAATTCTAATACATTCATGTCATGAAGTAATTTATATCAGTTATAGAAGTGTTCATATCAATTATTGAAGCTACTTAAGTAGGCCTTGATATATAACGCATTTTTCCTTTCTAAAATTTCACTTAAATAAGCGGCATCGAAAAAAAAAGAGTTTTTGCAACTACCAAGAAACATAACTCCATTTCGTGGCTTTAATGAACCTTGAAGAATGTAATGCTTCATAACAATTAGATCTAATTCTATTGGTCTGAGTGACCCAAATGACCAAATATCTGAAAGAGTTTAACGTTTCTATTTAAAATGATCGTTTAGATATTGTAAGAAAAATAAGTATAATTGGAGATATAAGTAAATACCTATAATATTTTTAGTAAATTGTCTTGTTTCAAAAAATAAATATGAGCTGTCGTGTAGATATATCTTATCGTAGTCAATTAATTATATCACATTTTACAAGAGTAAATATATAAAGCAAACAAATGGATAAATCTAGAGTAAATTGAAGGTTATTTATTTAAACATGGAAAAAAACTCCAATACGAAATTTAATGGCTCATTTGCAATAATGCGTGGTAATACACAATATAATTAATTTAATGTAAATTGTCTCACCCCTACCAAACAATTTTAGAATCATTTTCTATTTCCTTTAAAGTCCATTACATAATCTACATACAAAATTGGCTATTTTAACTCTTATTGTTAACTAGCATTTACCGTTTAAGTGTCCTTTAATTTTCCCGCTATTCAGAATTTGTTTTTTTTTATGTTATAAATTAGTTATTTTCTTTTTTGGAAAATACAAGGGCCGGTCACATATAATTCCTAATATATTCAAAATATTTAAATTTGCTAATCTAAGATGATTTTATATGTGACTATCTCAAACAAGTTGAATATTTCCTGTTTATATTCAAATATCAGAGTTTCAGAAATACTGCTCAAATTATAAAGCATCTGATTTTTGTTGGTTAATAAACAATGCAGTGATTTGTGAATGAGAACAAATCAATTGCTAGACAAAACAATATACATTTTTCATCCAAATAATTATACTTTCTTATAAACAAAAATGAGCGAATCACATGTTCCGTATTCACCTGATATGAAACCCCGTGATTTGTTTCAATTCCCCCTGCAGGAATTACTGTTTCGAATGCTAGGAAGGTAATCCATAAATTTCATCCTTGCTTTTTTTTATCAAAAAAAAAAAAGAGCGAATCACAAGTTCCGTATTCACCTGATATGAAACCCCGTGATTTGTTTCAATTCCCCTGCAGGAATTGCCGTTTCGAATGCTAGGAAGGTAATCCACACATTTCTTCCTTATTATTTTTTATGAAAAAAAAATGAGCAAATCAAGCTCCGTATTCACCTGATATGAAACCTCGTGATTTGTTAGATGATCTTTTAAAGGCGTACAGATCATTTCCTGAACTACTGCAGCATCTTTTTCGAATGATATCGCGTTTACAACTGATTTTTCATAGTAGTTATATTTATAGTAGGTTCCTATATTATACCTCGTTTTATAGCAGAAATGTAGAGGCGCAGAATTCAGTTGAAGACCTAATAATAAACGAAACGATAGTAAACTAAAGCACCTACATTAACTGCATTGATTAGGAAATATTCAAAGAGATGGACGAACCAGATATATTACAGTGAGAGATTTATTTTAAAGAAGTAAATAGATTTGGATAAACTGCGTTCATAGTTCACGTTCTATTCAATCAGGAACTATACTTTTTAATTTGAGTAGTAGATGAATTCTGATTAAATTAATGTAAAATTATTCGATTGCTTTAATAAAATAGAAGCAATGAGAACAATTTACAATTATCTGCTTCCTTGTTTTTAGGGGTGTTGAATTCTGCCCCATCTTTGATAGGAATTTGGACTAAACGAAAGAAATTCTTCTCGTTACGACGATGTAAGCTTCAAAAGGATTATTTAAAAAAATATCCTGTTGCATTTTCTTGGACGCTTACTGTCAAACGTCAAATAAAACTGGCCTTTCATGTTTCATTTGCTTCAAATTTGTTTTTCCTATGTGTTTTTTTTTTATAGTCGTTATAAAAGTTCAGTATATCACCCGTGAATTGTAACATGTACATACAATTAAATATCAAATATCAAGGAAGCAGACTAATGTTGTTCTGTCAAGGTATTAGTTGTGGCTTGAAAGTGTTGTGTGTTCATTTTGATGCCATCCAGTGAAATGTCTATTTAAAAAAATGCCGTAAAAATGTTATGGTCTGTTTAAATTTATAATTGCATATTAGGTATTTTAAGGATATTCATCAGACCACATTTTTTCTGCATTTTAAATCTTACCGAATATAATTAATAATCATTGTGGTTCTTTCAGCCGCCAAATCGGAAATGGTTAAATCGAAACTGCCGAATTCTGTTTTGAGCAAGGTTTGGAAATTAGCGGATGTTGATAAAGATGGAATGTTGGATAACGAAGAGTTCGCCCTAGCGATGCATTTAATCAATATTAAAATGGATGGTAACGATTTACCCCCCGAACTACCAGCCCATCTAATACCCCCTTCCAAACGTTGATTTTTGTTATTGTATTTAAATTACCACATATTTATTACGTCATCCACAAGTGCTATTTATTATATCATGGTATTTGTTGTGCCTATATCAGTTATGTCTTTAAAATCACTTTGAATATGTCATACACGGTGTCCCACTTAAGGTGAACGTGTTAATATTAATTAAACAACACAGAATTTTAATTTCTTTGCCGATTTAGAAAATATATATTTTATTTCGAAAAGACTCAGTTTTAAGTGGAATACTTCATTTTAAAAGCAATAAAATATGCTTTAGTCGATCCTTAGACAACTAACGAAATTTTCATTTTTAATAATAAAATTAATAATCATTGTGATACAATAGCGTACTATGTATATTTGTACTATAATAATGTAGATAAATATTTTCCTAATTCATGTAAAAAAAAATACACAGCCTAAATTTTGTATACTGTAGGATCGTGTTTGGGTTTCTAGGCACTTGTAGGAATAATTTTTTTTTGATAGTTAATATTGTATGCAATGGCAACATAAACAATTTGTTTTAATGTTTCTTTTCACAGTGACCTATAAAATTGTTAAAAGGTTATTCATTTTCCATTGTTTGTTTTAATAAAAGTTTATAAATTATTTACTTGTTTGATTTCCTTCCAGTAAAAAAAAAAAATAAAACATCTTAATATCAACGATAAAAATACACCTATTTATGATTCACCTGATAAAAAGTTATGAATATTTTTATCTTATGTAATTCTCGCAAGTGGCAACATAAAATGTTCCACAACAAATTCAATGAACTTATCAATTTAATCCGAACATTCAACTAAATAATGAATCATTAGATATGTTGGTAATAAAAATACCACATTAAAAGTGAATATTTATTATATTATATTATATTAATAAACACACAATTTAAAATATGTTTTTTTTTCAAAAACAAACACACGTTATTGACAAAATAAAAAAAGTATAAAAATAAAACATTTTTTTAACAAAATCATTAGGTGTACAAATTAATTCTTTCTTAATATTATTAAGTAGATTATTAATTAGAATTAAGTAGATATACCAGCCACCTTATGAGGCTGATATATCTACTTCAAGTTCTGAGAATAGAATAGAATTTTATGAAGAATCAAAAATTTCGATGTATAAGGGCGAAAAAGATTTTTACAGCGTGTTAGCTTTCACATACATGCTACAAAATGAACTAAAATCATCTTCTATGGATTGAATTGATTTTTTTTTTGTGAATATACTCTGAATTGTGTAAAACGACAGAATAAATTAATTTGTACGTTATAATATGTATTAATTTGTACGTTGTAGGTATATAATATATTTTTTTACCACTTAGCATTTGTTTTTTCATGAACATAATCTTCAGCATTTACATGCACTATGCCATCTTTGGACTGAAACTGCCAATGATATTTTGTTGTGGTAATCTACAAAAAAAAAATCAATATTATTCAAAATATAATTGAGAATTAACATTATGTATGAATATTGTCTAAAAAAAAAACCAAACATTTTGAGTATATCCGAAATTTCCACACCCGGTGATAAATCATCCAATTCAAATACAATTGTTGCTCAGATTATTTTTACACCACTTATATATTTTGTAAAAAAACATACCTTCTCGAACTGACAAACCATGCCATTTTCTGTAACTGAGGCTTCCTCAGTTCTATCTGCATAGGGTGCGTTATATTCTAAATTAAGTGGCTCGTCTTGAGTCTCGTCTTCAATAAGGTCATCAACGTCTTCATCATCGTTATCATCTTCTTCCTCATATTCGCGTTCATCTGGTAAATCTCGTGAACTCTCACCTTGACAACATGCACAACCTAAAGTCGCTGATTGGAACGAAGTGCTTTGGTATTCCCTAAATGGCACTGAATAGTTTATTTCATTGTTGGTACGTCTCCTGTTAAAATAAAAATTGTGTTGGTCATGGCGCATTCGTCTCATTGCATTGAAAGTGTTTCTCATTGGCCTGATTGAAGGAAAATATGGCACATCACCATCTCTTTGTGAAATAGATGAGGTTGATGTTTGTATATTAGATGAGGTGGATGCTTGTGGAGTAGATGATGATTCTCCCATGTTAACATTAACTGTATTAGCGGTTTGTTGATACTCTAAGAATGCATTGTCTATTTGGTCTTGTAAAAATCTCGAAGCTTCTTCTAAAGGTAAATCCAATACAGAATTGACTGTTGGCCAGGTCAATATGGAATTTAAACTGCGATCTATAAAAAATAATATTCAGTAATTATTTGCGCATTCACCATTTTTGTTTGTATATATATATTTATATAAACCTTGTAAAAAAAGATATGGAACTTCAATATTTAAAACTCTTTCCTCTGTGGTAGTGCCCCAGGAGGGTGGAGGAATAGTAAGTTCAACTGGTACTCTTGTGTATTCTGAAAAAGCTCTTCTTTGGGGTATGTAATTATTTGGAGATCCTTGTCCTCTAAGGGGTGTGTAATTAGGAGGTACTTGTGCTCTAACGGGTGTGTAATTATATGGAGGTGCTTGTTCTCTAAGGAGTGTGTAATTATTTGGAGGTGATTGTCCTCTAAAGGGTGTGTAATTATTTGGAGGTGCTTGTTCTCTAAGGGGTGTGTAATTATTTTGAGGTGATTGTCCACTAAAGTGTGTGTAATTATTTGGAGGTGATTGTCCTCTAAAGGGTGTGTAATTAATTGGAGGTGCTTGTCCACTAAAAGGTGTGTAATTATTTGGAGATTCTTGTCCACTAAAGGATGTGTAATTATTTGAAGGTACTTGTCCAGTAAGGGGCGCGTAATTATTTGGAGGTACTTGCCCTCTAGGGGATATGTAATTAAATGGAGGTAATTGTCCTCCAAGTTGGTTATATTCGGAGTATTCTTGTTGGGTAAGCTCATTTAAGAAATTGTGTCGATCCTGTTGTTCCATTTTTGATTTTTAATCACAACTAAAAAAAAAAATAAAGCAATCTTATATAATATTTACAATATTTTGATATCCAATAATATTGAAAACTATAATATTATATATTAAGGACCGGTTCATTTAAATAACAAATAAATCTTACAGTTGTAGATTAAAAAAACTGTTATCAGAGATTTTTCGTTATAACTCAACAAGAACAATAGAAATACTTTGAAAATGCTCTAATTTAGTTGTATTGAATGGTGTTGCGATAATAAAAAACACAAAGGTCGACAAAAAAATATCAATCAGAGGAAATAATTTGAATATGTTTAAACTAATAAATTTATAACAAAGATTTCATTGGTTCCGTCGCGATATTTTTAATTTAAAGTAGTCATAAAACTACAAAATAAGTTATTTATTTACAGTTTTCATTATTTTTTATTCAAAACAGACTTCAATTTTTAGAAAACGCCATCAGGGTGTGGCACTGTGGTCGAGGCCTGTTTACAACTCCGGAATTATCTCGAAAAACTGTTCTTTCATAGCTAGGTTAAGTTTTAAAAATAGCCAGAAGTTGCACGGAGACAAATCAGATATAGGGAGGGGACTGATCATTTCCGCCCAGTATATAAGATAAAAGCTTTTTGATGAGCGTAACAGAACGCAACAGTTATTTCGAGGTAGTTCAGCCACTTTTTAAACATTTCCTTTAGTTGGAATTTGATTAACAAACCTAACCCATCCTTAATTTTCTACCAAAGCGAAATATTGCAAACTACTTTAAAAATGCTTACCGCTCTATAAATAAATCACTGCTAACGTTATTTCTTCACCGAGGCTCTACAGGTACTGCGATACTGTCACGTTACTGTCATTAAGATATGTTAGCGCCTTGAAATGTCTAGTGGCGAAAAGTTTTATTGTGTAATGCGTTTATTCATTTAGAGATGGCGCAGTACTTAAGGAGCCAGCAGGCGTACTAGGGGTTCTTCTCCTGCTAATGACCAAAAATAAAGGAAAATCGGATAGAGCGAGATCTAGACTTAGATTTGGTTAGGGTTCGATTGGGTTGTGTTTTTAGCTTTCCTTTCATTTTTCTGACTGTATATTATTTTGTAGCACCCATTTTTTCATCGCAGTGTGTATATTGTCAAATTGTTTTTTTTTTGAGAATCGTTCTACTAACCTTGAGAAGAGCGTGAAGATGCACCACTGATGATTGTGGAACAGTGATGTTCACAGATAATAATAGAGCTTCAGAATCCAGGTTTCTCCTCTGAACTCAGACGTACTTAAGATCTACACAATTTCAATTTCACAAAACCATAAAATTATTATTTTTTAGCAAAATATTAGATCATCAATTACTGCCTTTTTTAACTACATTTGTCGTTTATTTATGAAAAAAAACAATACAAACCTAATCTTCGATTTAATCTCCTTCAGTTTCCATATATTTTCGCCATCTTTCAGGCAATTTTCGAATCCCAGATCGAAAAAGAAGTAATTAAGGATTTTATCGACTTCCTCTCAAGACGTTAAGCGGTTATAAACCAGATGGTGCTGCTGAGATTGGAAGAGATGAAAATCCGAATGGGCAAAGTTTGGAGAATACGGGTATGATAAAATCTCCTAGCTTAACTCGCTAGTCGTTTCCAGAGTTCTAGCTGATCCCAACATATATACAGCCAAATATACACACCTTTTTGGTATGGATATTTGGTTTTGCGGTACCGATTGATGGCTCACTGGGGTTATCCAACGACTTTCGCCTCTTTTAATTATCGTATAGGGTTCAACTATTCGCCACAGGTCACAATCTTAGGCAGGAAGTTGTATGAACTTAGAGAATATATATATTACGTTGAGAGGGATTTTTTTATTACAAGAGAAATTAGAAGTGTATGAATTACGTATATAGTTCACATTTTAATAAATCTTAGATTTGCCCAGTAGATGAACACTGACTGAATTAATAAAGTAATTTCTTTGCTTTTTGGCGTGTTGAATTTTGTCCCATCTTTGATAGGAATTTGGACTGGCCTTTCATGTTTAATTTGCTTGAAATTTGTTTTTTCTTATGTGTTTTTTTAATAGTAGTTATATAGTTCAGTATATCACCCGTGAACTATATATCACCCGTGAACTATAACATGTATATACAATTAAATATAAAATATCAAGGAATCAGACTAACGTTTTAGTTCTGGCAGGATATCAATTGTAATTTGAAAATGTTCTGCATTTTAAATATCGTTGTATAAAAGCATTTCTAATCAACGTGGTTCTTTCAGTTGCTAAATAGGAAAGGGTTACTATTTATGCCGCGTGCGGTGTCCTTCTTAAGGTTTAATGTGTTGATTTTAAGTATATTTTAACAACATAGAGTTTTAATTGCTTTGCCTGCTTAAAGAATATATATTTTATTACGAAAATCTCAGTTTTAAGTGGAATACTTAATTTTTAACGCAATAAAATATGTTTTTATTATTAGTCTGAATGTGAACTAAATAATGAATCATTAGATATGTTGGTAATAAAAATAGGGCATTAAAAAATTAATATTTATTTTATAATATTAATAAACAAACAATTTATAATACTAATAAAATATATAAAATAAAATTTTTGAAAAAACAAACACACGATATGGGTATAAAAACAAACAGATATGTTTTAAATTTAAATATCAGTCATAATACATAATATAACAAGAACATTTTTTTAACAAAATAAATGGTTAGGTGTACAAATTAATTCGTTCTTTATAACCCCAATCTTGGGTGACTGGTAAGTATGTACCATCAGGTTTCGAAAATAAAACAGAATTTTATGAAGCAGATTAGACCAAATATTTCGGGATGGGGTCAAAATATTGACTGAACTCCGACCTATTACCGATATTCACCAGTGGAGTACAAGAGGTGTAGTACATTAAGAAACACTGTATTATACGTAGACTTTTAGAACCATATAGTAGGGCGAATAAGAATTTTTACAGTAGGGAAACTTGCGCACAGATGTCAAACGAACTAATGGCATCTTCTATGGATTGAATTGAATTTTTTCGTGAACATTATCTGAATTGTATAAAAACAATGGAACAAATTAATTTGTACATATACTATATTTAAGGTATATATTTTCTACCACTCTACCACTCAGCCTCACCATTTGCTTTTTGAAAAACATAATCTTCACCATTTAAATTCATTATGCCGTCTTTCAAATGAAACTTCCAACGATTCCTTGCTCTGGTAATCTACAGAAAAAAATATCAATAAATAAACAGAATTACTACAAACATTAATTCAAAATGTAACTAGTAATTGGTGATATACCGTATTGTGTTAAAGAACATTTGGGACTCTTAAAAACAAAAAGGAATATTAAACAAATCCGAGATACGATTTTTTTGCGTTATTGGTTGAAAAATTATATGAAAGAATATTTGAGCGAAGACTAAGACGAGAAATAGAAGAAAAACTAGAAGAAAATCAAGCACATGGGCGGAGTTTCAGGGTGAAACAATATAATTAAAGATATACAGGACTGTTTTTGTTCCATTTTTGATATATGGAAGCTAGTCATGGACATCGAATCAAATTTAATCAAAACCTAAGATCTAAAATAATCGCAACAGAGATGACAGTTTTAAGAAAAATTGATAACGAAATTGAGAAATTAGAGCAAGATTAGAAGGCCCGATTCTATAGAAAATTCAAGTAATGAGAACAAAAAAGTCAAAGGGGATTAGAAAATAGGAAAATGGATTTTAATGGAAACGTTCGGTTTATTTCGGATCGGATCACTTAAATATTTTGTAAAAACATTATACCTTATCAAACTGACAAACAATGACATTTTCTGTATCAAAGGATTCCTCAGTTCCATCTGCATCAGACACGTCATCTTCTGAATTAAGTGGTTCGTCTTCAGTCTCCTCTTGTGTCTCATCTTCAATAGCATCATCATTATCATCATCATCTTCCTCATCTTCGTCTTCATCTGATGAATCCGGCGAACCGTCCCCTTGATAAAACCTAACTAAGTCCGCTGTTTCAGGCAAAATGCTTTGGGGGGCGCTAGCCAGCACAGCATATTCTAGTCCTTTTTTGGCATGTATCTTGTGATAAGGACAAACACATTGTTGTGTCTTGCGTATTATTCTCATGTTATTGAAAGTGTGTTTTATTGGGTTGATTGAAGAATAAGCTGGCATAGTACCATCAGTTTGTATAATAGATGAGGGATTTACTCCCATGTTAACATTAACAATATTGGTTGCCTGTTGGTGTTTTAAAAAGGCATTGTTGATTTGGTCTTGTAAAAACGCCGTAGCTGCTTCTAAAGGTAAGTTTAATGTTGCACTGACTATTGGCCCGGTCAATATTGATTTTAAATGGTGATCTAATAAAAATAATACAGTAATTTTCTACACATTCCCCATTTTGATTTATATTACCTTGCAAAAATATTTCCGGAACTTCAATGCTTAAAACTCTTTTCTCTGTGGTAGTGCACCCCGGTGGTGGAGGAATAGTAAGCTTAACAGGTACTCTTCTCCATTCTGGAAAAGCTATTCCTTGAGGTATGTGATTATTCGGAGGTACTTGTCCTATCAGTTGGTTATTCCCCTGGTTCTGCTGTTGGGCAAGTTGATTTAGGAAATTTTGTTGATTCTGTTGTTGCATTTTTTGATTTTTATTCACAGCTAAAATAATAACGCAATGTTATATAATATTTACAAAATTTTAATATCTATTACTAAAGTATCAATAGCAACAATAATCTCAAACTAAAAAGTATTAAATTAAATAACTCAAAAAAAGAAACAATTTTTACTTTTGTAGGGTAAAAAAAAGCTGTTATATGAGAGTTTTCATCGAAAACTCTACATAAACAATAGAAACATTACGAAAATGTGCACACATGTTTGTTAACAACGAAAAATGTTTAATGGTATGTTCAGAAATAACAAAGACGACCAAGATAGCCCTGAAAATGTTTTAAATGAATAAAAGATATCTCGAAGATTAAAAAGTAAAGGTAACTATCAATATTAACAGGGGGAATAATTTTAACAAGGATTAAATCAATTTATAATATGAATTACAAGACGATATTTATTTCCAGTTTTCATTATTTTATATTCAAAATAGACTCAATTTTTAAGAAGTGTATTCAAGGTGTGGTGCTATGGTCGAGGCTTGATATAGAGGATGGGCCGATCCCGTGCTCCAAATATATGAGGTAAACTATTTTTGATGAGGCTAGCAAAACACAACAGTTATTCAGAAGAAATTAAGCAACTTTTTTTCAGTTCGAATTGTTATTAACATATTTTAGTCCATCTCCTAACTCACTCTCAAAGCGAAATATTGTAAACGACTTAATAAATGTTCGTACCTCTCACTAAATCACTACTAACGTTATTTTTTCACCGAACGCTCTAAAGAAACTGTGGTACAGTCACGTACCATGAGATGCTAGCGCCTTGAAAATCCTGGTGGCGAAAAGTATCATTACGTAACGCTTGTATTCATTTAAAATGGCGCGGTGCCTAAGACGACTGCCCGGTGGTAGGGCGGCCAGAGTCCTGCCGGCTCGACTCCTGCTATTTTGGTGGGGATATTTGTCTTTCTTTAATATTGTCTACCCATATTTTGATGGGACATTTGGATTGATTCAGAATAGCGAAAATGGCCAAAATAATAGATGCGCCTCAGATTAAAAACAAAAAAGGAGACGGCAGAGCTAGTTGCGCCTAGTTATGTTAATGTATAAATATATTTGAGTGCGTTTTTGTTCTTTTTAGCTCAATTTTGAGAAAGCGTCTGAAAATTAATATAACCGGGCAGATTTTTGTATTAAATATCAGAAAGTGTTTATAGCTGATGGGAGAATACTATTAGGACTTAGTATGTTAATGTATAAATATATTTGTACGCGTTTTTAGGTGTTTTGTCTCAATTTTTTGGAACCGCCTAAACATTGAGCCAAAAGTAGATGTGTCCGACAAATTTAAGTATTCGGTATCAGAAACTGTTTATAGCTGATGGAAGAATAATGAATTAGAATTAGTATGGCAATTGTTTAGCAGACAATGTTTTCTTCAAATACAAAAATGTAATATTGGATATTCGTATCTGAAGAAAGCATTGTGTGTCATACTATTTTCGAAAAAGTGGATATTAAGACATTATTTAAAATGAATTTCAGTCAAGTATCGACTCTCTCATGTAAATTTACGTTTGTCGCTCATAAACATACCCACATAGCATAGCATATAGATTTTAAACTCTATAGGCAAACAGTTATACATACCGATTATTTTATCGACTTCTTTCACTTCCTCGACGGCCTTCGTGGATGCTAATTTTGTTTCCCACAAAGATTTCAACTCCTGTAACACCGTTTCATCCACGCCGTCTTCCAAGAAATGTTCACGAACATTTTGTATCACATCAGCAATAACTTCTTGATAAGCTTTAAACTATTTGGAAAAATAAATAAAATTAAACAATTACCATTGAGGATTAAGTCTTGCAAATCCGATACCAATCAATTTTTTTGTTGAAAGAAAAAAGTGCAAGGCTTTTATTTTCTTGTGGCAAGCGATTGACTGATTATCTGAGTCATTGTTTTGAGATTTTTTGTGCTATTTGTAAACTATATTTGAAATTTTAAAAATTCTTATTGATTAGCACAGTAAAAGAGTTAGAAAAGTTCCTATTCTAGTATTGATGTGTGTATTTGCAAATCCATGAATTATTTATTACAGCTATATAATGAGTGCTTAGAATTTGAAAATTATACCCTATACAAAACTATTCAGTGATATTTAAAACGTTTGGATCAAATTTATTTTTGTTTGTAAAGGGTTTTTCCGATAAGGGTGTCAGAAATTTAAAATAAGGCACAATGTTTTGAAAATAATGTAGTTCAAATATCCCTATCGGCATCGCCTGGTGGAATGCATACATACATGCACATTTGTAAGATAGACGAGGAATTATGTTAGCTAATAAATGCTATTTTAGTCTTTTGAAATACCTGCCTAACCGTAATTTCTCAAGAATTACCAAAATCAGGTTATATAGAGCTCTCATTGTCCCAATCTAATCTTTTAGGTCAGAAAGAAGCCTGGACGTTAACAAAAGTAGATGAAACACTTTTAACATATTTTGAGAAAAAATCTTCAAGTAGTAGAGGAAAACTAAGACTATGTTGGAGGGATGGCGTAACAAAGAAGGTCGAGACCCTACAGGATTGTATGGCTACTGATAATGACGATGATTACTCCTTCAGCTCAAATACCGCACCGACAGTAACTTTCTTTGGATGAAGAGGTAACTCTTGAATCACTTGAAGCAAGAAATGCGCTTAGTCCCCACCCAAAGTGGGAGTCGACTTCCAGCTGCTCTAGAGCCCAATTTGTTTATTGCCACAATGAACTGAACAATGCAATCTATGATTGACATTTATATTTCAAGCGTTCTGACACTCTTATAGGAAAACTCTTTAAATTTGTAGCTCAGCAATTCAAATTTGAATTGCATTTATATATATATATATATATATATATATATATATATATATATATATATATATATATATATATATATATATATATATATATATATAACCTATGAATGAATTAAATAACAAGTTTTTATAAATATTTCTTCGCTGTTGAATAAATTATAAGTTAATGTTAAGGTATTTCTGAAATATATTGAAACTACATTAAAGAAGATATGATTATTTTATTTAAAAAAACGAAATCTACAATTATATATGTTCTGACATTTTTTATATTACCTACCATAATAATTGTTTTATATAAACAAAAAAAAAATCAGTACAAATGTTTTTGGTACTCTTTATAATTCAAAATTGCATTGGAAAAAATGTTTAATGCGAAGGTCAGGTTGTAATAGAACAACACGCAAACCTCCTTTTTTTCTTCTTTAGAAAATTCCGATTGAAAAGCATTATTACAGAATGATATTTAACTTACCACAGAGAATTTACACAAAGAATTAGACATTATTTTGTATCGAGACAGTAGTGTTTTAGTTTAATTCTGAACTTTCTCTCGAGAATCCATTAAACATACCGTTCGCACAACCATATGAAACAACTCGTTGGAGAACAGTGACTGAACCGCTTTACGCTAAACGACCGATGACGTGCTACAGGTAGTCTTTTGAATTTATGCCTAATTAAACAAGCCTCATTGTATCTACAAGAATGGACATCGCACCGGGCGCCAGTTCTTGACCATTTAACCGTAATTTTCACCTATTTTCGTATGGATTATTTTTTTTCGGCATGTCACTAACCTGATATCGCAACCATTCTTTTGCTCGATATATAATTGTATTTATATGGTTTATTAAAAAAAAATAACAGTTATTTTCAATTAATAATTTTATTCAATAAACAAAACCGATGTCATTATTTTATTTACTAATAATTAGAAGCCCAATTATTGCAAAAAAGACTGAAAAAATATTAGGTCAGGCATCAATAAATCGCATTGAGTTTAAATGAGCAAAGAAAATATTTATAAGAAATTAGTGTTATGCAACCCAATATACTGTAATTTTAAGCGGATCTTTAAAGGTAAATATATCAAATTATAATTTACTGATTTACTGAACCTACTATTTAAAGATATTATTGATATACACCTTGTTAATTAAAATAAAAACCTTACAAGCCTTTATATATGAAAACAAAAAGTAAAAAAAAATATAACACTATATGTATATATATATATATATATATATATATATATATATATATATATATATATATATATATATATATATATATATATATATATATAGCCGACCGCGGTGGTCTGGTGGGTTTGTTAGAATTATACTTATAATTGAATAAAAAAATATATAAAAAATCAGTCACATTACTGTGTTTATACACATCGCATCAGGTTTCATAGTAACCGGAGTGGGAGTGCTTAGTCCACGCCCAACCCACCTATCCTGAAGAACCGGGGACTCTTTTGTAGGGGGTTACCATACCTTAACCGGCGGGTTACGGATTTTAGCCGCCTTCGTTAGCTGCGTTACGCACATCCTAATGTAGTGCACGGAGACCAAGGGCACAGGACGAGGACGTTGGTACAATATTTGTTGGTGCGTCTTTATTAGACTGTAAACTTTTAGTCAGAATTTTATTAACGTCTATATGTCGGCATCTTACACTGCTTCCGAGACCATATCACCAACCATTTTGAGCCCTAGACCAATAAAGTCTTACAGGGATATTTCGTTTAATTAAATAACTGTTTTAACTTATATAATTTTTTATCAAAAATAGGATTTAACGGTGCCTTCACCATTTTGTTAAGAAAGTGTTATTCTTTATAAGAAAACATTTTTAAGAAAAAAGTTAAAAACTTTTAACATTTCTTTTCTTCTTTAATAATATGAAAACAAATATTTCATATAGTAAAAATATGTAGTTCTAAATTTTGTTTAGAAACAGACATTTTTACAAAAAAAGGTTTTAATCTAGATGAGATTAAATTTGGGAACTTAAATCAAAGATGAATATATTTTAAATGCTTTATTAATACATGTTTGATATAATATATGGTTAATATAATATATGATTAAGATAATATATGACTAAGATAATATATGATTAAAATAATAATATATAATTCATATTATAATAATATATAATATAGTTCATATCTAAGAACAAATAACAAATCTAAACTAATTCTCAAATTCAAATTCAAAGCAAATAAACTAATTCTAAAGCAAACAACATTGAATATAGTAATTCGGAAAAATATTAAAATCATGTTTTTTCACTCACTATTTGAATTTTCTTTTCACGAAAAACTTTGGAGATACGCCCAAGTCGTTAATATTTTTGAATGAATTTTAATTATGAAAAAAACATAATTGTAGGCACTAATTTAAATTTAAAGCTAAAAGGCATAATAAAATATTATTATATTTCAATTCCGGAATATTTGAAGAAAACGAAACATTTGAGGGGTATTTTTTATATTATTAAATTTTGAAATAACGGAATACGAAAACTTCGATTTTAGTTTCTCTCGTTGTCTTTTTTTATTCCATCATTCGGTTCAACAAATCGAATGATTAAGAAAATTTCAAAGCCATGTTTTATTTTTCTGCTTATTAACTTGTACTCATCACTTAAATTTGAAACATTAATAGACTGAATGGTACAAATTTCCGAGATGATATCTTTAAAAATTGATGTATCCATACTCTTTGGTTCGTTACCTTCATTAAACAGAATTGTGTGTTTGTTGATGACTGGAGTACAGTTAGGCATTGGAACTTCATGTTTCTGCTGATGGACGCCGATTTGCGCCGATTGCGTCGACTTTCTTTGTTTTATTCCTATTTCGACTTCCATAACAAATATGAGCAAAGTTCCAATGCAGACAAACAAGAGGATTCCACTAAGGAGCATTGAAAACCAAGTTAACTAAATTAAAAAAAAAATTAGATACATTTAAAAGAGTAAAATAAAATTGTTCTTACTGTAGTTTTGCCACACATACGCCTGTTCTCGAGATCACATACCATCTTGGCGAATTTGGAAATTAACAAAAAAAAGGTAATTATTAGCTTCAAACTGAGCTCTCCCGCCACTGTTTAGTAGTTTTATATGATAATCCCCACTATTTAGTTGCATAATTCCGTCACCAAATAAATCCAAAGTCCAAAAAGGGTTTACCTTTTGCATAATTAGAGAAACAGCGATATAGTTTGTCCTGTTTCATATTGGCATTTATATAATTATACGTACGTCCCTGAAAAATAGCCCTAGATTTTTTTTATTATCCCACCGTAGATGATCTGGGAATAATAGAAAAGAGAAAATTTCCATTTTCTTTACTTTAACTTTAAATCAACAATTCAAGTAGCTCAATTCTTCTATTGGAACCTTCGGTGTAAAACACTGAACTCGAAGAGATTTACCACTAAACATCAAATAATTTTTTTAAACTTCTTGACGCACGTTTCGCTAACCATTAACATCATCAGGAAATGATTCAATGTTGCATTGCAAGTAGAGTTCATTAGTATTACTAGTAGTATCCATAAGTACGTCAATTCTTGTTTTAATTATAAAATATGTATTTTTTCTTACTTCACACAAAAATTACACCAATTTTTTTACACAACTTAATTGTGTTAGGATTAAGGTTAGAATTAAAAAATTAATTTTTATGGGATGCTTTTATTACTAAGTAGACCAAATAATATATGAAAAATTAATTCTAATTTAAATCAAACAAATTTGAACTCAGTAATTTTCCAAAGTTAAATGTTCCTCAATAATTTTTTCTAATTTTGTTTAGAATAAAGGAAGTTGGGATTATGCAAAGTCATTTTTTGGAACAACTGAATATTTAGCAAACGTCAAATTATGGACACAGCTATAGGATCAATTCTTCTATTGGAACCCACGATGTGAAACACTAAACTCAAAGAGATTTACCAGTAAAAACCGAAACAATTTTTTTTTAAGTTCTCGACGTTTGTTTCGAAAACCATATTAGCATCATCAGAAAATGATTTAATCTGATTAAATTATCTCCTGATGGTGCTAACATGGTAGCGAAACGTGCATCAAGAACTTCGGTAACTGATTCGGTGTTTAGTGGTAATATCTCTTTGAATTTATATCTCTTATTTATATTTGAATATCTCTTTGAAGAGGCATACCAATAACATAATGGATACAGAATCAATACAGTTATAGATATTTTGAAATATCTATGGATAGTGCGATAGTAAGGCTGACACAAATAAAAGAATTATGGCGAAAAATTAATCCCGACACTTAACGATATAAGGGAGGTCCAACAATGATGAATTTTTCGATTCTGTTTAGAATAAAAGAAGTTGAGATTATGCTAAAGTTAAATTATTATGTAAAATTATGCATTTTTTGCATAATTTTGCTAATAGGAAAGATGTTTGAGAGTTTTAACTTTGAAAAAAAACGAGTAATTAAGCGCATACAGCAAATTAGAAACTAATATGAATTTTAACTTAAAGATTAAAAAATGAAAATACGAAATGACAAAAAATCAAAATTTAATTGATGCAAAAAAACTAATTCAAACTTAAGGCTAAAAAAAGAGCAAGAAAAATCTGGAGCTACATCAGAGGTCTTCAGTTTATATTATATATTCTGGAATATTTTGGATATTCTGGAAAATTTTTGAGCAAATAAACCATTTATTATTTAAAACAGGAAAATTTTTGAGCAAATAAACCATTTATTATTGATGAAATAACCAAAAATCAAAAAAGTGGCTGATGCAGCGAACCGGAATCTAAAGACTAATGAAAACTTTTAATGTAATGGTTTTATTGCTTAGAAAATGATGAAATAACAAAAAATGTAGCTGGTGCAGCGAACCAAACCAAGCCGAAAAACTATAACATAATTGAAACTTAAGGCTAAAAAAACAGCAAGAAAAATTTGGAGCTACATCAGAGGTTTTCAGTTACTATTAGATATTCTGGAATATTTTGGATATTCTGACAAATTTTTGAGCAAGTAAACCATTTATTACTTAGACATTGATGAAATAACAAAAAATGTAACTGATGCGGCAAACCAAACCAAGCCAAAAAACTATAACATAATGCAATCTTAAGGTTACAAAAAGAAAGAAAAAATATCAAACTTAAGGCTAAAAAAAAGCAAGAAAGATTTAGAGCTACATCAGAGGTTTTCAGTTACTATTAGATATTCTGGAATATTTTGGATATTCTGACAAATTTTTGAGCAAGTAAACCATTTATTATTTAGAAAATGATGAAATAACCAAAAATCAAAAAAGTGGCTGATGCAGCGAACCGGAATCTAAAGACTAATGAAAACTTAAAACTATAAAAATTGGTCAAAGAACAGGCCAAAATGCCGAAATGTCGATGTACGGAAGAATTTGGATATCAACCCTTCCATTTGCTACTTGTTATCAGTTATATTTTGATCATTCGATTCACCCAAGCGAATGACGAAGTAAACATCTAAGCCAGATTCTAATTTCGTAGTTATGAAAATTCCGCCATCATATAACTTAGAAATATTGAAGGTATCTATGGTACAAACTTGCGAGTTGATGTCGTTGATGTTTGGAACGTCCATAATTTCTGATACAAAAGGTTCGTCATCTTCTTCAAGTTCAGATATGAAGTCATCAAAGCCTGGTGTAGAGATGTTCAGTATAGTTTGTTTTTCCAAAACCAACTTTCTTTTTTCTCTTGCTTTTTCAGTTCCCACAATGGTGACAACCAATGTTCCAACGCAGATCAAGAGGAGGAAAGTAGCGAAGAAAAACGACATCCAAAAAATCTAAATTAAAAAGAAAGAAAGACAAAATAAAATCATCGAAAAATTAATTTAAATAAAATTTAAAAAATTAAATAATATCTTTCTTACCGCAGGTTTGCCCAAGAAAATCTTGTTCTCATTATCCCAGATCATCTTGATGTACTTTGAAGCCATCGTGAAGCGAGAAAGTTAACTGGTAACCTCAAACTGAGCTCTCCGGCCAGTGCTCAACAGTTTTAAAAACCCAATCCCCACTGCCACAAGTAAGCAAAGAGCGTTTTACTATTGGTCAAGTCATAAATCCAAAGTCCAAAAAAGGCTTAACTTTTGTAAAATGAAAGAAACAACGGTACTGTCTGTCTTTTTTTATGTCCACCTCTTTTTCACGTACACCTCTGGAATAAACCTTTAACCTTCCTGTGAATTTTACTGCGTACTTTTTTATATATTATAGACAAACTGCTGTAAACATGGAAGTAAAAAATAACATTTTCAATAACTTTAAGAAATCCTACTAAATTATTTTTATTTATTTTGCAAAATGTGAAATTTTTCTTTTTTTAACTTTACTTTATGTCGAATTGTCCACTCACATCAAACCACATTTAATGCTCCAGACGTGCGTTTCGTTAACCAAATTAGCATCATCAGGAGAGTTTTAACCAAACAGCAGCAGCCTGCTGCCACCAAGCTGCAGCAGCTCCGAAGGTAAATTGTGTTAAATTGGTTTAATTTAACACGATTTCAAAATATGTCTAAGATTTGGTTAGGCTCTCTGCTGTCTTAATGTTCTGAGCGTCTTCTCAACGATACCATCCCCGAAAACTGTAGTTTTATAGATAACCTAGGTTAACGTTTATACCATAGCCTTTAGTTTTGTAGTAAGCCTACTGACTGCCCATTGAATGTAGGAACCACATGTCTGAAAGCCTACCCAGCTAGGAGAGAATGAGAGACCCTTGAAGAGAATACCAGAAAGATGAATACCAAGGAGGGTCATGGAGGAATATATAGGGGTAACTGAAAGAGAGCCAAAGCAAAGACACGTTGGTAGGACAATGTAAGAATAGATGCTGAAAAACGTATGCATATTGAGGGGGGTCAAGGCTCATTGCCAGGAAGAATACAGTTATATGAAAATTAATATTTATATTTGTGTATGTCAATATTTACAATTTACATGATTTTCTATTTTATTTTGTTACGTTTGTTGCTCATATGGATGTACTGGAAGATCTCAAGATGCTAGTTAGTCCTTTTTTGAAAATATTATAACTTTCAGAAAATATAAAATTACTTTTCTACAGTAAAAAACATTAAAAATTACTATACTAATAGGATTTTAGAAACAATGCAGATAAACATATTTATAACACAAATACGAAGTATATTTTCTACCCTGCTGACAATTAAAAGTTTATTACAGTTGATTGGTTTAATTAAAATATTTAGAAAAGAGAAAAGTTTAGAGTTCTTCATGATATCTGACATTTCGTTTCCAAATAGCTACAAATAAATTATAAAAAGCATAGGCGCTCACTGATACTATCACAGCTAACGCTACTCCAAACATTATACTTAGAAAATTGCCATCGATAACACCAGGACCATTGTTTCTTCTTATTGCCGATCCATCAAAGCTAGGACTCCTTTCAGACATCATTTTCTTCATTCGGTTTAGTCGTTGACGTAGTTCATCAACTGATTCTGACGTCTCTTCTGTACCCGAATAAGTTTCATGACTTCTTGCTTCAGCTAGTATCAATAAATATTTTTATAATCGTTATTTCTTTTGCGAATATAATGTTGTGGTGTTTCTGTTAATAACACCGATTTTGCTAAGAGATGGCGTTACTAATACATTTGTTTGTAAAGACTAATGACATATATGACGTTTTGGAGGGTAAACATATAAGGGTCATCAAAAACCAGTTATTAATTGTCATTGTGCAAAAAACAAAGCTTTTCATAGCTTTGAATATGTCGAATTATATACCAGAAAAGACGTTTTGCGGAGAAGTGTAATAACGCTCTTTCGTTGAGCTTATGCGAATATGTGGACGATGGTTTAAACGCTTTAAAAGTGGTGATTTGGATATAAAAGACAATAAGCGTCCAGCACAAGTTTAAAGATACAGATTTACAAGCATTATTGGATGAAGATTCAACTCATACGTTGAAACAATCTGGAAGATGTATTGAATGTTGCCCAATCCACCATTTCCGAAAGTCTACACGCATTGGGATTAATCCAAAGGGAATTGAAGGACGGAGACATTGAAAGGCGAAAAACCATTTGCGGAATTTTGCTTGCCAGATAGAAAAGAAAATGTTTTTTTTACATCGGGATGTAACATCTGATGAAAAGTCGATCTATTTTGACAACCCAAATCGCGCAAAACATCATGAGTGGATCCAAGCCAGCCTACAACATCAAAACCAGTGCGCAATATACATGGAAAGAAGGCTTTGTTAGTGGGAGAACTGGTTAAAACCTGGTGAAACGTTTACTGGCGATCGATATCGACAACAATTGATAAAATTGAAACAAACATTGAAGGAAAAATGACCAGTATACGTGTAAAGACACGATATAGGCATTTTTCAACGTAACAATGCTCGCCCCATTTTGCAAAATATGTAAAACACTCTTTGGAAAACGTTAAATGGGATGACCTAACATACCCGGCGTATTCAGCGGACTTAGACCCTTCGGTCTACCACTTATTTCGATCGATGAAGCAGGGAGTTTCAGAAGAAGTGAAAATTTAGCATGATGAATGGTTGGCCTCAAAAAACCAAAAGTTATTTTGGCGCGGAATCCATTCTTTGACAGAAAGATGGGAAGCAGTAATAGTTAACGATGGCCAATACGTTGATTATTAATTTAATTTATTTTGTTATGGAAATAATTGTTCAAATTTTTCGAAAAAATTGACATTATTAACCGAAACACCTAATAATAAAAATTAAAGCCGAGACGGAGGTGTTATTGTTTAACACATTCCAATTAGAAAGGGTGTAAAGTGAACTCTAATTCGTGAAAGATCAAACGAACTCATTTCTCACCCTTTAATAATTTTTAACGAATAAGTTCATTGCTTTAGGGCAATTTGATGCTTTTTCACTGGGGTTATTTTGATTTTCATGACCAGATGCTTCAAAGGAAGTGAGATCTTTGTTTTTCAATGTTGTTTTTGATGTTATAGAGGTTAAAAAAGATATATTTCAAATAAAGTAGGACCTAATATTAGTGATTAATAAAATAGAATTAGTTTTTTTTCTGAATTTAAAAGATGTGAATTAGAAAAGGTTTTGTGTAATAATGCTTACGATTGTTCATGTTTATGTGGAACACGCAGAAGTCGACGTTTTGAAGCGCGAATTTAGGGTAAAACGAAACTATTGATTATAGCGAGACACTGGACCAAAATGCAGGAAACTGGTTAAAATAGGGGAGAGAGATGAACAGATCCACCCCGAAGGCGTTGGGAAATCATGCGCAGTATTCGAGTAAGTTTCCCAAAAACCCAGTACATTCTGTCCTGTTTTGTTTGATAATAAAAGTCCAACCTCCCCGATTTTTTGCGTAAAAGTCAAGTGAAAAATCTGTCAAAATTTTTTCAGTATTCATACACGCCTTTCGCTGTAAGTCTATTAAACGATTGATGTTCATTTTGTTGCACATAATTGTTGTTTCACCTGGTTGTTGTTGATAGGAAGAGTGTCCCATATTTCAACTAAATGTATTGTTGTACCATTTGGCTATATTTGGGATTGATGTTCTGTAGTGCAACACTAGATGTTTAAATGTTGTCGAGTCGGTCTCAGATATCGCGAAATCTTTGCGGTTTTTAGCGCACCTCCTCCACATCGTGTTTGTCCTACAGAAGACGTGATTCGATCGATGATATTAAAGTTAGGTGATGGAGGATGCATTTTGATTTCGATTGACCGAATCGGAATTGTCAAAATTATGGGTCATCGCCGGAATTATCACACGTTTCTGAACATTCGATGTAAGTGTTTTTAGCTGATTTGTAGATAGAAAACGGCGTCGCGACTGTGGTCCAACATGTTCAAATCACACATATCGATCTTTCCGAGGATGCCGTTGGCCTTGATACACGTGTTTGTGTCCCTCTATTCTTGTAGATTCTTTCAATTGCTCTTTATTTTTCAACACTATTGATCTGTTATGGGATAAGTGAAGTTGCCCGCTGCCCCCATGTTGAAGATACCTGCACGTTTTAAACAATGTGACCTGAGTATTTCCCTAGCGTTTGATTATTGTGACTGCATTGTCAACATGGGTACAAGAGCTGCTGCATGTAAGCAACTTTTTTCCTTCCTCTTTTACCTCGAGCACTAATGTACTCAATCCTCAAACACACACAATCCTCAAACACACATCTAATTCACAACAAACAACAAAAAAGTGATTCAGTACATTCTTCGCTCAGAATTTATTTATTTTCATTTTTTGTTTTCTATCGTCAATTTGACACTAATACTAAGCATGACAAAAATGGAAATATAACACAAAACAATAAATAATATGAATAGATTTCCGATTTAGTCATGTTGGTATAAGCCCTTTGTGTTGTTAGTCGTAATATTGCAAATATCCATCATTGTTTAGATACACATGAATGTGCAAATATTTTACACAACTAAATATCCAGTACTTTTTATGAAATAACACAAATCCTTTAAAACATGATTTTTAATAAATCTAAAAACTAAACAATCATCATATAGTTAACACGCCAATGCCAGGTTTACAACTAAATACAAATAACTTTTTTAAATTTTCGACTGGCGTTTCGCTAACCATGTTAACATCATCAAGGGATGATTCAATCCGAATTTAATTTATGATTAGTCGAGAATTTAAATAAAGTTATTTGGTGTTCCGATTCCAATAGAAAATTGATGTTTTTTTTGATAATAATGTATTTCAAAACAAAAGTATAGAATCTATTATTATAGATTATCTTGAATTAAGTATTTCATAAGATTTAACAATATTTTCTTTTCATTAACACTGTTTCAAAATCATAAAAGGATTTTGAGTAAAAAAATTGACAGATCTAAACGCTTGAATGTCATACATTAAGCTGATAATGTTTATCATGACCCCTTCATAAGTCATAGATATCAGTCTCAATATCTCTTGAACGTGAAAGCTCAGGACCCTGAAAGTTGGAAGCATGCAGAAGAGGTCTTCATCCTGCATATATATATATATATATATATATATATATATATATATATATATATATATATATATATATATATATATATATATATATATATACTGCTAAGCTTCCAATACTACTTCCAAAAATACACAAAAATCAATTTACTCTAAAATATTTATAGTTGTTTCTTAGAATATTTTAATGCGTAATATTTATATCTTTAGTTTAAAATATCTGCACATACGTGTAAGTGTTATCATGGAAAAAATATTAAAACCATTTTAGCTGACATAATCATTATTGTTCCCTGAATGAATTGATTCAACGCTTCTAATCAGGTCGAAATAAAATAAGTTATCATTTTAACATTCTTTCTAGGCTTCGAAACCATTGTCTGGTGTCTGGCAGCACGCTCATGAAATATTTCAATCGGTTTTTTATCAGGAAAGAAAAATTTCTACTCAATGTATTTTTTTTAGAGATAGGAAAATTCGCAGACATTCATGCAATATGTAGATAAATGTATTTTTTCAAAATTACACTTCTAAGCTATTGTCTAACGCCTGTCGATACATTCATAAAATATTGCAATCGGTTTTTATCAGCAAAGAAGAATGTCCACGTAATGTATTTTGCTAGGTATACGAGAAATCGCTGATAATTATGAAACACAATTGTGGTTGACTCATTCTTTTAAAAAAATGATACTTATTTTCTCTGAGATATTCAGTTGTATGGAAAATAAAGTCCGTTAGATGCCTCAGTTGATAAAAGTGTATTATATAGAAATAATCTTTTAATCAGTTACAGCTAAAATACGCAACCTCTATGAATATCAACTTCGACTTATGCAGGGTATTTTACCTCCACCTTCTGGAGTTGACATAGCAATCACAATAAAATATATCTCTCAAACTCTTTTAAGTACGTATTTACATCAGCTATGTGCGAAGGTCTGATATAAAACAAAACAAAACTAAATACTCGAGGGTAGGGTGAAAAGTTCTCTGCAAATAAAGAGGAACAAAGTCCGTAAAATATGAATGTCTTAGAATCTCTCCATATTCTTCTTTACAAAAGAGTTGTGACTTACGGAAACTCAATACCTACGCGTACTTTCCGGACTATTTATCGCTAGCGTTATCCATTTCTGGTTTTCTTGTTATATATCGGAGGTTTTTTGGAGATCTAAACCCTCCATAAATAAAAACCAGAATGAGCTGAAAACCAGAATGAATAAAACCTGATTTGCTGAAAAAAACCACTAGACCACCAAGTGACTCTAGGGAGTAACTAGCACTGTATACGCATTAGATGTTAGCGTGTCTCTCCTCCGAAATGAAAGCCAACAGTGTTGTCAGATCTTACGATATGCTACCAGTTTCTATACTATAATTATACACACCGTAAAACAAGAAAAAGTACGTTATTCACACTCCAGATTGGTGAGCATCACAAAAAAACACTACGAATAGTACAGAGGGCTTTTCAACACTACCCTCCCAAAATACACAATGATTATATTAGTCATTTGATCTCTCTGAAAAGAACAGTAATAAAATTCGCAATTCATAACTAAAAGTTATATGATCTAAACATTTATCTGGTTTTGTTTTATTTTGTATCAGACCTATCATCAAAACGTATAACCAAAGTCTGATTTTAGGTGTTCTTAAAGATGTTAAAAATTCTCCCTTTGATCTTTTAAAAGATCCAGAGATGGATGGAGTCCGTATTGGACTTTTTCCAAGCCTGGATTACAAAGGTCTTTATAATTCTATTATTCCTTTAATTGAAGTAGCACCCCTCATTACAAACGGACTTCATGGTAATTACTAATTAATCTTATGGAGGATATTAATAGAGGACTAATATAAAATTTGTTTTTTAAGCGTTTGGTCAGGCATTGCTGCAATGCCTAGGATGCCTTTTACCCTTTTTAGAGCACGATCTTATAGATAATTTACCATATTTAACTGCCTCAACTATCGCTGTCTTGCCTCCAAGCTTACATCAAGAAATCATAAACACTTTATGTTACTACATCCTTCCCTTCACAATAAGTAAGAAAACTGATTCATTGTTAATATCGTGACGTACAACTAGTGATTGTTTCAGCACGTCATGATCCAAAGCAGCCGGATATTTGCCAATCAGTTTCATCAGTGATAATGATGATTTTCCAATATTCAACTAATCCAGCTCATCACTGTCAACTTCTCGAGTGCCTCATGACGTTAAAGCAAAACATTTTGAAGGACATGCTTAGCGCTATTGCATACGGAACTTCAAACTCTCGTGCGTCAGCTGCTAAACTTTTATTTTATTATTGGCCCACTTTTAATGCCAATTTGTTTGATAGGAAGAATTTAATTTGTAAATTTGCTGGTAAGGATGAAAAATTAAACAAATCTCTAGTTTAAATATTGCCTGGAGTATTATGAGCGTTTTCAACTATTTGGGTAGTAGGTTGATTTAAAGATAATTCTTGTAGTGTATGTTTTACAATATACATAAGAAACTTTGGGATTGGGAAAAATAATTATTTACTATAAAGCTTATTTAATCATCATAGTATATACCATTCTATTCAATGGCCTTTCTCCATCCTTCCGGTAACTGCATAATCTTGCGCTCATCGAATTTCTGATGTTTCTGGCTAAAGAATTGATCCAGGTCATCAAGTCTTTCAAGGAAGTAAAGTTTTTATCATCTAAGCTATTTCGATGCGATCTAAGCTCCAGAAAATACGATGGACGGACCAAAATATACCACTCAAGTTGTAAAAACTTGTGACAAGTGGCCAAAAACTCATATGGTCTAGCACTGTCTCGATGGAATGCCCTTTCTGTTAGCTAATTCAGGTCGCTTCTGGTCGATTGCTCGCTTTAATTCACATAGATGTGAACAGGATTTCTCCAAATTAATCCCTTCCAGTCCCATCAAATTCATAGCATAACCTTCTTCAGATAAATCAACCCAATATTACAACTTAACATTCACCAAACACCGAGTCACTTTTTTAACCTTCTCGATGCGCGTTTCGCTAACCATCTTAACTTCATCAAGGTTTTCAGTCTGTTTAAATTGAATCACCTCATGGTGAATGAAACGTGTATCGAGGAGTTTAAAAAAGTGAATCTCTTTGAGTTTAGTGCTTCACACCGAAGGTTCCAATATGAGAATTGAAAAGCCAACATGTCTTATCTTATCCATCTTATTGTCACTACTTTTATAAAAACATGCAGAAACTATATAACTATACAGGATGTTTACGGGAACAGTGTGATTCAATAAAGTGAAGTAATGTAGACCTAACGCGAAGACGCTCATAATTCAGAAAATTTAATAGAACCATAATTATATAAAATACATAATTTTTGCATACATTTTAGATCCAACACCATTTGTTTGTCAAAGAGATAAATGTCCCAATTCAGGAAATGCAGAAGCCGCCAAAGTTTGTTATGATCATTGTATTGCAACAACATTTTCCACAGATATACCTCCTCCTTTATATCTTTGTATCGAATGCGCTAACGAAATACATCGGGAACACCCCAACCAGAGCTTTTTTGATGTCTTGCATCCCATGCAACAAGTCTCCATGATATGTGAGAACAAAGTATGATCAGTTCTTGTGCTTAAATTTACAACTTATATAAAAACATTGTTTTTTTGTGATAGAATTGTAGATCAACTGATAAATCAGCAGTATCAATATGTTTTGCAACTGAATGTGCCTCTTATAACGGTAACCATCCAATAAGGTATTGCGAACAGTGCCATAATAACAGGCACAATTCTAGAAGAGGGGGAGATCATATAGTACATAAAGCCATACTTCCAACATGGGAAATGGACCCTGAAATGCAAACATGTATGGTTGAAGCAATCGTCAGGTAAAAATCACATTATTATTAGATGATCCAAAAATTCGTACGTTTTGATCTGACTCAAGACTACTCCTTCACCTCCTACTTTACATTTTCCTTACACAAAGTCAAAGAGAACATTGAGACGGGTTAAATTGGTATATACGTACTGTGTTGGTTTCCCCCTTAGAGGGGACGCGTACACACATCTGATGCGTCTTTTAGTGCGTTTTGAAAATGATTGGCAACAATTTCGAGCAATGGTGCGCTCTCAAGTTTTGTTACAGACTTTTGCAAAACTTTACCAGGGCTATGGAAACAGTGTTTTATCAAGGGTCTAAATTTTTAGCTGGTTTAAGGCATTCTCAGAAGGCCGAGACCTAATAGAAGTGACGAATCTGTTCACAGAATTCGGGATGCTGTACGTTCTGATCGTCAGTTGAAGATGAGATCAAAAGGACAATAAGATGGAAAGCACCAAAGCCAGAAATAGTTTACTTTCACCTGACAATAGCCATAAAAACAACTCAGAAAAAGAAACTCAGGTCCTCTCTAAAGGGGAAACCCACTGTGCAGTCTCATTAGTTTATTTTCACACATCGTAACTTAGTTCAAATATGCATACAAAAAAATGTACGAATTTATGTATACCTAAAAATTGTTAAGGTTCAGAAAATGTATCTTTGATTGTTGTAGTTTATTGACAGAAGCAAGAATACCAGAGAATGAACTGAAAGATATCGACAGAAGAGAAATAGACGAAAAAAGCGATAAAAAAGAAGCAAAAGAAACCAAAGATAAAGAGAAAGATGGAAAAAGTCCTATTCCCGCATTAGACAATATTACCGTAGAGGAGCGGCAACTCTTAGGAAGATATGGAGTTTGGTTGCTAGTAGGAAGATGCAGTCCGGACGAAAATACTACAATTGAAGTGTTGGGACGATTATTGGCCATGATATTTCATTGGTTTCACATGACAGCCTATTCTTATGACGGTATTTCCATTATTTTTGGTTTATTTTTATTGATCTTCATTGGAGATTGTTCTTTGGTTTCAGGGAGAGAAGAAAAAAGCGTTTTGGAAAAATTAAAAACAGTGGATGTTTGTGGTTGGTTAAAAGAAATAAGTAAAACTCATTATAATCTTTTTGTATCGTGCCTTTTACCACATCCACCAGACTATGCCAGAATTGGAGGCCACTGGTATGAAATATACTAACTGAAAAAGAAATGCGAACACCATTGATTGCTGTTCGCATTTCTACAAGCAGTGCCAAAATGTTAGAAACATCCAGCGGCGGTTCGTGGGGGAAAAACAGGTGGGACACGTATAACTAAATTTTGGAACGGGTATAAGGAAATGCGTCGCAACCAACAATTTTAAATTTCTTAGTATCATACACACACTTTGCTGCATAGAAATACCAGTGTAACAGTCAGACGTCATTCATTTTTTAATTTTTATAGTGGGGCACGTGCTCACGTGCACATATTCGAGAAGAAACGCGTCGGTTCAACATGCAGCTAGTGCAAAAAACACTAGAAGAAAATTAGGGAATAAACAAAGCTAAACACAAGCTGAGAAATAAAAGGGCACAAATGTTTGCCTTAATGCGTGAGTGTTAAGGTGTGCTAGTGTGTAGGGAGTGTACGGAAAGTTATCAGAAAATGTTATTCCAAGTTATATGAAAATCACAACCAGTCAAAGACAGCAATGCCCACGGAAGAGCAAATGCCAGATATCCTGTCGGATGAAGTGACAAATACCATAGAAGCGATGAAAAATGGAAAGGCTCCATGTAATGACAATGTAACGGTTGAAATGTTAAAAGCTTGTGGTCAAACTTTACATAAAATACTGGTGAAATTGTACTCAAAATGCCTCAAAGAGCAAAAAACACCCAGCTTATGGAAAAATGCTGAAGTGATTCTTCTTAATAACAACGGAGCACAGGAAAATTTAAAAAACTACCGCCCAATAAGCCTCCTATCAGTAATGTATTAAGTTTTCACACAAATAATATCTAAAAGTGTAATAAGAACACTGAATGACGCGCAATCAAGAGAGCAGGCAGGATTCAGAAGTGGATTCAGTATAATGGATCACATCCAGGTTATCCAACAGGTCATAGAAAGGCACTATGAATACACCATGCCACTGTGCTTGGCTTTTATTGACTATAAAAAGGCATTGGACTCAATATCAAAGCAAGCCATTGTGGATGCATTGCTTAACCAAGGGATAGACAGAGCCTATGTAAACCTACTGAGATACATGTATGATGAAGCTACAGCAACAACTCACATGGATGATCTTGAAGTTAAAATCAATATAGAACGGGGTGTACGACAGGGTGACTCAATATCCCCTGTTCTTTTCTCAGCCTGCTTTGAAGAGGTATTCCGTAAGCTGTATTGGGAACAGGATGAAATAAAAATAAATGGTGCATATTTAAGCCACCTTAGATTAGTAGATGATATCGTTCTCTTGCCACAAAACCCAGATGAACTACACATACAAGAGCTGCAAAAGGAGGGAGAACCATTTGGTTTGAAAATAAACCTGATAAAGAGTCAGGTTATGTTCAACAAATTTACTGAAAAAAGAAGAATATCTATTTTAGGAAGCGACTTAGAGGTGGTGGACCACTACACATATCTTGGGCCAAGGATTTCAATAGAGGGTGATACCACCCGGGAAGTGGAATGGTGTATTAAGTGTGGCTGGCAGGTATTTGGCAGGCTCAACCTGGTGTTTAAGAACAAACTCCCACTTTGTCTGAAGAGAAAAGTGTTTGATCAGTGTGTACTGTATGTTCTGACATTCGGAAGTGAAACATGGACACTCACATCACTATTAATTAAAAGACTTGGGGGGCACAGAGGGAAATGGAAAGGTGTATGCTTGGCATTACAAAGCGGAACAGAAAGACCTGTACATGGATCAGAGAACAAACGAAAATATGTGACATCATTGAAGAGGTGAAGGAATTGATATGGAGGTGGGCAGGCCATATGGCGAGGCGATGTCACGACAGATGGACCAAAGCAATCCTGGGATGGATACCGCTTGATCATAAGAGTCCACAAAGAAGACCTAAAACACGGATCATGGATCGATGACACCATCAAGTATATTGGACCCGAATGGCAGAGAACCGCGCGAGTTGGAAGCATACTGGGGAGGTTTTCATCCTGCAGTAGATCGACAATGGCTGAATGATGATGATAATAATGATCATGGTGATGATGGTGGATGATCAATGGTGGAAAGAAATCATTTTTCATTGGGCCTGATGATTTTTCCTGATTTTTATCATTTTAAGACGGCAGAAACATTTTTAAAGAGACGACAAATGGTGGAAGGAAATGTCATGGTTTTACCGAGTACTGGCCACAAAAAATGCTAACTTAGTGTTTCATGGAATTAACTCTCAAGAATATGAAAAACTTATTGGAACAACAAAAATTATTTTTAATGGTATGAGTGAAGTTTTATCAGTGTTTCCTCCAGATAACGCCCCCATTCACTAGCAAAAATTATAACCGATTGATTCGAGTAAAATATTATTACAAAAATTGGACTGCCCTCCTGTCTCTCCAGATTTAAATATCATTGAAACCATCTGGGGATTTTACAGTAAATCAAGACAATTTCCAAATGCACGAAAAGTACTATTCAGGCTTCATGGCAGCCAAAAGGCGATGGAAAGTCCACAAAATATTAAAATGTTGTTTGTTTATGCTTTCCTCTTGATAATTTTCCTCTTTCGAACAAAAGTGAGGGTGTGTCTAATATTTTGGCGCATCTAAAATCGATTATAAAACTTTAAACATTGGATTTTTTTACTGTAGTTTTCATAGTAATATGTCATTTTGAAAAGTTATTGACAAATTCACAAAAATCTTTGCTTATTTTTTTAAGGGATACACTAGCAACAAAAACAACGCACTTGAAGGAAGGTTTAGACCGCTTATTCTGTCTCGTGCCTTATGATGTAATAACACAGGAAATATGGGACTTCATAATGCCACATTGGATGGAGGCAACCGTGGACGGTGTGCCCGAAAAAGAACTTCCCGAGCTAAAAATTGTACTGAGCAAAATACTAGATCCCGATATGAGTCCATTGGGTTTCGATCCAAAGAAAATGTATCATTTTGTAGCCACAAGATTTCAAAAAACAAATGCAAAAGTTCAACAGCAAACACTCAAATGGCTGCAGGTATTTTTATCATTTTATCATTTTATCATACGATAGTCCTTACTTAACATGTCGGGCATAAAAAAAATTTCTTACTCGGTTTTTTTCTGCAAAAAAGAATCAAACTGTGGATCTCTGGAGGTCGTTTTATTAATAACGAACCTGAAGGTATAAAGTCAAGATTATATATAGCCAGTGGCGGCTCGTGGGTTTTTAAAGTGGGAGGGCGTAGAAGAAAATAGTGCTGCTAAAGATTTTTTTGCTTTCCCTTTCCTCCTTTTTACTTTGCGTGCTATTGAAACCTTATATTGGAGGTGAACCGTGAAAATATTAAAATTTTGTATTTTTACTAATTACAAGGACATTGGAGGATGGATTGTTGCCTGTTTCGCAAATAAAGGAATGAATTAGTAGGTATTTACCATATCTCGAAGAATAAACCATTCAAACAGTTTTCTGTAACTGCAAATCAATAGAGAAAATTCGAAAAACTTAAATTAGTCATTATTAACTATTTTAAATCAGACACCTTCATGTTTGCAATTAAAAGTTGATTATTTTTATTTAAAAAGTACTACTCAGTGTGTACACAGGTAACAAATTCCAAATCAAAACAAGTATTCGCGAGGCGAGGAACAAAATAAGCGACGTGGAGACATATGAAACGCTCCGTACCTGTCAAATTAGCGTTTAAAACTAATTACCGATAGGCTCGGTCGCAGAGAATCTACGTCCAAATCGCATGTTTTAGAAAGCAGTTAAACCCCCGAAATCTGGCAACCAACAAAACATGTAACACCAACGACGAGATAAATGGACGTGGCGTACGGTCACTGGATATAAACGTCCGGCCAACGATGTAAAAATTCTGGCGAGAGGATGGAATTTTTATCCGCATTATTTGGTGTGATGGGTCGACAGACGTTCTTCTACATTTGGAGAGCTTAATTTTTAATAATATCTTAAAATGAGTTAAAGGAAAGAAACTGAACGGAAATAAAATATGGTGTTTTGCTCTGAAAAATTGTTTACTGTGATAAATGCTGGAGGGGCGGCGCCCCAACAGTCTTCCTCACGAGCCTCCACTGTATATAGTGGATTCAATTAAATTATAGAGCCTTAAACAGAAAAGCCATTTTTTAAAAAAACAGTACGTTATTTACATGGTTGAATTCAGAAAAAAATGCTCTTACCAGCGATTCAAGTTATGTTATTTAAAAAAATCAAGTGAGCCTTGGATATCAAATATGCAACAAGAAAAAAAAAATGAAAATATACC
Source organism: Cosmopolites sordidus (assembly GCA_031761425.1). NCBI lineage: Eukaryota > Metazoa > Arthropoda > Insecta > Coleoptera > Curculionidae > Cosmopolites > Cosmopolites sordidus. Next base: position 945,137 of record JARFXV010000457.1, on the reverse strand, counting down.
CAAAAAAAGGCAAACACGGCTTTTCCTGATGTTTCTGTACAAAATTCCTGTAAGAAATCTCAGATATTTGACTATTGAAATTTAGCAAACCAATGCTGACAAATGCGTTCTATTCTATTCAATTTAATTCCGATAACGCGACCATTATATCAGCTATATTGTTCGAGGCGTAAATTCTTTACTCGTTTTGAACGCCATATAAATATGTTCTGTAGTTTTTTGTTAAAACGATAAAAAAATTTCCTTGTTTCATAACCTGGAGTTACCTCTTCAAGATAAAATAAAAATACCAGATTATCACTTATAGTTATAATTATGCCTTATTTTATAGTTCTATCATTCTTATTGAACAACCCTTGATTGCTATTATATGCTAATTTCAGACATTAACATTATTGGAAATCTCAACACCACTTCATCTTCTCTTTTCTATATTCGGTGATGGAGTTAATAGTATGAAAGAAGGAGCTAACTGTGATACAGTTCTTATTGAACAGCCCGTTGATCTACAACATGGAAGTGCAGAAAGCAAAAAAGACTCATTAAGTACAATAAAAATATCTATACTATCCTCAAAAGTAATTAAAACATGACATTTTTTCCAGCAAGAGAAAATATTCAGTGTGATGATTCAGCTAAAACATCCATTTCTGACGAGGAAAACGTTATGACCAAATCACAGTTCGAAACGGAAGCAGAAAATAATCTTTCTTGTTGTATATTAATGTTGGATATTCTGCTAAAGCAAATGGAGCTTCAGGAAATCGATAAACATACAGGCCTGAATTCCTCACTTTGCAAAAACGTATGCTTGCTGCTTAAAAGCATGATAACATCGTCTTGGATAAGTTCACATACGTGTTCGTCGAAAGCAGAATGCACTTATTGTGAATGCAGTATAATGTGGCATCAGTTGGCGTATGAACTTGTTATTTATTTATCACCAGTTACACTTGCACACCCACCAGATGTAAGTCTTAAAAATACAAGGTTCATTATAAAAGTAATGCGCATTTTCTGTGAAAAATAGATTTATTGATCGGACCTGTACAAATGCTTAAAATCCTTCAAAATACTCTCCCCCTGCATCAGTACACTTGCGGAGACGTGTCTGCCACACCTGGATGGCACCTTGAAAGTCCTCAACGGGAATGTCTCTCAGGAACATTATAACATGCTTTTGGATGTTTTCCACGGTCTCCCAATGCTTTCCTTTCAGCTCTCTTCAGTCGGAGAAACAAAAAAAAAGTCGCACGGAGCCAAGTCGGGACTGTAAAGGGGCTGGGGGACCACCGGGGTGTTGCTCCGGGCCAGGAGGTTGGTAACGATGAAGAACGTCTGGCTGTCTTGATAAACACTTCATGCGGAGGCATGTCTTTCCACTTACACTGCTCGGAACAACCTGGCGACCGGCTGCGTTGGAAGGGCAGACTCCCCACCACATTTCCCGACCGGTTTTACCGCGCTGCCATGGATAGTCGCGTCACAATAAAATCATGCGCATTACTTTCATAATGACCATGTATATTGTCGAATATTTGATGACTGAAGCAGTACTGTTCCTTTCAGCCGCCTTCTGAAACTGATTCGGACGACCTACACAGCAGAAAAAGTCCTCCCGAAAGTGACAAAAAGGAAAAATCAAGCGAAGTCGTCTTGAATATGCCAATACCAGATGTTCATTCCGTTGGAGGCGTTTTAGTTCATATGCCGCACGTGTGTTCTGTACGAATATTACAGCATAACTCAAACCAAGGCCATCAGCACCTTAAATCCTTACCCTATTGGGTACAGCTTAGTCCCTTCTTGGTTTGAGCTATATTATTGGCCAAACTCACTAGATTCTAAATATAACTGACCTTTCTTTTAGATTATGACTGCAACGGTGGAAACCGTATCCGAACAGCTGGACCTCGCTTCTATTATGCCAGCTGAAAAAGTTGTTTCGGCAGTTACAAGAGCTATAACTCTATCTGAAACTGATATAGGTACGTTTAATATAACAATTATTTTTATCATGTCCACTTTAGTATTAATGTTTGACGCGTTTCGCTAGCACTGTAGCTTCGTCAGAAATAAATATTTTCGGAGTTGAAATGTTAATTTTTGGATTTAAGACATTCCGCGACCGACAAATGAGAAGCAAACTGCTATCAACATCCAGAATATATTCTCTTAAGGAATTCAGGGGTTTAGAGATGGATATTTCTCTTGACAATGAAGTATAAACTTGACAAATTACTTATTTCTATCACTAAAACTTTATCTCGTACTTTATCTCCTTAGAAACATAATCGATATTCAAAACGGTCAGCTATTTATTGCCCACCATTCACATTTTTTTAATGATCATATATATTTTTTTATTCTGGTACAGCTACAGCTTCTGTTGCAAAATCCCAAATTCCAACTCTGGGAGAAAACAATGAACAGGGTGACTCAGACTCAGAAGATTTAGATTTTTGGCAAACCTCCGTGGGAAAATTCAAATTTTCTTTGGAGGATCTACCAGAACCTATACAATACATACATCAGCTTCTTATTGATCTGTCCAAGAGTATTAAACCGGATATATTGTATTACATGCTCAAGTGCCTAAATATTCTCATTCTGTATGGCGATGCTTGCACAAAAGCTTCAAAAGAACATAAAGGATTCTTCATATGGTGTCAAGAACACCTTATTATTAGAAAGTAAGTTTTCATTTATCATTTCTTATAAAAAAACAATAATTTTTTTTCAATAGCTTATGGAATTTATTAAATTCTGATCATTCCCACATCTGTCAAGAAGCAGTTCCTTTACTTCTACATTGTATCACGTTGCCAGCTGGTCCAGATGTATTCTGGAGGATCATTCAAGATGACTTTCACAATCAAGATTGGAGAGTAAGATTCACTGCTGTTGAAAGGGTTACAGTTTTAGCGAGATTTATGGCAGAGTGTCCATTAAGAAATCAAATGCAACTTCAGGCAGCTTTAGCAAATGCTTTCTGTTATTTAATTTCAAGCATGGATGATCCAAACGTTTATGTTGCACAAAGAGCCACTTTGTATTTGGGAACAATTCACGATTTTGCTATTCGGGTAAGCGATTGAGGTTCGATGGATTCGGCGAGAGTAACGATTTTAATTTTCAGTCACTCATCATGTGTTTGGAAACACAATTCGATGCTGTCATCCTCGACAGGCCCATGGTTTTGCAATCGATTTATCAACTTCACAACTCTTTAAGTGAGCGAAAAATTTTGAACTGGGATTTCTTTCTTAACCGTTTTGATACGTTATTTATTGAAGCCCAAATTGCACTTGAGAAAGCTGGTGATATTAGCTGTGTAAGAGGTATCTGTTTAATATCAATTACAGTTAAAGTCATTTAAACTTAAAGAGTTTTATCACTAAACGAGAGAAAGAATCACTTTTCTAATTTCGCGATGAACGTTTCTCTACCATGATTAGAAGTTGATTCAGAGAAAATCAGAGAAAGTAACAGAAAATATATTAAACTCAACGAGTATACCTCCCTTAAGGTACTGGACGGATCACGGGTGGTGGATAGTGAAAGTTCCATTAGATATTAATGGACAGCTGCGAATATTTCAAAATAAGCAGCCCCGGACCAAGGCAAAAAAAAACTAAATCCACTTAGCGTCTGACTTGTATCAAGCGTTTGAGTGGTCAGCGTCTGTTCACCAGTGGTGCGGCTGATATTTAAATTCTGGAACTAACCCCTCCAGTCTTAACCTCTGAACCGTCATGGTTCAAACAATTAATTTAAAGTACAAGATGAAGCGTTCTAGTAATTACAAAATTACCTCAGGAGGTAGACAATCATCTGCCAGCTTTGCTGGTACAACCGGACTTTCGGATTCTGGGGCGTCCGGACTTAAACGCAAAATCTTTCAGAGGGAGTCGGAGACCTTTGGCCAACGTCTGAAACCGAAAACAAAAACTTTCTTTGGAACGGTAAATATAAATTCTCTCCTGCGTCCAGAAAAACTACACGAATTGGGGCGAACATTGAATCAGCAAAAAATTAAAATTTTAGCTTTGCAAGAAACCAGATTGATAGATGATAACACCTTGGAATTCGGCAACTACAGACTTTTTAAAAGTAAAACTGACAAAAGAATGCTCAAAAATACACCACATCTCGGTGTTGCTTTCGCTATCTCAAGAAACATTCTTGGTTCTATAACTAATGTCCAGCCAGTAAATAATCGACTTATGACACTATCCCTCAAGTGTGCTAACAAAAACTATACATTAATCAATGCACACCTCCCAGTTAACGAAGAAAATAAATCTAATCCTGAAAAAGTAAATAAGTCCTGGGAAATTCTGGAAAAGACTATCTTTAAAATTCCCTCTAACCATGTAAAAATCCTATTGGGTGATTTCAACGCCCAACTAGGGAAAGAAAAAAAGTACAGGAAAACAGTCGGCAGTTTTCCCGCTCATAAATGGACCAACCATAATGGTAGAAGATTGGTTGAATTATGTTCGCAGTTTAATCTAAAAATATGTCAACACATTTTAAGAAGAAAATAACAAAACAGAAGACCTGGAGGTGCCCAAACACGTACATAGGTGAATTTCAAATATATAGAGAGATTATAAAGAGATTTTGAATGTTCAAGTCAGGAAAGGAGCTAACATAGACACGGATCACTACTTGACTAGAATCAAACTTAGCTTAAAACCTCGAAAACTTATTCAAAAGAGACTGCTAATACCAAAGTTCGACCCAACGAAAATAAAACCAGCCCTAACAGAAGAGCTTGATAAACAACCAGCACAGAACTGGCAAGAATTGAAAATTGGTGAATATCAAGCAGGTTTTCGACCGGGCAGATCCTGCCCTGAACAGATCCTGAATCTAAAGTTGATCCTAAGACATCAAAAACTGTACAATAAAAATCTCGTCTGTACATTTGTGGATTTCAAGAAAGCATATGATTCTATAGACCGCGAATCTTTATTCCGAATCTTGAAAGAACAAGGACTAGATCTGAAAACGCTGGCAATTATTAAAGCAACATTAACTAACACAAGGTCAAAAGTTAAATTCATGGGTGACATCTCAGAGCCCTTCGAAATTAAAACTGGAGTGAGACAAGGGGATGGACTCTCACCACTCTTATTTAACTGTGTTCTAGAAAAAGTAATACAGGAGTGGCGTGAAAAAAAGTCGGCCCTGAATATTGACCAGCCCATTAAACTTGGGAGAACCAACATCAAAATTGATTGTCTGGCGTTTGCTGATGATCTAGCAATTTTGGCTCAAGATGTATTAACGGCACAGAAACAGATTGAAATTCTAAAAGAAACAGCAGAAAAGGTAGGACTCCAAATTTCCTTTGAAAAGACACAATACATGACCTGCAACAGACTAAGAACACCATTTCTAAAAACAAAATATGGTAACATCAGACGAGTCTCTCAATTCGAATATTTGGGTGAAATAATCATGGAAAATGGGTTGGAAAAAGCGGCCAATAAGGGTAGATGTCAAAAAATGGAAACGGCATTGAGACTTACACAAAATATTTACAACAAAAAATGCCTATCTGAAAACACAAAACTGAGACACAGTTATTAAGCCAGAATGTCTATATGGGGCAGAAACGCTCATTTTGAATAGAAAGAGAGACATCGAGGACATTGAAAAGAAGGAAAGAAAAATCATAAGAAAAATCCTAGGCCCCAAACAAATAAATACAACAACATACCGACTTCGAGAAAACCAAGAAATCAAACAATACACAGATATACATAGCGCTATGAGAAAAAGAAGACTTAAGTTTTACGGACACATAAAACCTATGAATCCAAATAGGCTAACTAGACAAATACTCGAATTTTATGAAAATAGGAGTAGAGCTAAAGTAGAAATAATTATATGGATTGCTGCAATTAAAGAGGACCTAAGATCAGCAAATATTACACAAAGTGAAATTCAGGATAGAGGCTGTTTCAGACACAAGGTTGACGTTGGAAGGTTGGCCAGAGAGAAAAATGTAGGAAGACTGGAACAACTTGGTCTGACGAAAGAAAAAAAGCTCATAGCGAAAGAATGAAATTAGTATGGGCGCAAAGGAAGGCTAACAACAACAAACGCCTTTAAATGTACTTCGCGTGGTCCACCCGGGCCCATACGTGAATAATAATGATAATAAACTCAACGAGATTTACCACTAAATATCAAAGAACTTGTTTTTGATATCGTTATGATTTTTTGCAAAATCTTAATTCTTATATACACTCTGAGACAAAAATAGAGAGAGTAAATTAACATTCGACAAACCTTTTAATTATAAATATTTGCTAGCATTCTCATTCTAAACCTTAAGGTAGATTGTTTATCCTTAAATGCGTACTTTTTACACCAATAAACTAGTTTCCAAAGTATTTTTGATTGTTGTTTTATCCGTGGGTCGTGGTGTGAAACTTGAGCATGGTCGTGAGCAAGAATTCTTGCATTGAAAGAAAAGGGACTTTCTAATCGTGAAATTGCCTCGCAGATTTCGCGTAGTACCTCAGTAGACGACTAATTTGTTAATAAAGGTGAACTGTGGCAAAAGAAAGAGCTATGAACGACTTCAAGAAGTTACAAGGCGAGCAAAGTCGCTAATTTTTGAGAAAAGCTTTAAATGTTGCCTTATCTGTAGGAGGCAAGAGCCATCTTGCAGAAAGCACGCGTCCAAATGTATGTCCGTAACGTCCAAAGTTTGTTCAGGAGTATCCTGTGAATTCAAAGAAAAAAAACAACCCCCGTTTATCACAACACAGCCCGTTTGTGGTTAGGACATGTCCTGGAGTTCGGATTGGCACACAGTTTTTAGCGACGAGAAAAAGTTCCACCTCGATGGTCCATATGGATACCAACAGTATAACCACCACTTAACACGAAATGGCTGAAAGAACAAAGAATATTGTCACGACAAAAAATGGGGATTTTTCAGAATATCTTTTATAATTTTCATGAAAAATGAATGTTGAAAAATATACAAGTATGTTGAAAGTCCAAAGGCCAAGTCTTGAAGATTTAACAGAACCACAATTTGTTTTTCAGCAGGACAATGATCCAATCGACAATGCAAAATTTGATAAAGATTGGTTTTGAACCAAATATGTAGGTGTTCTAGAATTGTCAGGCCGTTTTCCAGATTTGAACATAATAGAAAATGTTTGTAGTGTTCTATCAAAAGAACAGCTGAAAAGTGCAATTTTAAACGTCTGGGATGAAATTGACCAAAACCAAAAGGGGAGGAACCAGGAAGAGTTTTTGCAGTAGTTCGGATCAATGGAGGATTTCAGAAGTATTAACGATGATAAAAATGTATTAAGTTTTATCATGTTTTGTTCTCTTTTAATTGTTTTTATTTCTTTTTTAATTCTTCTATTTTACTCGCAGTAGGTATTATCAAAAAAAGGTTTTATATCTCTTCAAATGTTTATTTGCATTTAAAATGTAGGAACTATTACGTTCCTATGGTAACATAATAATGTTTCTAAATCCAGTTGGACTCTTCAGTCGAAGCGGACAATACTTGAAAATATCAAATGAGATTTTGGCGAAACGTCGTGACTCTTCACATAATGAACGGATCGAAACCCGGAATGATTTAGAAACTTAAATATTTTTTGCTGGAAGATGTATATTAAATATATTTTATGTTAGTTTTTCTGTCCTGATGATGCTAACATGGTTAGCGAAACGAGCGTCGGCAGGTTAAAAAATGCGATTTGGTGGGAAATCTCTTCGAGTTTAGTGTTTCACACCGAAGAATTGTCAAAATAATGTTTTTTTTTTGAGATTTAAAAAATACTGACGTAAATAGTGAGGCGTTCATCAGGAAGTTACATCGTGCCCACGATGCATTGTCAGGATTAAATGAAGGAAGTATAGCAAGTTCAGTTAAAACGCTAAGCGCTAGCTTTGGAACCAAATGGCCTTATAAAAGAACCATGTCAGCACCAGCGTCAATAATACGTCACCAAGAAAGCAAATCAGGTGAGTTAGTACTGGAATGACATGCATTTTATGTATATGGGGTTTTTTGATAGTGTACGTCCCTGAAACAAAAGAGAAAGTATATAGTCGTCAATATTCAGCTCCAATTTTGAAAAGAAAGAGTTCTCGCTTTGGACTGGGTCAGTTTCTAGGCATTAGTAACAGCATTCCAGGTAGAAAATAGAATAGGGTCTTGCTTAGTGGCCGCATGATTGTTCAAATTATAATCGAATCTATGTAAGTTTTAGTCATCAATTTGCAAATAGTTGCATTTTGCAGGTTGTTTGTTCATTATCGCTAATTGATTTTCAACGGAAACAATACCATTTATTTTCATCGACTTTACGGCTTTTTTATCACACCTATACTTCATTCAGCAGGAATTGATTAGGATTTAATGCATGGCAACACACATATTAATTTGATTACAGGGTGGACTATAAGCAAATGATCGATATAAATTTGTATTATTCTTTTATTTTAGTGTTTTATCGAAAAAAGATTTTTTTACCAGATAAATTCAACTTCTGATATCTTCATAACGTCTTCATGTTGTTCCTTTTTACGTTCTTGCTTTATTTATATACCCTAATTCATGCTTGTATCTTATCTGTAAAATAATCTGACAAAAAGAAGCTATAAAACTGTTGATACCTTCAGCTGGCTGATTACGACGTTTTCAATGTACTTCATTGTAGCAAAATAGTGTCCATTTAGGTGAATTTTCAATCTTGGAAAATGGAAAAAATCACAAGGATTTAAGTCTGGTGAATTAAGGGGGCTGCGGAGCCACAGCGATGTTTTTATTTGTCAAAAAATCTCTGTATGATAAGGCATATTATCATGTCCCACACGAATGACCCTTTTTCGAAATCTTTCAAAAAGATCTCTGTAATAATGCTGGTTCACCGTTTGGCCTTGAGTCATATATTCCTTACATACGATTACCTGGCTCTCAACATTACCTCCTGGCAAATCAACATGATATTGATCTTTGGTTTGCTCATTCTGTCTTCTTTTGACCTTGGTGATGTTGGAGTGTCTTTTCCCGATCATATTTTAAAACCCAAGACTCGTCACCAATAATAACACATTCCAAAAAATGAGGATCATTTTTAATCCGCCTCAAAAAGTCAAGATATATTTCCCTCCTGTCGTTCTTTTGGTTCATATAAGTCAAATTCAAGTCTTCCCCAATCATTCTGACCATCAACCGACGATCAGAACGCACAAGATTTCGAATTATATGAAGATTTTCATATAAGTTGAAGGCCTTCCGCTGCGAGGTTCATCTTCAATCGAGTCTCGGCCTTCATAGAATGCCTTTGTGGACCGAGAAAAATCATATCGGGTTATTGATTATGGTCCACCCTGTATAACAGATTGTTAATTTTATTTAATTATGCAAAATGTAGAACTGACAATACATTACTACAAAGAATTATCCGATAAAGCGTAAACCTAAAAATAAAATATCGTCAAGAATGAATACACATCACTTTTATGCTCTAGAAGATGATCCACAAATTTTTCCAAATTGCTTGTTTACTTTAGTTTGATGCGAATTTTGCTAACCATGCTGCATCATCAGGGAATGAGTAAATCTAATTTAAAACATTTATCTCAGGTCTACTTAGGTACGGGGAACAAAAAGCAAGAACCAACCGATGGCTGAATGGTTTTGTATAAATCTAATCTTTAAAAAATGTCTGTTGATCGACCTTTTAACTTTTCAGTGCTCTTCTTAATTAGTAAATAGATCTATCCACTTTCTGAGAAATGTATAATTATTTATTTAATTTAACATATACTAGGCTAATTGAACAGTTCGCGGAGCGGTAATGATAAGATAAGTTTATAGTTGAAAAAATTACTTTATTCGTCCGTATATTCACCCCTAAGCTCAATACATTTTTTAAGCGATTCTCCAATTTATTTATTCCATCTTTCAAGTGATTTTTCTGAAGTCCTTCAAAATACTCATCTGCGGCTGCTGTAATTTCTTCATTTGACGAAAAACGCTTGCCACGTAGGAATTTTTTGAGGTTTGGGAACAGATGAAAATCAAAGCAGGCTAGATCTGGTAAATATGATGGATGCTCCAACAATTCGTAGGATAACTCCAATTTAATTTGTTCATTGCAAGAATACTTCGCTAAACCAGGTCTTTTCTTGATTGAATTGATCCAAAAAGTTTGAGTAATACTGTCCTGTTATTGTTTTACTGGTTTGAAGGTAATCAATTACCACAAAATGCCTTTTGCATCCCAAAAACTTGATGCCATAAAACTTGAACCCAAGTCTCATCCATAATTACAAAACGACGTTTAAAATATATTTCATTCTTTCGAAAAAGATCCAAATGTTGCTTAGAAAGTTTTACTCGAAGTCGTTTTTGATTAATTTAACAAATGCGGTACCCATCTTGCACATAGCTTTCTCAATTCCTTTTTCAACATATGAAACACCCGTTCAGTTGAGATGTCCATAACTTGGCAAGTTCAGCTGAATGTCAATTGTCTGTCATCTATAACCATATCATGTATAGAATTAATTATTTAGTTGCAATTCAATAGTTGCATTTGTTCAAAATCACCTGCTGAATTACAAACCATTGTTTTTGAGGCAGCCGATTCCCCTAATACATTTACCGTTTCACTATGAATATCCATTTCCTTTAATCCTTTTTTTACCAAGAATTTAATCACTGCACGATTTTCAATATTTTCCATTTTAAAAAATAGCGCTGATACGTTTACTTTAAACTGTTGTTTATGTATGAATGAATTGACATATCAACTTGAAATCTCACATATTTTCATTATTAATTTTAGTTTTTCATTTTTAATTTAGTTATTAATCAGTTTAATCTTGTGGATTTGTATAAAAAAAAAAAAAAGATGTGATTTATTATGGGCAAAAATAAGTGTTTTTCAGATGAGGAAAGAGTTAATTTGGAAGAAAAGAAAGAAAAAAGACTCATTCTGAAAATCCGTCTTCTATTCTTGGCACTGAATTCCTGATATGGTATTTGTGGAAAATCTCTTTCAGTTAGGTTTTAACATCAGAATTAATCATTTTTATTAGTTACACGCCTAATTAATAAAATACCATGCCTTCTAGTTATTATTTGAATAGGTTTATCTTATCTGTGTAGGGTATCTCCATAGGAAAACCATTATAGAGCAACAAGTCATTAATAAACACGTAAAACTAAGAAAACAAAGATAAGTACTCTCTCAAAGACAAGTTTAAATTGAAAATAGTTAAGTTCCGACTTCTAAGATCTTTTTAATTGGTGACTACTGGGATACGTCAATAGTAATTTCATTATTACACAATTTTGGACATGAAAATAACCTGTTTATATTTTTTCGTCCTCAAGCATGATTCAAATTGGACTATTTTAGCTTATTAACCATTGTTTGTTCAGGTTTTCAAATCATTTATCGGGCTTGGGCGTTTCCCATCGTGTTTCTGGACTTTGCTCTTTCTACAATCAAGCCTTCTATTTTTGCCCGTGCAAACATGAACAATAACTCATGAATACAGGGTGGGTCACGTTTATTACACGTTTTTTTGCGTAGAGGTTCATTTAATGATTTAAAAAAACGTTATTACATGTTATCTTATGGTGGATAGGTATGGGCAGTAATGTGACTGAAGTTATAACCATTTTAACACATGCAAGTAGAAAGTCCCTTATGGTAGTTCGTCTCCACTCTTTTGTTGATTTGTCATGCAACCCATAAGGATTCTTATAAGCCCAGTTCAAGGATTGCTGTTTATGTATCCGGAATTAACAACAGTGGTATTGCTAGGCACCATCTGACATATACATCGTAAAGTTTGACATTGTGGACTCTATGCCTATTTTGTCATACGGACGCTATTTGTGACTTGAATATTTCATCTCAGTCAAAAAATGGAGTTAATTCCTGACAATTTTCGTGCGATGATTTACTACGACTTTCGACGTGGATTATCTCAACAACAGTACATCAATCAACTCACTTCGGTGATGAAGCACCATCTAAAACTACTGTCTATCACTGGTTTAGTAAATTCATTCGTGGCCTTTGTTCGCTCACGGACGAATTTAAAGAGGGTCGTCCAAAATCGATTGTTGTACCAGGAAACATCGATATTGTGCGCGAACCTATAAAACGAGATCGTCATGTGACACACTGTCCGATTGAGGCATCCCTAGGATTAGTATGACAAGCATACACAAGATTTTACATGAACATGTAGCCTTGAAAAAGAGTTGTGCACGTGGGATTCCGTATAATTTAACAATAGTTCAAAAAAAGGCTGGTGTTGATTGGTCCAAAAAAATGCTCAAAAAATACAATCGTGGTGCGTCAAAAACCGTGTATAACATCTACACAGGTGACGAATCTTGGATCTGTGAAAGTAAACAGCAGTGGACTGTATGGGTGTTTCAAAATGAGCCAAACCCTACAATAGCTGTTTCATTTCAAGTAAATGGTCGCCTGTTTCTTTGGAATAAATGGGCATGTGCCTACAGTGCCTACTAGATAATCGTGGAATGGTCAATTCTGAATGTTACATAGCCAATTGTTTGCCAGGAGTCTTTCAAGAAATAAGAAAAACAACCAGCGACGCAGAATTACTCAGGATCTCTCACACATCGAACCGAACAACTCAATACTTGACCGGTCAAAACGTCGAATTGAAGAGTCATCCGGCGTACAGTCCTGATTTGGCACCCAATGATTTATTTTTGTTCCCGCCCGTGAAGAATAAACTATGTGGTCGACGATTTTCGACGCCAGAGAACACGGTTGATGCGTCCAAAATGCATGTTTTGGAGATACCTCAATCAAAATGAAAAAGTGCTATGAAAACTGATTCAAACGTATGCAAAAGTGTATCGATCATCACGGAGAATATTTTAAAAAACAATAAAACCATTTTAAATGACATATATTTGTTTTTATTTATTATTCCGGATACATAAATAGCAATCCTTTTATCAATGTTGAGCATGTTGAGCAAAACTTTGTAATGCACGGTAGGTATTCTAGCCTTTTCCCAGAATATAATACACTCCCGAATGACAAGATTTGCACTTTCACTTACAGTCAATTGAACTTCGCGAATGTTAAAAGTAAAACCGCGATTTGCTGATTTACGTCACCGACCAATACTTTTTTAATGCTTCTTTGTTCCACTGACATCTTCAAAACATAAAACAATGCGCATTAACTACCCGACAAGTAGAAAGTAAATGACAAATGGCTAGAGCGCGCGATTCCTGCAGCGCAGCTTGTATGAACATGTTTTCCGCGCTAGTCGGCACGGGTTGGAGTGCTCCAAAATAGGTCAAATATTTTGTTTGTGTTTTAGGGTCAAATTAATAAAACTAAAACATATGCGTTAGAAAATAAAAACCTTGAAGAACAAAGGGATACCCTAATGGCCATATATGAAGATGTTCTTAATATTTTTCCTTGTGTACCAAATGTGTACCTTGTGTACCAATATGTGTACCAAATTATCACTGATGTTTGTTTTAATTTTTTTATACCATCCCCTACGTGTTTTCCTAGTTTCATATACCTGCATTATCTGTTAATCATTGTGAGTAGTGTATTTTGCAATTTTTTCCATTCATTAGATAATTAATGCATGCTTTAGTAATACAGCTTGGCACAATATTCATAGTTGATTCAAATTGTATTTTCTTGATAAAAGCAGAAAACTAATGATGCTATACATCAAACTAATCACATTTTATATTAAACACAGATGGCCATATGCATTCATTGAATGTTGTGGATGACCACAATTTAACGACGTTTCTACAGAAAATAATCGATCTCGAAGAAGCTGACAAAGAGACCATTCATCTTCTTATATTTCTTCTCATGCAGTTCCTATCTAGATCTGACCAAGCATATCCTGCAGAGGAGAAGAATCTAGCACGGACACAAACAATTGTTTTGAAGCACTTATGGCTTCTTTTAGGTAGATTAAATTGGATTGATGAGAGGAAGTATATTGAAAGTGTTCTGGGTTTTAGGTTATAGTCAAACTGATCGAGGTATTTATCTTCCGCCTCAAAGTTTACGTGCATCACCTGCATTTAATGTTTTTCTTGTAAATTTACCACAAGTGATGGACCAAAATCATCTTATGGGAAGGATTTTACTCCCTACTTGTTTAATTATTTTACAGTACGCACCGTCTCCTTATTATATTCCCAGTGCGATGGATTTCCAACAACCTTTATTTAGTTTATGGGCACTGGAACCTCACACCAGAAAACATTGGCTGATGTCATTGGTTGTTCTCTTGTATAAGGTAATGACTTACTACAGCATCAATTGTAATCAGTTAAAAAAAATGTGTTTTATAGTACCAATATAACCAACAGCCTCACTGCATGCAACTAACCGCTTTAATCAGAATTGTGTTGAATACTTTGGATTCTCAGCATCATCACTGTAGAAGAATACCAGCTACCATAATAATGGGTCAACAACCTTCGCGTTCAAGAGGTATTAAACGTTATTCTTATCGTCACTCAAACATTTTTAATAATTTTTAGATGTAAGTCAACCATCTTTGGGTACTGAAATTGATCATCCCGAACGAACAACACCACCTTTATCTCCCATGTATTCATCTGACGGTCAATCAATTCAAGTATCACTAAGCTCAAAAGGTGGCAAAGTACAAGTTTCGTATACGAAACCATCATCAATGACCAGTATGGAAACTCACTGGGAAGAAACAAATCAAAGTGAAAAATACGCCGATAAAAAATGGGAAAGAAACTTTAAAAAACAAACCGATAAAATTAGTATAGATGACGATACAGAAAGTGAATTAATAGCAATACCTGAAAGTGATATATCCGACAGTACACTACAAGGAAGTGTGCAAGATTCATTCGAAGAAGGTTAGATGATATGAAAAGACTTTCAACAAGAATTTTTTTCTTAATTTGTTATATGTCAGCACCAAAAAAGAGTGCCAAAATGTTAGACACCTTTCACAATAACATATTAATATATAAACTGAAAAAATGAGAATCAGAGTAACAAAAATGATGTCCTTACACTGTTGAGTTCATCAGCTATGTTAAATACTTGCTACAATAGCAACCAAAAAAAGTTCTTGTTGAAAGGGTCAATATTCCAAACTTAATATGATTTTTTTATTGTTTCAGCCTTAAGTGATCATTCTGGACCAGGAATAAGTAAACAATTAACTGAAAAAGCCTTAGTAAATCGTTCTCCGAAAGAGAGCAATTCCAGTTTAATAGAAATGAAAAAAATATGCAATAAGAGCCGGCCAGTGTGGATCATTGGCAGTGAGGAGGACTCAATACGATCATGTGACAATAAAATGCAAGATATTGCAAAAGCAAAAATGGATTTTAACAAAAACTGCACTAGAATTAAATCTACCTCAAGTAGTACATCAATAAACCTCACTAACGGTAAGGTCAATCAACATATTAACTAACTAAAAAATTCATACTGTTTCATATAGAGCGCTTGTTAGAAATTAGATCAAGTGTATTTACAGATTTGTATAGACAGAAATCACACTAAAAATTACTATCATTAAAGACTTTCAAAAACTCAAAACAAACCTAAAAGTCACATCGGCTTGAAATTCATGGAGCTTTACTAAACAGGAAGCTACTTTTCGGATCTCCTTTAGGATCGCACTGTCATCTATCGGAAAAATATCTGACTTTTCACTATACCCTCGTATTTTCAGGAAATATTATCTTGAACAAAATCATTTCCGAAACATATTGTGATATTACCGTACGAACTTCTTTAGGTTGATTAATGGGTCTTTAAACAAAAAGCATTCATTTTAATTTTGTAGAATATTTACCATTTATTAATTTCTTTTTCTTCACGACGTTTACACCATAAAAATTTTTTAAATTCACTTTCACATAAGTCAAATATAATAAATATGTACACCAGAAGAACAGTTTCTTGTTGAAAGACCTGAAGTAACACAAAAACTGAAACATTCAACATTAAATATTTTTAAATTTATAGGTTCTAGTGTACATACAGCTAAAACTATTAATTCAACGTCTCATAGACAAATGAACTCTTCTATAAACACAACATCAAAACAAACACCATTGGGTAGGCACAAGAAAATTATTGAACCTAGTATAACCCCAGTCTGTACCCCTGTCTCAGACTGTGATAGTAACAAAAATAATCTCCCTGCACCTGCGGTTGAAAGACTTTTACCCATCGGACCAATCAAATCTCCAGGTTAGTAGCTCCAGAAATACCTCACAATCTGAACAATAATCACGATGATTTTTTTATAGATTTAGAGGATGTTTTTTCACCGCTAGAGCCCCAGCTAGAAATACCGACACAAGAAAGACTTTTACCCATTGGGTCTCATACAAAAGATATATCACAGTTAGTTGAAAAAGTAAAACAAGCCCTTAATATCAACACACAATTGGGAAGAGTGACAAAGAAGATAGATTATTCCGAGAAAAAAATTGAACCAAGTACATCTCAAACGCACAGTCCTAGAAAACTTATAAAGCAAGTCGCATTAGAAAGCCCGCCAAATTTATACGAAAGCGATGACAACGGAAATGGATTAGAAAATTATCTGAAGAGTATCAAAATTGAGAGTCAAAGTAAAAACAATTTTATGTTTAAACAAGACAACATTTACACTGAAAATTATTTATAGAAGACGCTATTGTCAATCACAGGCAAAGAATTAGGAAACCTGGTCCATTTACTATGAATTCGCAACAACAAAAGCCAAAAGTACCGGGTGCTTGGTTAATGAGCTCTCAATTAGCTTCACCCAAAACAGAAAGTGAGATGAGATATATTTTTCTTTGGTGATTATAAACTATTTTTATTCTAGCTACGTGTGACACTAAGCAAAGTTCATATAGAATAGGGGACGAATGTGTTAAGGAAAGATGTTCTGAATGTGGGACTGTTAGAGAAATGTATAGTGATGAGGAAATTGGATTATGTATTGTAGCTCTGGGAACATTTATTCATAGAGAACCGAGCCTGGCAGCCCCTCTATTGCCGGATATATTAAGCATAGTTGCAAAGTAAGAAGTTTACTGTAAAAGTGATTGTAAAGGTAACTGTAAATTTTGAGATACAGACAAATTATTAGGTTGGGCGAAAAGTACTTTCATTTTTGACAAGTAGATGGCGCCAGTTAACTATTTATACTCGATGTAATATATACACTCAGTGTCAAAATGTTAGTCCAATTATTTTTTAAGACTATACTAATATGAAAACAGCAGTAAAATGAATTTTTATTCATCTTTAGTTGAACTGAAGACGTTTCTCAAAATATTTTTCAATAAAAAAAAACTTAATATTTCTTTTAATAAATTTTAGATGCGTCAAAATGTTAAACACACCCTCACCTTTTTTAGGAGAGAAGAAAGTTAACATTTTCCATTGTAATATTTTGTAGTCTTTTCACCATCTTTTATTAAATGAAAAATTATTTTTGGTGATGAATCATACAACTGTTTTATTATTTGTTGTGGAATTTGTTCTCATGAAGCCTGAATAACACTTTTCAAATCTTCCAATTTGCAAATTGTCTAAATTTGCTATAAACTCGTCTTACAGGTATTCGATATAATTCTCAGAATGACTTCCAGTTGAACGATGAATCCTGTATGTCTCACCCAACCGAATCAACTTGATAACTGATGAAAAATTTCGTTTTAATCGATTGTTTTTTTTAACACATTATTTATAATGAAATTATTTCAGAATAGCCACAAATGCTTCATATCCTTGGCAATGCGAAAGCAGTATACACCTACCTGGGGGTTGTGTTAGTGTAGCCCATCAATTTCTGAGGTGCGTTCTCCACCAGCTAGCACCAAACGGAATTTTTATGCAAATGTTTCAAACAAGGGCATCAGGTATTACAGAATATACTTTTTTTTTTAATAAAATGTACTATACTTTATTTTTTTGCAGAACATGTAAGACTGCAATTTTTTAAAAGTGTTATTCAAGCCCTTGTAGATTTTAATGAATTGAATCCAGTGGCGCCGCTACAGTTACTTTTAGAAAATTTGAATTCGAAAAAAACTTTACCCATTGATTTAATGCCAACTATTCTTTCCAATATGGCTTCTTATCTAAATTGTCTTCCGTTAGAGGCCGCCATGGGACCTACAACTCCTATATGGAGTACTGTATTACAACAATTAGAAATCCTTTATAGGAAGTTATTGTTTATGTTGAACGCTCTCGAAGATGTTACTCCTCTGTTAAACATTATGGCGTCCGTCTTCAAAATGCCCTTAATAACGCAATTTAAGGTAATATATTTTGTATATATATAATTTTAATATCAATCGTTAAAGTTTGTGTGATTTTTAAATATTAAACATGAAGGAGAGCGAGTAACTAGACCTACAGATTAAACTACGCACTGAACCGAGGTCATAGGTTATCAATTAACCTCACTCAACACCCTCCATGGACTATCACTCTAAACTAATTGCATTAGTTACTTATTAGGAAATTTACATTGGAGTAGTTTCTTCCTCTGAGGTGCCAAATTGCAGGAGATCCAAAATTCAACTAGATGAACATGATTAGGACTCGGAGTCTAAGATGTTTATGCTTAAAACTTTATATATAATATCTACCACACATAAGCCAAGGGGCTAGCTGCATCGCGGCGAACATTATTTTAATTTAAATCGACCATACAGACTTTACAACATACTTCGGTATGCAACCCAACATGCATGCCATGTTCAACAATACAAAATACACAACTAAAAAATTTGAAAATATGAACATTTTAGGGTATTTTGGAGCCATTTTCTAAAGTACTAAGCTACGCCATCCAAGCACATACTTTAAAGTACAACTTACTGGTCGAAATATGCTACTTATGTAACAAAGCATTTACTAAAGATAGAGATAAACTAATATTTAGCAGGATGGTCGTGTTTGAGTTAGTACAAGTTTTAAAGTTCAAAACAACAATTCCAGATTCAAATTTGTTAATGCTGATAAATTTAGTTTTGCAGGTAAACTTGTTCAGGGGCTTCTTTTATCGCGCTTTTAATAAAATATTATTTCCAGGATGTAGGTGGTCATATCCCTTCAAATGTGGTAATAAAAGATAGCAGTTTATTTTCATTTGATTATTCACCTGCTTTCAATACTGGCATATCTGAATGTATGAAATTAAATCTTGTAGATATATTAGAATTTTTATCAGATTTTCATACAATATCAAAGATGAAAGTGAGAAAAAGTTACGTTAGCTTACTATTTTCCTCTTAACAATAAATTTTATTTATTTTAGAGTTACTGTAAAGGAATTGGTGTTGGATTAAACGATGACACTTTAGGGGGAATTATAAAATGTAGCGTGGCTCAATATTTAGCTTTAGAAATAACTAAAGGTAATGGGAGAGACAATAGAGCAGTTACACGATATTTTCCTTGGTTATATAGTACATCTGCATCCCAGCAAAGTCCAAGGGAATTTGTAGAATGTATAGGTCATATAAGACTCTTATCGTGGTTACTTCTGGGATCTTTAACACATACCGCATTACAAGGTAAAAGTAACATTGCAATGTTAAGTCAACCTATTCCTCAAGAAGCTTCATGTCAGATAGCTGATAATATTCAAGTTATAATGTCGGGATTTGCCGAACAACCTAAAGCAAGCGTTTTACACATGTCTTCGTTATTTCACGCATTCATTCTCTGTCAACTTTGGACGGTATATTTAGAGCAAAGTTTGAATCATCACATTCCCATTACTGAAGCATATAATATCACAATGAACATCTTATTTGATTTTTGGGGAAAAGTTACGCCTTGTATATTACAGCTTATTCAACAGTCAAAAACAGTAAGTTGTTTTTTCTGGCATATGCGTTACTAAGTATTAATAACAATGTATTTTTAGTTAAGTGAAATTGTGAGTCTACATTTTCTGAGTATGTTGGAGGCACTTATAGAATGTCAGTCAACATTTGTTGCAAAATTGTTACCTCTGTGGACTCCTGTGCTATTGTGTAGCCAGATTCAAGTAAATAAAAAAAACAGTCAATGTAAGCACCATAATGGTGTTTTTTGATATTTTTAGTTACCAGGCCATTTGCAAGTGCGTCTTCAACACTGTCGGAATTTCCCACCAACAATTTACCAAGATATATCAAATGAAAGAACAAAATTAACTCACCTATACAACCCCATGTTACTGAAATGGTTGCAAAGGTTACAATTTAAAATGGGCCAGATAGAATTACAGTCCTCTACAGCCACTCAGTTCTACTCATTGTAGTTAACATTATAGCTCATTATATTAATAAATAATGTTAAAGCTATTAATTACTTTAGGGAAAACTATAAACTAATATAGGAAGAAATTGTGTACATTTTTTTATATTCAAAAATCAGTTGTGTATTTCTTTGTAAGTTCTGTTAATTGTTATATATTAATAAAATAAATGTTTTTATTAAAAACAAACAAAATTATTTTATTACATTTTCTTATTATATTTGTATACTTGTTATATTTGTATATTAGTAAACAAGAAACAGCACTGTTTAATCAGTCTTTAAATGCTTCCTTGTCGGTTCGGGTATTTTAAAAAGCGAAAAACTCGAGAATATTGTGTGCACTTTTGAAACCAAGTGCCATATAAACGAATCTAACCATATTCCAAATCATTGAGCTATTGTAAAATGGGTGATAGATTAGGAATTAGTTTTAGTTCAGTTAGGAACGTTATAAAAAATTTAAACAAACTGAGATAAAGTGTGAAAAAAACATTTTTTTTTCATAATGAATCCGAATGTTTTACCCATAATATTAACTGATACACACCCATAATATTAACTGATGAATAACTGAACTAAACTGATAAAATGTGAGAAAACCTCTAGAGGATTAAGAAATCTTAAATATAAACAAGTCTGCCTAATATTTTAACGCCAAAAAAAGTTAATGCGTTAATTCAATAAGTTTTTAATAATGTATTGTAATTGCAAGGTGGAATCAAAAAAATCGTATTTCGAAATTTCAATTCAGGAACATTCATTTAACGATATACAACAACCAACCCAAAATTTCTAGTAATTTGAAAGAAATCAGACATATACTATGCATGTTGTATGAAAAACAATATGGAATTTGATTGCAGGAAAGGCTTTGCCCTATATCGAAAGATATGAGAGTTAAATGAACAAAATACAATAACGGTTGTGGAAATTCTTGAGTTAAATATGAGCCAGGTCTGAGAGCTGGAAACTGAAGATACCTGGAGGGGTTTTAGGCGGCAAAAATCGGGCACTACCTGGAGAACAACGAGTTTTGTGAAAGTTCTCTGGGCGTCTTTTGGAGATTTCCCCTTCATAACAAAAAAAAATTACAGCGATCGCAGCAAATTCTTTTAACATACTAAATTTATTCTCAAGTATATCACCGAGTGAGGTAATAGAATTAGCTGACAAATTACTTCTTAAAAATAAAGTTAATTGAATAACTACTTTCAGTTAGTTTAGCTTGAGAGAGAGGGGGAGGGGGGTTTGTAATAAAAACAAACAAGATGGTTTTTATTGCATTTTCATGTATTTATTATTAAATACATTGATTAGAAACTTCCGATTTTAAAGATTCCATTGCCAGATGTCCAGATGGCATAGCTAAGGGATAAAACTGAAAAAAAGAAAACAAATCTAAATATCGAGAATGAGTGGCGAATTTAGAAGTTACTTTATCACAAAAATATTTGACGTCATATTTAATTTGTACGCGAATTTTTGTTTCATCTGTCATCATATCAGTTTTCAATGACGTATCTTCACTTGAAGTATTCAGTGTCCTGCTTTTCAGCCTTCTTAATGATTCTTCGGTCTTGCAAACAGACAAAAGCACTTCCTGAACCAATGACAAATATCTAAAACAAAAAAATCGCAAGGACAGAGGTGCCATAATATTTAGTCACTATATACTTACTGTGTAGTAATTTTGACAAGAATACTATTTAAAATGTCATTTAATTGTTGTCCAAGTTTATCCTTAAATCTAGAGTAAAAATCTAATATGGGTTGTACTGCATTTACCATGTAAGCACTTGCTTCTTTAGGAGGACTTCTATTAGTCCTCCTGTATAACCTTGGAATTGCAGTTACACTTTGTAAATGCACATTACATTCATTAATTTTCAAATTTATTAAATAATCTTGAAAAACCACTCTATATTCATTAATTGCTTTCTCATTCTCTTGAAATACTTTTAAAATAATATGCCATATATTCTTGTTAACTATAGAAAATATTGTTTGGTCAATGTCACTGACATTATTGCATTTTGGAGCCACTAAAACTTCAATGGCATTTAAATCAATTAAAGAATTAATTACAAAATTATCAATTTCTTCCTTTGGGGTATCTCCAGTTATAGAGTTTTTAAGCAAGTGGTCAACAAGTTTAATATATCTGGATAACAGCATTAAAGATAGTCTTATAAATTGATCAGCCAGCTGATCAATATAAACATTTTCATTAAAACAAATTTCAAGTGATTTAAACAAAGAAAATGTTGGTTTAAGTGTAAATGAATGCTCTTGATTAATGAAATGGGATGCTCCCAGATAAACATTTTGCAAATTTATATTAAAATTTTCACTTTCAAAATTTCCAGCAATCTGTTGAAATTTGATTTCAAAATAAACAGGTAAGTTGAATCTTTTCAAATTATTTAGAAAAGATTCGTTTTTAGAAACTAAAGATTTATCACCACTTTTTTCTGCGATATATTTCAACAACTTGTATGTACTAATAAATCTTCTTTGGAAAAGTTCAGGATTTCCTGGGGCTGTAATATAAGGCAAACCTTCTGTTGATTGTGTATCAAGTTCAACCCAAAATGATTTTAGTACAAAGTTAAAGGAATTCAAGTCAGGATTTTGTTCTATAATTTTAGATACAAAATCTATTTCATGATCTAAAATATGGCGAACTTCTACATAAATCTTTTCCAAATTTTGACCACTTCTTTCCAAATATCTGTCAGTAAACAATGGTTGAAGTTGTGGTCTTAATATGTGAATTTGTATAGTTTTATGAGCTTCATTTTGTTTTTGTAGATTAATATACATTCTTAAACATTTCAGTATAACTGTTTTGTATCTATCTTTAAAAGCATTAAGAAAACATTTATTTATATTGTTGATCAGTTTTCCTTCAACGTTTTTCGTTATTTGTTCAATGTCAGGAACCATTAGTGATAATTCACACAAATACATTTTTTGAAAAGAATATTTGTTAACAATTCTCTCTAATGTATGCAAATTGTTATACAAATCTTCTTCTATTGTATCAATGACAGAGTTTACATAAACACATGAGTTTATAATGCCTTGTTTTAAATGAATATGGTTTTGTTTCAAATTATTATTTTTAATTTCCCCTAACATTGTGTTATAACTTTCCTCAACACCTTTTATTAGTTCATATAAATTCTAAAATAAAATATTATAGTTCATAAAGAAGCAAAAATTATTATTATACCTTTATTTCTTCTCTTAGTTGGCTAATTGGTATCGATAAATTGTCAATCTTGGAGTTTAAATTTGTGAGATATTCCGCCAAATTAACTATTGCCTCCGTTTCATTTTTTAAAATCTCGGACATTTGTGATTGCAACTCTATCCCATAATTCTTTAAATCTCTTCTGAGCGTTTCCAAATCAAATTTTTGTGTAAATTCTGATAGGCACTGATCAACGCTGAAATTTTGCTAAAATATTTACGTACAAACAACTGTCGATCAGTCGTATTATTATATTATAAACATACCTTAAAAAACATATTTTTCCATATTGTTACTTCTTCTATATCCATTTTAGACAGATTTATATTAAGCAAATATATCACCTTTCAAAATACAAAAATATTTGGTTAGAGTAATATTTACATGATCTGACATTAGAGTGTCAGATTGTTTCCATTGAGGTATTCGATTATATTAACAACTAACACAGGTGAATTTTGTACATAAAATATGGTATATTATATGTGATATAATATAGTATAACAATAACTTATTCAAAAGCTTAGGTATATATCATTTTTGCTTGGCCATTTAATTTTTATTTAACTACGTACAGATATTTTAAAGCTCTACGATTCCGGACTTTGGAATTCATATGGTGGCAACATTGACTTAGTTCAGATATAAATTAAACTTCTTAATGGCGCTGTAGTCAATATTTGTCTCTTAGAAATAATGGCGTGTTCTTTATACAAAAAAAATATATAAATGTACAAAGTATTTTTCAAATATAAATTTAAAGCAATACGTTTGATAGTTTTTGATTAGAAGTAGTGACTAAAAACTTTATATTATAAAAAATTAAAAACCGTGAGAAAAATTTAAACCGTAAGGATTCATCGCCATCTTAATAATTGATCAGCATCGGGAATGTTTAAAGATATAAATGACTAGATGGCTAGCAAATATTTTATGCGCTAGTTTATAGTGTTATGGAATTTTTACGTTATTCACCGCCCTGCAAAAATATGAGTATCTCTCCGGAACCTTGTAAGCGCAATTCTCGTTCAAAATCTCGATCCCCTCATCACCATAATAGAAGACATAACGGATACAATCATACGAAGAAATGTAAGTATTTTTACATCTTTTAGTACCTTTTTCTTTATCTAAAAGAATCCATCTGTGGTTTGTATGTGTTTAAGAAAATAATTTTGCATAGTTTAGTAAATCAATTCTTCTGTTGAAACCTTCGGTGTGAAACACTAAACTCTGAGAGATTTACCACTAAATACCATATCACTTTTTTAAAATCATCTTCGATGATTTAATCTCATTTATAGTCTCCTGATGATGCTAACATGGTAAACGAAACGCGCGTCAAGAAGCTTAAAAAAGTGATTTGGTGTTTAGTGATAATTATCTTTGAATTTATGTTTTAGTACTTTGTTTCTGATTTGTTTATATTTGGGTAAAACATAATTGCAGTTCATCACTATGAACATGATGATAGGACAAGACATGAATCTGATTACGACAGTGATCGGGACTATCGTAAAGACTCCCCATGGGATTTTGATAGGAGGAGTAGGTCAAGAAGTCCTGATTATGAATATAGAGACAGGGACAGAGAAAGAGGCAGGCATCATAGAGGACGTGACAGGGATAGGGATAGAGACCATCACAGATTTAGAAGAAGGTCTAGAAGTAATGATTCTAGATGGGAAAGAGAGGATAGAAAAGGTCGTGACAAAGACAGATATCGCGAAGATGATAGGGACAGTGATAGGTACAGGTTAATCGGAATGGTTCTAAAGATACTTGTAAACTTTGTGTATTAAGTAGTATTATACTTTTGACAGTGAAAGAAGTCCAAATGGTGCTGTCATTGGAGCTAGTGGATCTGAAATCATTGGATACAAAAGCCAGCCTCCTAATAACACCATTATGATAAGGGGACTGGCCCAACATATAACAGAAAATGATGTAAGATTTTCAGTTATTCTATTGAAACTTTTGGTATGAAACACTAAACTCAAAGAGATTTACTGGTAAACATCAAATCACTTTATTAAACTTCCCGACGCGCGTTTCGTTAACCATTTTAGCATCATCAATAGATAATTTAATCTAATTAATAATTGAATTATCTCCTGATGGTACCAACATGGCTAGCGAAACGCGTTGTGAAGATTCAAAAATTGATTTGGTGTTTTGGGGCAAATTACTTTGAGTTTATTGTAAGATTTTATTTAGTATCAATATAAATGCATTGATTAATACCTTTCTAGATCCGTCAAGATATAATTCAAGGTGGTTTAATGCCTAAGGACATCAGATTAATCAGGAAAAAAGATACAGGTATAGTGCTCACACTAGACATAAGTTTTCAGTTGTCTTTAGGCAGTTTTGTGAATAAAATCGCATCGAAACGTCACATAATGCCATTCGTATCTATTGTGCTGTTTAGGTGCGTCACGCGGTTTCGCCTTTGTAGAGTTTGCAACGCTCAATGAAGCAGTTCGTTGGATGGAGATGAAACAGGTATCTTAGCTTTCAATGAAGACTATTGTTTTATTACAATGTTCACTTGATAAGTATGACTTTATATCTTTCATTAATTTATCTGCCTTCCAATGAAGCAGACCATGCCTTCAGCCTTCTTTTAAATAAAAACTCAAAAAAAAAAAAAGCAAACCCTTTCTTTCTGTGTGTTAAGTTTTAGGCAACCTAAACAGGTCTCTTTCATAAGAGGGGTTGTTAATTATTTAAGCATTGACCTGAAATGGCCAATGTTATTTCAGGGTATTCTGATGCTTCAAGACCATTACCGCGCCATTATGCAGTTCAGCATTCCTAAAGATGGTAACCTTACTGAAAAAGCTCCACATAAAGCATTAGCAGACTGGTTCTGTATTAAGGTGTGTGCATACAAAGCTATACACAGTATGTCGGAAAAATAACGGAACTTTTTAAATAAGAAAAAACAGTGGTTTTGCCAAAATTATTTATTTTTATTCAAAATACATCCCTTCTGCATCAATACGCCGCTAGGCTCGTTCAACCAAGGCTAGCATAGATTTTTATGTCCTTTCTTCTCATGGCTTTATCTTGCTTTTCGGGCTTAATGCTCTTCTTCTGATTTACAAATACGCAGGATAATGAAGCACACTGACTTGTTTTTTCTCCAAAAATTCCCGAACAGAGACATTCCTGTGAGATGGTGTATTATCAGCACAAAAAAACCAACTTCTCGGTGCTCGATATTCAATCCTCACCCGAACGATTCTGTTCCACAAACGCTCCATAACATAGTGACATTTTGAACCTGTAGAACGAAATCCCAAAATATAAGATCTTTAAAGTCGTAAAAACAAATCAACATTGTCTTGTCTCTCGGGCCGGTCGCGTTGGAAAACCGAAACCGCATTGGCGCGGTAGTTGATTCGATTCCAGCGCTCGGATGGTTGTTTTTCTTTCTTTCTTCTGTCTGTATTTACTTCCTAAATGTCTGTGCTTGTTTCTAGGCAAGAGTAAAGTCCGACAATGAATTAATCCTCAATCATGCCGGTTAAAGGCTGGGTAAGGCCGGATGCCTTCTGAGAAGTGTTCTACGTTGGTCACTCATCGTATCGCTCGTATTTTCATTTTAAGCGCTATAACCTGACAATCCGTTGATCGATTCTAATGGTGGCCGTCTCATTTTATAGAGGAGATATATAGCTTTCAGATTATATATTATTTCAATGGATGACGCTAGAGTCTTTGAATTAAAAAGTTTCATTCTTTTTCCGACATTATGTGTATATACACTGCAACTTATGTTTTGGTAATAAATTTCAGTGCGGAGCTCAAAATTTTAAGAGGCGAGACAACTGCTTTATGTGCCATGCTTCGAGAACAGAATCTGAAGAAGGAGGCAGTGGTAGTGATGAAACGTGTAACTATACTACTAAAAGTAATATATTTTTCAAACAAAGAAAGCAAGAAATGATGTATTGCTTCTTCTTTAACAGCGATCATGCTGAGAAATCTAGACGCATTAACCACAGAGGACTCTGTGATGTCTGTTTTAAATACAGTTATTCCTGATTTAGTTAAATCCGTTTCTGCTGTTTGTATTGGTAGGGATCCCTTGACTTCCACCTCTAGAGGCATTTGTTATTTAGGTACTGAAAGTACAATTGATGCTTTAGCTATATTTGGAGCTTTGAATGGTTTAAAATCACCTCTCTCAATTGATGGCAAAACTGGTTAGTATCAAGTCATACTTAAGTGGAAACAAACTAATAATGGTTTTTTAGTTATACTGTCTTATTGTAAATATAACATGGGTGATACCAAAAAGGCTTATTCCCAAGCTGATCATGCTGCCTTTCCGAATGCGGCAATTCCTCAAACTTACGCAATGACAGACGTGGAAAGCTTGTCGGAATATGCCGCTAGACGTTACGCCAAGTCTCCTGACGAGTATATGCATTATATTGAATATTACAGACAATATTTCACCCAACAAATAAGCGCTGGCAATTCTATCACGCTTCATAATGAAAATCAAATGGATGCTGCAAACGCGGCAGCTGCAGTGGCACAATCCGCCATTCAACAAATGAACGCTAGCAAAACATATTTTGACAACACCCACATACAAATTCCAACCGGTACAGATGGAAAACGCTATCGTAAGTATTCTTGTTTGTTTTTGATTCCCTATCTTACATATTGTTAATTTATACACAGCGATACCGGATATTTCAACTTACGTTTATGACAAAACAACTGGATATCAGTATGATCCATCCACTGGCTTGTATTATGATCCAAATTCAACATACTATTGGAATAGTGTCATTCAAAAATACTTATTTTGGGATCATGAAAAGTGTTCTTACTCTTTGGCACCAACTTACGATAATGTCAGTAATGCACCTCCCCCACCAAATACCAACAATGTCGTCCAAGAAGATCAGAAGAAGAGCATTAAGCCCGAAAAGCAAGATAAAGTTAAAGTTGCGAAAAAGATCGCAAAAGACATGGAGAGATGGGCTAAAACTCTCAATCAGAAGAAAGATAATTTGTCAGTAAAGAATGTATGTGATCCAGGATCAATGTTAAGCAGCGCAAGCGCAGACATAGGATTCTCAGTACTAGAAAAGAAAACAACACTCCCATCAAATACCCCGATGTTCAAAAATGAAATCAGTGAACCTGCAGAAGCACCTAAAGCCCCTCTAGTTGCCGCGTATGGAGAAAGCGAGTCTTCTGGGGAAGACGACGAAGAATCACTTCTCGATTTTAATAAATTAATTTGTAATTTATGCAAGAGACAGTTGGGTTCAGCCGAAGCTCTTATAAAACATGCTAAAATGTCTACTTTACATAAACAGAATTTGGAAGCGCGAAGAAAGAAAAAGGCAGAAAACGTCCCTGAAAAAATTGTTTATAGAGATAGAGCAAAAGAACGAAGAATGAAATATGGAGACCCAGATGAACCACAACCAAGTAAATTGAAAGAGAAATATCTCAAGGCTTTAAGTACGGAGATTCCGATGACTCAGTCGTCTGTCATGGAACCTATTGGTTCTGAAAATGTAGGTAATAGATTACTACAGAAAATGGGTTGGACTGAAGGACAAGGTCTTGGAAAATCTAATCAGGGCAGAACAACTATTATACAGGTAAATTAAAACAAGCGAGACTGTTTTATAAATTGTTTTTTTTTTATTTCGATTGGTTTAGGCGGAACAATACGGTAGTTCGGTAGGTCTTGGAAATAAATTGGCAGGATATTCGGCTGTCGCGGGGGAGTCTTACAAAGATTGCGTGAAAAAGATGATGTACGCGAGGTATCAAGAATTGACCGAAAGAGAAAATAATGGTAAATAATAAATACTTTTTACAATGTATATAATGAAGTGAGTGAGATAGATCTTCAGTCACTTTATATTTTTTCCCTTTATAAATTTTTCTGAACATATTTTTACTTTTAATGCCCTTTTTATTTGACTTTTTACAAAACGACAACAATTTGTCCAATTTTTTCATTTGTTGTAACTTGAACAAAATTCTTTTTTTTTATTACGTATATTTAAAGATATTGCCTTATTTATTTTATTGAATTGTATAACTTATTTTATAATTGTAAAGGCAATGCTACATTATTCAATTTGTATCAAATATTATTAGGATCTTCTTTTTGTTAAATTGAATTAATCCTAAAATAAAACATTTTCAACAGTTAGTAACTTTTTTTCGTTTTATTTAATCGTGCAACTCTATCAATATCATCTCTGGATATAACATTAAAATCGATAACAGTTAAGTTTGGTTCGGGAAGGACCACGAACGTTGGTGGTACAGGAGAACCACTTCTATATTTATTTTGAAAATTCTTCTTGGTTATTTTTGTGTTTCTTAAATGATATTGTTCCGAAATCTTATCAAATGCCTTCCTTGGACTGGTTGTTCTACAAGAAAACGTACAATCTTCTACTGAGGTATCGCTATCGTAATTTATGTTCAAGTTTTTAAAATGCAATTGTGCTTGAGTCCTGCCTGTTAATGGTGTCCTATTCCTCGTATAATTTTTATTTCTTGAGCGAATATGTGAAGTTCGCCCTCTTTTCTTTTTGTTTGAAACCTCTGAAGTTATTTGAATTGGTATGGCTCCTATATTTTGGTAATATTCCAAGAATGTTCGTACTAGATTTCGTCCACAACGCATATCTGAACAAATAATAAAGGAAAATCTGAATTATAAGTTGACTAATACAGAAATGTAAATTCCATGAATTTTATTCATGTTTTCATAAAGGTATTGTATAAACTAGTTGATTAGTTAGTATGGGTAATATTAAAATAATTATTAAACAAAGTCATTCCATACATCCTGTCCCTAACTGTCCACCAAGACCCCAGCTGTTTTTGAAAGAATTCTGAGAAATCTGCAAAAACAGAAAATCGTGGTACATCATCATTTATGTTAAAGTCACGATAGCTACATGAGAGCCATGTGAACAAAAGGTGGTGAAAAAAACTGCTGAATAAAATTGTGAAAGTGAAAAGAATATATTATCCGACTGCAAAAATGGTTTGGTGAAGTGTATGATGGCGTCACTCAACTGCATTTCGCGAGCAAGGAGTCAAAACAAACAAGGGGTCCAACAAACTACCAAAGCGATATTTTGGAGATGATAGAAAAGCCGCTTAATAACAACCTGCTTGTAAAACAAATTGGATCTTCCAGCAAGATTCAGCACTAGCCTACAAAGCGGGATTCACACAGTGTTGGTTGGAAGCTGATTTGCTCGAGTTAATCGCTAATAAAAATTAGCCCTGAGGAAGTTCGGCCCTCCAGCCACTTTACTATCGTCTATGGCACGTTTTACAGTAGGCCTGCCCTAGGCTTAATCGCAATATCGAGGGCGTACAAGCTGATTTGGTGAAAGTGGTAGCTTCAATACGTTTGGAGATTGAAGATTGGAAAGTTTGTGAATATTTTGAATAAGTCATATTTTTTAATGCTCTCCTAATAAAAAAAACGTAAACTTAATTCCTCTTTCTTTTTTTATAAACTTCTGGCTTGATTTCGTGGTATTCTGAAATATATGGGATTTTTTTATATTTTTAAGTTGGTCAGTATATGAAAAATATTTTTTTATCATTAGGATACAACTGTCTTCACTGTATGGAATTATAACATCGCTGCCTTTAAGTTTATATCCGAATATTGAGACTTCAAAGGTATAACAGTTGACTTTGTCACTTAAAACAGAGCAAAGGTATCGGCGGGAAGTCCCAATTTTGTTATTATCAGAATTGAACATGGTATTTGAAGGAATATAGTCGTCTGCTGTGTTTGTTAACAGTTTCGGGAATAATATATGTCTCTCATATCTAAAAACTTACATAATATAACCATTTTTATAAATGTAAATATTTTTAAATTACCGGTAAACATCATCGTATGTATTTCCATAAACAAAGCACCCCGGTAAACTGGAATGGGCATGAATATCAATTATAAAATCTAATTGAAATTCCTAAAATATTTATTTACATTCTGTGGGGTTTTATATTTCCGTATGCCGCAGTTTTTATGATCTCAGAGACAGCAATAATAATAAATTACCTTACTCTTATCCAATATAATTAAGGTATCTATCACAGGTTTAATAGTGGGGTGTAACCATTGATTTGCTATATTCCAGCATCTGTTCAAATCTTGTCCCATAACAGTACTTCTATAATTTCCCAGAAAAACACCATCTGGATTCAACATAGGTATTATTTTGAAGGTAACATTTTCCCTAAGTGTACTTGCTATAGAATTCGAACTAATCAAGAGTTCTAGTAAACCTACAAGAAAAAAGTTTATAAATAATATACCAGAGGTCGCCAACCCATCGATCGCGAGCTACTGCTGTTTGAATATTATTTAAGCAGCTCAACACATTGAAAATGTTGGCGACCCCATTTATTAATTTTACTAAGTACACTCTCCGACAAAAAGATAGAGGCTTTGACAGTTTTGAGTTTATATATATTTCTTTGGATATAACATTTTCAATTTTGCTTTGGGTAGAGTTATTTAACATTAATGGTTGGTTACATGAGTTGGTTAGAGTGAGAAAGTTAGCTCTTAGATTTGAAGATATTTTAATCTTCAAGCGTACTTTTATCTTTCTCAACGTTCACCTGATTTTCCATGAAAACTATAGATTTTTTAAAAAAATCGATGGCTGTCCAAGCCATAACCGAACCACCCTCCACTTGTGACAATATTATTTGTTCTTTCCTTAACTCATGGTAATAATGTTGGTATCATCTGTATCATCGACAAGTTTTGTTGTGACGTCTACTTCCTGCATGATGGCGCATGGAGATAGGGCAGAATTTAAAGCGATTCTCAAACTTGGCGACTTTTTTAGCTTTTTAATTGCATGTGCCCGCTTCAGAACTCTTCCTTGTGCCATAGTTTTCACCGTTATGGCAAAATGGTAGATGGCTGAGGCACTAATGTCTCATTGTAAAATCTTCCTGGTAATTTTA